>BMAV01007185.1:0-66772 GCA_019973955.1 Trichonephila inaurata madagascariensis
TCAATTATTGGGTTTATTACCCTTTTAAAATGTAATGATTTCAGACGGAACTGATTGCAGTAAAATATTGAGAAATTATTTCAGGGAAGCTAGACTAAGAACGAAAACTAAGCGAAGATGGGAAAGATTTTATAATAGACGAGACGGGATGTAAAAATTAAGGTAGATGACTGGGTCTTATTAGAACACACCCTTTAAGTTCAGCAGCTAATAAAATCTTTTCCCCAAATTCAAACAAAATTTGAAGGTCCGTATAGAGTGTTAAGTAGAAATAATATAATAATATTGTAATATGGAGGTCAGGAAAAAAGTTAACCGTTAATGTTGATCAAGAAAGAATATATCGTCATAGGAAATGTGACGAGGTCGAGTTAGGAACAGGTCCTCAGATAGTATTAGTTCACTCAGGAAACGAGTAGTTCGGAAAACGTACATAAAAAGATCAAATGAGTCGCAATTTTGGGAAGAAGAAAAAGGTCTGCGGTAAAGCGTGGGGTTAGAGGAAAAAGGGATAAATCTCAAGTCAAAAAATGAGAAAAACACGGATAACCGATAAGGCGGATCACTTATCAGATCGCTGCCCTAGCTCCTTTTCTAATAAGACAAGAACTAAAAGAAAACGTCTAGATAAAGGGAATTTAAAAAAGGTCGTATGGATCGGGTCAAGTGGACCACAGAGAAAGTGGCAGAAACATGGACCAATAACATTAAAAAAAGACCATTGTCTTCCAGTAACATTTATATAAGTAGGAAGAAAAAGGATGAATCAGCTGGAGTACAAGACAGAAGGGAGTGCAATCTGCGCCCACGCCAGAAAAAGGATCAGGAGTCCCGACCAGCCAATGGAGCGACGACAAGCCAAGCTAGGAATAGCCGACGAGGAGACTACAAGCTACATCAGGCAACATAAAGGAATCACAGAGCAACCGAGGAATGAGAAGAGCGAACAGTTATTATTTCCTTGTCCTTAGAGGTGATGGGGGGGAGACAACCAAAAAAAATCAGGTTGTTTTGTTTCATTTTATGTTCTTTTCCAACAAGTGGTCGGAAGAATTATTGCAAAGAAAGAAGTCTCGGGCGGTGTTTAAAAGTTATAATTCAAGCAAGTTGACACTACAATGAGTGTATATTTTTTTTTAACTTTGACTTGTAAAATTTTTTTCTCAATTATGGAGAAAACAATTGTAATATGCATTTGTTTACTTCGTGTTTTGACTTCGTGAGATGCGACAATTCCTTTTGGTTATTTGTTTTAATGATTTATTGAAAAATGTTTGTAATTGTATTTAAATTTATATATATATATGTTGTATTGTTTTCCCTATTAAAAGGGGCATCTGGTTCAGGGAAACCGGCGTAGTCAGGGCACTAACAAAAATATTAGACAGCGCTGCGCGGCTCATTTTGGGGGTTTGAGGAACCAGATGCGGGATGGACATGAAAGTTTGTTGTAATTTAAAAATGATATATAATGCATAAAAATTGTGAAACTTACTGGTATTATGTAACTAGATTTTGCCAAGTAACTTAAAGAGTTTTCATTTCAGGGTGACAGACCCTGAACGTACAAATATGTAGCCTCAACTTGGAGCAGTAAAACCAATCTCCAAGCTCATATGTACCCTGGACTGGATGGAAATGAAAGATATAATTGTATAGTAGTTATTTAAGTAGTGTTAAATAGAGTTAGAGTTAGTTAAAGGGGTATATGGCCCTTTGTTTTTTCCATCAGTCAGGATGGTTTTCCCCTCCTCGCCCTGATGGGGTATCCCCACACATATGTAAAAGTGAGAATATACCATGATTAAAATGCAAAACTGTTAATGTTGGTCTAGTTAATTGAGTAAAATTTATTGTGTCTGTCAAGGGTTCAAATTAAGGAGGAATATTAAATTTAATTTTTAAGATGAATAATGAAAATTAAAGTTAAGTTAAACATTGGTAATTATAGAAGTTAAAATGAGGATTCAAGGTTAAAATTTAAATAAAACTTAGAAAGTGAGGAGATTCAGAAATAAAAATTTAGGCACGTAATTTCTTAAGGGTTCAGAGGACCCTTGAATAAATCACGTTTTGCTTCTTGGAGGGGTTGTGACATCTCACGCGTTCTTCCTCTAACATAACCTCTGTGTTCTTTGAAGGCCACGATTAATGGCAAATCTTTTCCAACCCAAATCCAAGAAGTGGAAAGAAGCATAGATGCAAATAAGATAACCTTTAAAAGGATAGAAGTTTTAGTGAGCGGGGGGCAATTTAGAAAAGTTCAGGTAGAGAAGATAGAAGTGTTGATTGACGGCTTATCCTAGAATCCCTTAAAGCTCGCCATTTTACAAGGTACATACCATTGTCCCACCATTTGGAGAAATATTTGAAGTAAAATTGGACGTTGAGTATTCAACCAAGGTAGGAAGATTATATTCTGAACGCGATATATTATTGAGATTGATTAGGCGAATATAAATAATTATATTGATAAGTGATCTAATTCGCGATCTGTGTTAATTAAGACTACGTGTTTTGGTTTTATTTCACTTAATATAAGTTTTGTTTGATATCTAAGTAATCTAAGTTAAATTCTTAATAAAAGTCATATTAAGAATTCTAAAATGTCTCATCATTTCGAGAATCCACACCTCTAACTTACGCTGAAACTCCACGATATGGTCATCGAAGGTCGACCAAGTCGCAAGCTTTTTGTGGTACTTTGGGCCCAGAAATTATTTTACATGTTAAATCTACATAAAAAGCCACCAAAAGGTTTGTGAAAACCATTAGAATTTTTTTTTTTCTCTAAGGGGCGTCTCGTGCTGGGTTTCGACCCCCGGCTAGAGTCAATAGATTTACCGGATGCGAAAATCGTAGGCACGGATATCATATGATTATGTGGCATGTAAAAGAGATCCCTTGAGTATTAATTTGGTTCTGGTACTCGCGGCAAAATGAAATCATGGCAATATTTGTATCCGCAAAGAGCCTTGAATTAAAAACTTTTTAAAGCGTCCAAATTTGATTACTATTCCACCACTAGATGGAGACACCACGCAATAGCTCTCACATTTTGGGGTTTCGTGTTTGCAAAAGCTAAGTTGCTAAAATGCAGCCCCATTGGGGGAAAAAAGATCTTTTTTTTACAAATCGTACCATATTAAAATACTATCGCATTTATTTGAATTACTATGTAAATACAGATACCACATAATTTTTAACAAAATATCTACATTAGAGTTGGCTATAAAATAACTATAACACTCAAAAAATTCATGAATTTCTTCAGCTCTCCTACAATCTACTTTTCAGATATTGCCAGCTGAGGTTCATCTTCTTCACGTAACCGTGGATCAAAACTACAAGCTCCATCACCAATAGCCCTCAAGTTGTTTTAAATGGGTTGTTGTTTCCTCTCATGCCCTGATCATGGGAAAAAGAAAAACCCAAAAAATTAAATTCTCGTATGCGAAAATTTTCTAAATATCGGTACCGGGGTGCTACCCCTCTCCGCCTCCGAAGAAGACTTGTGACTCGAAGAATATTTAGAGTGCTCCTATGCCACGCAGACACTATACAGTGATTCCCAAAGCGGTCTATACAGACCCCAGGGATCTATGACGACCTGCAAGGGGTCCACGTCAGCAAAAAAATAATTTGGGGTCCATGAGATGTAATGGGGGTCTACAACAGCGGCTTTCATTAAACCACAAATCGTGACTGATTTTAAAAAAAGAATTTAATCAAATGGAAACCAGATTTTACCTATTTTATTTACTAAATTTAATGATGTTAATCTATAGTTACAGGTTACAGCATAAATTTTATTAAAACAGGGACCCTCATTTCAGCGTTTCTTGCCAGAATTAAGCTAAAGGAGTATAATATTCAAAGCGCAAATTTCCCAGTTTCTTGATTATCACATACAATCTGCCAGGAAAAAGACGTTTAAACTACATTCAGAATTTAAATCCCTTTTTTTTTAAATTTTGAATTTAGGCTAGAATGCTTTGACTATAGTAATACCACAGTAGGCAATGAATTCATATGGTCATATTAAAAAAATGCGGATTACAAGAATTAGGCACTAGGAATAGGCACTAACGAAGATCTTAAAGTCAAGTTTAGAAATGGATGTAAGAAATTTTGGATGTAAAAAGATATACCTATTATTTATACCAAATTATGGAAATTTTTTAATTCCTTTTCCGATTGAGAAATAGTTTTACGCATTTTCCAATCCCCCAAAACAAAAAAGAACAAAAGACTAGACACTATTGACAGAGGAGATATGAAGGGTTAAAACCAAAAAGATTGATGTCAAATGTTGAAAATTTTTTACTGAATACACAGATATCTCTCTCCACTAAAAGCAACTGTTTGTTGCTCAGTTATTTTATGAAACACAGTTATTTTATGCATTAATTAAATTTAAATTTAATTAATTAACATGTGTTTCTTAAGTTTTAAGCACTGCACTACAGTAAGAAATTTAAATCTTTTAAAGTAAGTAGCTCTATACCAGCTGTCAAAAAAAGACATTTAATTTGATGAATTTGCAAAAATTCAATATTAGGTAAGTAGGGGTCTACCCAAAACCGAAAAACCTGTCAAGGGGTCTATGAGACAAAAAAGATTGGGAACCTCTACACTATACATTTACAAACATTCCTGCTTTCTGTGGGATTTGATCCTAGGCTCCACGGCACAACAATGAGCGCCAATAACCCCTATACCAGATGGGTGGCAGACGTTTATGTACACTCACACCCTATGCGATCGCAATATATAGCAGGCCCAAAAGTTATGTTATTTTCATAAATTATCTATTGTATAGGTTTACCGAGACGTTCTTATAATTGCTGAAACATAATACTGTATAATCAACTGTCATTGTATAATCAATTGATTATACAATAACGTAAAAATTTTCATGTATAATATGCTATAATATACATCTACTGTTAATAGTGCCTTTGAAATAGAGCATTAACACAAATACCAGTAAAAAATTATCTTTAATTACATCGAATTTTACAGAATGGAGAGGGAAATTACTCCTTTTAGTAAACCAGGACCACAATTCTTACATATAAATCCCATTATTCCTACGGGAAAATTTAGGTTATCTTAATGAGATTTAGTTTTGAACAAAAATAACGAACATAGAACTTATAAACTTGAACAAAACGCAGTTGATAGATTTAATTCCACAAAAATTGGCTATCCCCATTTACAAGTTTTATGTACCAATTCATGAAGCTAAGCAATTTATAAAACAGTAAAATTGGAAACTAAGAAAACTTTTAAATCGCTTTTCTTTTATAAATCATTTAAATAAAATTCATGCCGCCCATCCACTACAGTGGTTAGTGAAGTTGACTGCGGTGCCGTTGGGCCTGGATTCGAATTCCGGAGAAGTCATGGTTGTTTGTAAATGTTTAGTGCCTATGGCATGGAGGCACTCAAAATAGCCGTCGAATCGCAAGTCCTCTCGTAAGGTTGGTGGAAGGAGAAGAGAGATGAGAGGCCACTGACCACCCCCAGGGTGTTCTCCTTCAAAATTAAAGTAGAACTGAGCCAAAACAAAACAACGAGGTAATGACAGGCGCACAACTAACCCCTTGCCACGATGAATTTCGTGGGTCTTGACCAGATATTATTGTCGATCAGGTTGTAACGCGTCTTTCGCGAAGCTTCTACTAATCCTCGTGGGTAAAATTATTCTTTTTATCTGTAAGTTCTGTTGAAAACTTTCTTTGGTCAGAAGACGAGATTTAGGTAAAAGAGAACTTCTATTTAATCGTTGGCATTAGTGTACGCGATGGTGGTCAATTGTTGATAGTTGGCGATTAAAGTTGATTAAATTGTGAACAAAGATTACGACCGGAGGTCGAAAAGTTAAGCAATATATTTAAAGAGAATTCAGATGTAGGAGTCAAGAGCGCTCCTGGATTCAGTTAAGTAAGTTTAATTATATGCTTTTTTTATGTTAAGCCTATGTGAATTGCTTTTCCGGGTTTATTGTTGAGTGCATTCCCTACTTTTAACTGCGCCGGTTGATTAAGTGAAAATAGTAATAAATTGTGTATAAAAGTTGGTATGGTTTATCTTTGCTCGTAACCCTAAACAGCAACAACCAATGAGTTGTTACAAGGTGGCATAAGTAGCAACAACAAATAATGTACATAATAGGGAAAAATCTTAGTTAATGAATTATTAGATATTTTTCACATAAAAAACACTTGCCTTATTATTAAATAATGTTTTCACAGGGAAACTAATCGTAATAGCAAAAGAAAAGTGTATGGCTCTTTTTGAATTTACTTTATAATGAAATTTATATATATCTTAATCAAGTTTATGATTAAAGGGGCTAGTTACAAGATACTTCTTCATTAGTATACATCAGGGGTGGCGAACCTTTATGGATCAACGTGCCATTTTTTTCTAAGAAAGGTGTTTAATGAGGCACAGACGTGCCGTCAAATAATTTTGACTTGCGATTATTGGGAAAATGATAAAACTAAATACTAACAACACAAAACTCTATTTACTACTAAAAAATATCTTTTGCACTGTATAATTGTAAATGCTTTAATTATGCATGTAATTCACATTTAAAGTAACATTAGTGGGACTTCTATTGTTGCAGATTGTGTGTGGATGACAAATCTCTGGATTGTAAGATGTTACTTTTAGTAGAATGCATGCTGAATTGGAGTCGTCTGCCAAACGGTTTCTAAGAAATTAATTATTGCTACTGTGGTTCACTCTTTTTGACAAGACAAGAGGGTTTGCGAATTGTTTCAAAATACCGTTTTACAGACGATGTTCTGCATACCACTATTCCAGAACATAAAACACACACCACTTTGTTGCCTTTACTAATCATGCCATGTTTCTGGGTCCACCAACTTTGAAATTCTCTGTTATACTTACTATCTTGCCCTTTTTGTTCATTTGCTGAACTAGCCATGTTAAATAATAGTTAAAAATCGTAAATATAACACATATAAACTTTAAAATACAGTAGTGTTAATGAAATTGACTATGCAAAATGCGTAACTAAGGTAAGACAATAACAAACGAGTGTACTCCCCGCGACCAATCACTCCCTGTTGTTTGTAATACTTCATAGTGAACTCTGAAATTTTGAACTAAAATGCAAACCATTTTGATCACTGGCGTGCTAAAAATATTGTGTCGCGTGCCATCAATGGCACGCGTGCCACTGGTTCGTCATCCCTGGTATACATCACAGCTTAATAAGTAAGAAGAAATGTTTTAAAACCCTTAACGTATAGTTTGAAATAATATAAACATGTGTGAGAAGTACAAAGAAAAAAATATCAATGAAACCTATTTTGAAAAAAGGCTATTTTTAATTTTAAGAAGAAAACACCTGGTTACACTGCTTAGATTGAAAAAACATTTTTCTTTTAAATAAAATTATAAATCAAATAAAATAGATTTAATCCATGAAATGAAAACACAGCAATATAACAGTTTATGTGGCATGTGTAAACTGAAAAATATCAAGTGATGTACTTAACAAGCTAAAGTGCAGCAATATTTTTTTTTTCTGAGAAAAATATTAATTCCAAGGATGTTGTTTGAACCACGTGCTCCTCATAAAATATTTCAAAATACATAGATCAATATTTTACCTTTTTATTCCGAAGTGTTACATGCACCAGATATATCACGTGCACCTATACTTTCAAACTATATATTTTTTTAAAAATTTTTAGGTGTATTCGAAGTATATAACAAGCCCTTTTTCAATTCATAAAATATTAGCTTGCACTCTCTATATATTTATTTATTTATTTATCTTGGTGTAATTTTCAACCGTTAATAAAATGCATTTTCAAGCTCTCAATTGAGCTGAAATTTTATATACATGATTATTTTGGATGTGACAATACAATAATTTAATAAAAATTAATTGATTAAAACTAATTATTCGAAGAATTACAAATACAGCCACGTTGGCATCATTTTTGGCGACTTGTGTCGAAAATTTTTTTTTCCTCACGTTTTAAAGCTGTGGAACTGAAATTTTATATACACGATTGTTTTGGATGACAATACGATACTTTAATGATAATTAATAAAAAATGGCCACTTAATGTTGTGATTCTGTCATATGTATATACATATTTATATTAACTGTAACTATTTAATAAAAAGTAGCAAAAATAAAATTTTTCTTTGTCGATCTAAGTAGAATTGACTTTAAAAAAATTTCTTATATTACTTGTTTTTATCTAAGAAACCTGATGTGCGATGCTATTATCTTTTGAAGACATTCACACAAAGTATTATCCTTGGAACAAATTAGCATGCTTCTAAAAATACAATCCTAAATCCCAAGAAAAGAAAGGAAAACAAATTTTAAAGTATTTTATTATTTAAAGCTTTTAAATAAACGGTATTCATAGATAAACGTATGTCCTTTCCTTACGTTTAAAGCTATGTTTTTATAACCAGCGTATAACGTGCACCCGTTTATTTTATCCTAACTTTTGTTTTAAAATTGCGCGTTATACGCCAGAATATATGGTACATATTGATGATAGCAATGATTATATAAATGATTGACCACTTCCACACGTGCGAAAATGTGTTGATTATAAAAAACATTTCAAATTATTTAGATTTATCACTGTTTGAGTAAAATTCTGCAGTATTTCTACAAGCTAAAAATAAATATTTCAAATACGTTTTACTCTTTATATCCCTAAATTCAAATTTTAATTTTTGTACCCCTTTATTTTATTGCATTAGTAATATATATATATATATATAGGAGGAAAAAAAGTGAATCGCTCATCACGAGATACCGGAACTATTCGATCTACAGACGTGGCTAGTACGCGGCTTGAGTAGAAATCCGCTCAGAACAGGTTTTACAGACATTGGGTTGCTTTATATATGCGTCATGAGGTTATAAAAACCAGGGATTGTGTTATATATATATATATATATATATATATATATATATATATATATATATATATATATATATATATATATATATATATATATATTTTTTTTTTTTTTTTTTCGTTTACTGGTAAAATCTCTAAAAACAGTTATGGGGAAATTTAAACCAAGGGGGTTTTTATGGGAATACGGAATATCCAGTTTAAAAAAAATCTTTTTTTAAACTTTTCGCCAAAGATCAAAAAGTTGGAAGTGTTTCTTTTTTTGGAAGTCACTAAAAAAGATTTTTGAGGAAATTCATTGAGAGGAGATTGGCCTTGGAATTTTGCAAACATACATTTATTTTAGCCCCTTATTCTTTTAAAAAAAAAAGGGCAAAACTATAAGAATGTTTTTCTGTATAATCGAAAGTTTAATGCAAGGATTTAAATATCTCAATAAATTAAAAACTTTGTATAGTCCTACACAGTGGTGAACGTTGGACCTTTAAAAAAAGGGGGGGAGGTGCACGGTTGAAAGTTCACCATTCTCGTATCATAATACAATAAGCCACCAAACATATTCTTTTGATTTTGTCGATTGTTGAGAACAGGAAACAGGAAAATGCTAATTAGTGAATAAATAATAGGCGTTAATTAATAAAATAAATCATTACTAACAAATACTTAATTAAAATTTACATGCTATATCCACAGGATTATAATAAATCAAAAAAATATCACGTGTGAAGGGGGTCTGGATCTCTTTATGTGCATCACTGGTCTTATTATCAAAAAAACTAAGGGGAAACGGGTATTGGCTGCTTAGTATATAAAAGCCTTTTTGAAAAAAGTTCATCATAAAAATATTTTTCCCTTTTTTCCAGATTCTTTAAGAGGCTCAACGATTTTTGAAAATTCAAATTTTTTCAAAGTTACAAATGGTAATTATCGGCGTTTTTTTTTTTTCTTTTAAAAAATTAAAAATTCTAATTATATATTTCAAAATTCTAGTTGAGCCTCTGTAAGAGTCAGTTATAACAGGCAAAATATTATTATAATGAAGAATTTTTAAAAAAGGAGAAATTTAAAAAAATTATTCTAATTAATTTTTGGAAAAATATTTATTTAAAAAATTTTTTTTGTAAATTCCTTAAACATTTTATACTTTTTTTAATCAAAGTGACACTAAATATCTAAAATTATCATTTATCGCTTTTTAAAAAGGTTCCGGGAAACCCCAAAATTTTTAAATATCTTTTTTTCAAAAAAAGGGATATGAGAAATTTTTAAAAAAATAATATTTTAAAAATGTTTTATGGTTTGAATTTTAAATAAGTAATGGGAAACATTTATTTAAATTTTTTGAATGCATTTTTTCAATTTTTTTTTGGGATAAATATAAAAAAAAAGATATTAAAAAACCCTTTTTTCCCCTAAAATTTTGTTCCCCAAAATTTAAACGGGTAAATTTTAAAAAAAACTGGTTTAAGGATAATTTTAAACCCCCCCCGATACTTTTTTAATTTTTTGATTTTTTTTTTAAAAATTTAATTTAATTGCTTTTTTAAAAATTCCCCCAGAATAAAAACTTTAAACCCCTTTAAAATTCAAAAATTTAAAAAACAATCATTTTTATTGGCCCCCCCCTTTAAAAAAACAATTTAATTAATAAAATTTTTGGTAACCCAATATGCTTGAAGTGCCCCAGGAATAAATTTCTTTTTGTAAAGCTTTCTAATATTTTTTAAGTATTAAAATAGATTTTTTCGGCACTTTTATAAATGCGTTAAATTTTATAGAGGGAATGTTTGAGACATACCCATCCTGTGATGATATGTCTGGGGTGTTTCGCGTAAGTTGTGGGATTATCTAAATGATGAGACATTATGTAATTCTTAACACAACTTTTATTAAGAATAATTTAAATTCAATTTCCCTAAAAAAACCCTTCTTAAAGTGAGAGTTAACCACCAATTAAAATATATTCAAGTCAGATCCACAACAAACACTTATTTTAAATTATATTTAATTAACTTTCAATCTAACTTCTATACAAAAAAACCTTTTATAAAGTCCCTTCCTTTAGGTTAAATAATTCCTATTATGTTAATTGTAGGAGATTCCGCTTTCTTTTCTTTCTTATTATTAATGGCGATGAGCGTATCCTTTTTCCCCAAACTGTGGACGTCTAACCTTTATTCCCAACAATTACTAAGTTATCTCTAGGGGCCGTCTATTCACCAAACCTTCTATCCTTTTAAAATATATCTCATTTGCATATTCGATCCGTTTCTCTTCTTGGTATTGGGTTGGAAAAGTTTTGCCATTAATCGTGGCCGTCAAAGAACTTAGGAGTTATGTTAGAAGAAGAACGCGAGAGACGTCACATGTTGTATACAAATATAATCTACATGGAAAAAAGTTCTGTTAAAATAAATTATAGGGGATAGAGGATTCATCGAATCGATTGTATATTTGAGTCTATAATTATTGTTCATTTTTTTTAAGTTCCAAATGTACGTAACGTTCATTTCCTAAAATTCCACCGAAACTCCCAATATTAATTATGTTAAAATCCAATGAAAATCCTTATACTCATTTCCTAAGAATCCAAAGAAACTCCTAATACTCATTTCTTAAGGTATCCGACTAGGTTGAAAAAGTGTTTTTTGTTAAAAATGTCGAATTTTTTATGATTGAAACCAAAGCCCTAACCCTTAAGATTCCAAAGCAGTCTTTATTTTAATTTTACGTAAATTAGAACTCTAGATATAGCAATTTTAATAAGTCATAGTAGTTGAAAACTAAACCGGAAGTAATGTCATCTGTACCGGAAGTGAGATACATATGAAGTGTTTAATTATTATTTCCCTAAAATGGAATTTCAAAAACCAAAATTTTAATTTTCTGTTTACTAAGCCACAGTTTGCTAATAATTATTTCAAACAGTTTTGTTGCAAACGATTGGCAACGGAATTTTAAGACTATATCTATTCCGTGTTTGCTTACATTCGACGTTAGATTTACCACGCCTATCTTAATCCTCTTTTTCTATATTTTGCTTTATTTTTAGAATTTAAATTATTTTAATTTAATTTTAAATTTATTTTACCTTAAATCGTGGGTAAAAGTCGTTCATATCGTCCCCGTAAAAGAAAGTTTCATGGAAACCAAAATACATGCACTGAAACTGCTTCATGCATGGAAGAAATTATGACCGCCAGTTCACTAAAGCTGCAACAATGTAATTAGGTAAATAATGATGAAAGTAATATTTCAGAATATTTAACTGGAAACAGGTTGATTGATCTGGAAATTTTAATTGGTATTTTTGCTTTATTGTGTTGCCGAACAAAAAAGTGTACAGCAGGAAGCCTTTATCTAGTAGAAGATTCAAGGTTTGGATTATCTTCAAACTTTACTTTGCACTGCAAAAATTGCAGTTTCATATCGGCATTTTGTACTTCTAAAAAGTTAGACAAAATGAACTCAATACTCGTTTTGTTTATGGCTTAAGATTGATAGGTAAAGGTGTTTCAGCAGGAAGAAAACTTTGTGCTGTTTTGAATCTACCTCCCTTTCTCTCAAGCTTGCATTCCGCCAACAAGAAAAAAACTCCTCAGTACTGCTACTTCCATTGGAGAAAAAATAATGAATGACGCAGCAAAAGGTATTAGGCAATTAAAAAAATCTATACATGATACTGTAAATTGTGGTGTTTCGGTGGATGGTACCTGGCAGCGTCGTGGTTTTCTTCGCTAAATGATTGTGTTAGTGCAATATGTGTTGATACTGGGAAAATTGTTGACTTTGAAACTTTATCTCAGTTTTGTAGAAAATGCAATTCAAAGACGGAGCAACAAAATGTGAAATTGCGATGTAATCATCATAAAGGATCTTCATCCAGTATGGAACCGGTTGGGGCTTATCGAATTTTTGAGAGGTCGGAAGATCATAGAATATTACGATACACTGACTATTATGGGGATGGAGATTCCAAAGCTTTTGATGCCGTGAAGGACATTTACGGGAAAGATTCTGTTACGAAGCTAAAATGTATAGGGCATATTTAAAAAAGAGTTGGAACAAGGCTTTGAAAATTGAAAAGCAGAAATAAAGGACTCGGGGGTAAAGGTAAATTGACTGATGGTTTAATTAATAAGCTACAGAATTACTATGAAATTGCTATTCGAAGCAATATTGGGAACTTGGACAAAATGCAGTCTGCTGTTATTGCTACCTTCTTCCATTGTTGCTCATCATAACATCAGCCAAAACATGGACAGTGCCCTGTCAGAGCTGAAAGTGGGTGCAAATTTCAACGGGCTAAAGCTTCTAATATTGTGTATCAGGATAAATCCTTGGGACTGCCACAAAATATATTCATGATAAAGCCAGTTTATATGGATTTGTGTGACAGAAATCTTTTAAAAAATGTTTACACGGCAAAACTCAAAATCCAAACGAAAGTTTTAATGCAATTTTGTGGCAGATATTACCAAAAGAAGTTTTCGTTGAGCATCAAACATTGCGTTTAGTTTCTTATATTGCTGTTGTGCAGTTTAATAATGGCTTTCAGGGATTAATTTCCATATTAAATGAAATGGGTATTATTTCGGGTTATTATACTGTACGGGGACAAAAAACCTTCGATAATGAGCGCATTGCAGATTCGAAACGTCACTCACTGCCAACAGCAAAAACCTGCAGAAGAAAACTTAGGGCCATTCGAAAAAAAAAGAAATATAAAAATTGAGGAAGAAGAAGGAATTACATACAATGGAGAATTTTAAGTTGTTTTTTTAATATTTACTTTATGTTACTTATAAGTATATTTTTTAAATGTGTTTTTTGAAGAATGAAATTTTCACGATAATTTTTGCACGAAAACCGTGATATCTTGAAAACAATTATATAAAATTCAATGAAATTTGCAACACTTATGTTATAAGCCCTTGAGAGTGTAGCAAACTGCAGGTTTTAAGATACTTACATTTAATCACATTTTATAGTACTTTTTAGCTTAGAATATAGAGTAATTTTGACGAAAAATCATTAACGTGAATTTTGAATGCTTATTAAATATTTATTTTTGAAAATATTTTTTAACCTGCAGTTTGTGACACTTCAGGTGGATCAATAAATATATCAATGCAATTAAAATTACATTATGTCCAATATATTTTTTTATGCTGTTTTTCCTAAAATTAATTTTTTTTAAATTTTATAAAAATATTTATTTTTTTCAAAAACAGAGGGGATGCATGGTATTTATTTCATAGTTATAACTCTTTAAACCTATTTATGTTCTTTAAAACAATAAAATTCTTCTGAAAATCAATTTTGAAAAAATTTGTCTTCGAACCTAGTCGGGTGCCTTAAGAAACCAGAGGAACTCCCAATATTTATATCCTAAAAGTAAAAAAAAACACATACAGTAATCATTTTCACAACATCTAACAATATGATTAATGTATGTTTGTAAATATCTTCGTCACCTTTCGAGCGGACCCTTTAAACCCCCTGGATGGACCTCTTTTACGCTCCCAAATAATCTCTGATTGGCGATAGTAATGCCTCTGCACACTGGACTCCTCGTCTTCGTTCCAACTCCAATGGTCTTTGAGACAATTGGCTGGCATGAATGAGATCAACTCTGTCGCCCTACCTCGTACACCATATGGATGGTTTATCAATCGGCTTGTCACTTTGAAGCTGAGGATACCCTCCAGGGTATATCTTTGTCACAACAGGCCAACATTCTTTTCATTCAAATAATTCGCAGTCCACATGTGCGAAGGAACCAAACAATAGAAACTGTTCAACAGAAGTGTTCCTTCCATCAATCGTTGTGTATGAAAGTCATCTGGGTGTAGGAAAAAGAAGAGGTGTAGTATCAACAAAGCGGTTTTCAGAAACATCTCACATCTATTTTCCCCCAGGCATGATGGAAGAATACATGGTCTCTTTTGGAAGATTACAATATCCCATCTGGGTATTCTGCTCATCCCCATACACCAAGTTTGGCAAATATTGCCGGGAAGTGTTCGAATAATGAATCAACGGTACAATAAAACGACAGTATGAAATGTTTAAAAAA
This sequence comes from Trichonephila inaurata madagascariensis, assembly GCA_019973955.1. Classification (NCBI taxonomy): domain Eukaryota; kingdom Metazoa; phylum Arthropoda; class Arachnida; order Araneae; family Nephilidae; genus Trichonephila; species Trichonephila inaurata. The sequence continues at coordinate 15,019 of BMAV01007185.1, forward strand.
ACAGGCGTCGTAACAGAAGACACCTATAAAGAACACTTGGCACAAACTGGAATTCGACCTAAACATTCCCTGATTTACCAAGGAGTTCGTATTGTATATTTAAAACACATAAAAATATGTTGAATATCATTTCTAGAATCAAAGTTTTAAATATTTGACCATAATTTTGCATTTTTTTTTCGTTGTTGTTGTTGCATTTCATTTTTATAACCGTCATTAATTTAAATCAGTTTCATTTAACAGCTTACTTCAACTTTTAATCTGAATTGTCATCTTGTATAGAGAAAAATTATATAATAAAAAATAATACGTTTGAAACAGCGAAAGAGAAAAAAGTCACGAAAGTCCCCTTTAAATGAATCTTTATTTATTTTTTTTTTCTGCTTTTTCTTTCAGAAGAATGAGACACGTGTTATCAAAAATATCGTACGTGTAGGGGGATGCGTATGGGTGGGCGTGAGTGTGTGCGGGTTCGCGCATGTGTACTTAAAAGGAATGTCCATTCCCCTAACCTCAAAGACACAAAAAAAAAATCAGATATAGAGTCCTAGAGTATATAAAGAGGACGAATCAATTTAGAGTTAACTTTCCCGCGTGACTACTTTTGAATTAAGAGCTACTGATGCTAAATTTTCTGGAATTTTTCCATACCAAAAGCACAGTTTTCAGCCCATTTCGCTTATCTATTGCTAAATCGAAGATTGATGTCCTAGAATACAGAGCCTCAAGTATTTTAACACATTTATTGCGACACGTTTATTTGCGGGAGATGTCGTCATATTATTTTAAACATCCATATTTTTCTTATTTATTTCTTTAATACGGTTTTCTTCTTTAGTTTCCGACAAGGAAGTGTGTTTTCACGAAAGTTCTCATAAAAACTTATCAACAGTTTAATTGAATCGAGAAGCTATGATATACTGGCTAAAAAGGTCACTTAGATTCGCATTGCTCTCTTGTCAACAACTTTAAAACGGCGCACACGAGGTTTTTGCACAAGCGCTCTCAATTATCTATTCATCTTAGTTGAAGCTTTCATTAAAACTGTTTACTTGGTTCCACGGAATGACGTCAAAATGCATGACCGTGATAAAAACAAGATCGGACTTCGAATTGCTCAACAAGCAAATTTTTTACACTGATTTTGAAATTCTTCAACTTGACCCTGTATATGTATATATATATATATATATTAATATATATATATACACACTAGCTGTTAAACCCGTTCTTCGCAGCGTGGATTGAAAAATTAAACAATACAGATAGAAGAATAAGTTTGGTGAATTGAAGGGAAGTTTTTTATTAATGCGTTACTTTTATGGGAATTGCAAATTAAACAAAAAAAGCTTTTCGCATATCTCAGTTGAGCAAAAGAAACCATATTTGTTAAGTATTAATGTCTGTAGATCTAATAGCTGATAAAAAGATTTTTTCTTATTTAGAACGCCCCGTAACTCCCTTATGGGTCGGTTTTTAAAAACACCTTCTAAATGCTGATCTCTGCTCAGCAAAGGTACCATATTGTTACAAATTTTATGCAATAAACGCTTAAAATAGTGTAAATAATTTATATCTGGGTATGTAATACTTTAATATTACTTCCTGATGTATTTATTTTATGTTAAAATTGCAAGATTCACAAGCAACGCCGTTTCTTACGCTATCATGGCGATTCAAAGGAAACATAGCTAAAGGTTGGTGATAGAGCCAAGTTCACATCATTTTTGGCTACCATGTTGGCAAGTTAGCCATTGATTGAACGGTGTAGAAGTTGATATGCTTTAGCTCCACCAGGTGGGGAGCTGTAACAAAGAGGACACAAAAGCTTTCTTCACAAAAAAATAGTGATCTGTTGAACGGTGTTAGAGTGAGGCGATTTCATATACATACAAACATCCATTTATATATATATATATATATATATAATATATATATATATATATATATATATATATATATATATATATATATATATATATATATTGTTATTAATTATATACAACGTAATAAATTTCTAGTGTCAAAAAAATCTAACATAATAAATAACTATAAACATTTTAATAAATATTGCTTAAATCAGAAATACCCAATTAATTTTATTAATAGTTATATGAATAAAGCTATTCAAAATAGTTAGGATTAAAAATTGTGAAATTGATAATAGTTTATTACTATAAACTTAAATATTTCATAGTTATAGTTATCTCCATAATCTAATATTAGATAAAATTACTTATTATTATTTTATTCATATTTACTCTAGTGTTATTAAAAGTTATGCTATAATTTGCAACACTTATTAATTTTTATTTCCATTATCTTTATACTTTTGTTAAGTGCTACATTTCAGCCATTCTTTTGATTTAAATCTGTATTAGGGTATAGAATCTGGCAATAAATTAATGTTTGCACTCGGATTTAGCGCGAGCTTTGCATTTGTAAGCGCAATTTTTAGGTAAGTTACCTCTATCTTGTAATGGATTTAGATATACCTATCCATTATTTCCTATTGGTTTTTGCTCAGTGTTATTTACATAAAGAGGGAAGGTTGGCTGGCCAAAAAACATGTTCAACCCCACTTTTATATAAAGTATTTTATATATTAGCTGTCCTAAGTCAGCAATGTTTATAACACTGCAGCAACCATTTTATAATTTTTAATCTCGGTTACTCATATGTCCTTCAATGTGTGATTTTCCTATTGTCTATGTGTTTTTCGAATGTGATTGTTGGATGTTATCTCTTGTTTGTAGAGAATAAGCCTATATATATGTGTGTGTGTGTGTGTGTGTGTGTGTGTGTGTGTGTGTGTGTGTGTGTGTGTGTGTGTGTGTGTGTGTGTGTGTGTGTGTGTGTGTGTGTGTGTGTGTGTGTGTGTGTGTGTGTGTGTGTGTGTGTGTGTGTGTGTGTGTGTGTGTGTGTGTGTAACAGGGGTGTCCAACACGCAGCCTGCGGGCCTCATGTGGTCCACCAGTACGTAAGTTGTGGCTCGCCGACTCTTTTTAAAAAATTTTTAAATATCACGTTTTTAAAGTTTCATCACTTTGAAATTTGTTTGAGGTGAAATTTATACATACATATATATATATATATATATATAAATCTACATTGTATTTGTCTGTTACCTGTTCTTGTTTTAAAATAAATCTTTTTTGATAATAGAAATGTCCTTTAGATTAAAATAGATTTATATTTTATCAAATAGTTACATTTGATTTAACTATAATAAATTACATTTTTAATAAATTCCGAATTGCACGATGCAATCATTTACTATGGAGGGAACATGATTCTCTGTGTGTGCGACTTTCATTTCTCCTCCTCCTCCTTTTCTGTTTGGAGTGTCTAAAAGCAAGATGCAGTCAGAGATGTTTTTTAAAGTTTAAAAAAGATATTCAGGACGATTAAGATAAAGGGCAATGTATACTTGGGGTCTCAGGGTGTTAAATTTCTCAGAGGTCTGAAAATATAAACAATTTTCAAACACATATAATTCTTTTAAATTTAAATCAAATAATTCGAATTTTTTACACATTATTTATAAAGGAATGGGGCTTCAGAAAAATATAAAATGTTTAAAATATAATCATAATTTTATAAATTATAAGCATATGAAATAAGAAACTTTTCTATAAGAAATATTTATTAAGTTTTACGTCACGCATGCTATTTTCAAAATAGTAGTTTTAAATTACTAGCTATAAGTTGATTAATAAAGTTAAATTATTCTTTTTCACAGTAGCTTTTTTTATATAAATAGAATAATAACTTACATTTTTTTAATAAATAAAAAAAAACTTTTTAAAAAAATATTTTAAAAATTCAATGTTTTACAAATATTTTGAAATACAAAAAATATATAATACAAAAATTAGGTAGGTTAAAGAGTATGATGCATTTTATAATTCTATAAAGTTTTATACATCAGAGGCTACTTTTTAAAAAAATAACTGCTAAACGCAAAAAATACTTAATATTTATCATGTTTTAATGCTTATGATTTTTAAAATTATGATTATATTTTAAACATTTTATCTTTTCAAACCCCCATTGTTTTATAAAAATGTGAAAAAGATTGAATTTTAATTTAAATTTTAAAAAAGAATTATCCGTTTGAAAAAATTTTTTATATTTTCAGACCCTAGAAAAAAATTTTTCACCCCCCGAGACCCCTTTTTTTTTTGAATGATATAAAAAACAAATTTCAAAATGGGAACAAAAACAACAAAAGGAACTCCGTAATTTTAAAAAAAAGGCAACTGTAATATTTTTTTTAAAAATTATTCATCATTGCATTATTATATTATATAAACATTTGTATGTCTCTATAATAAAAATAATGAAAAAAAATAATACTAATTTTTTCTGTTTTAAATTTTCACTGCAAAAAATTTTTTTTGTTTCCCAAAACTGATATAAAAGGAATATTTTTTTGTGCAGCTCCGGGGAATTTTAAAAATTTTTTTCCGAAATGGCCTGCAAAGTCATTTGGGTTGGACACCCCTGCAATAGAATAACTGAGTATTTCATAAAATAACTAGCAGTTAAAGTACATAAAATTATTGAATTTCATGATTTAACCAGGTATTCTATAGAATAACGATTATTTGATCTTTAAAGTATGCAAAAGTTCTTAGAACCGGTTCTTGCTGCTTTTTGGTCAGTTTTGAACCGCAAATCAAAGTGTCACCACACAAATCCTTGCTCTAATAAATAATGAAAAGTAAAAAATAGTGGTGTCTCTCATAAAATTTAAATTAATATTTTCTTACACTTTTGAAAACATTTTACACGATGTTTTTAAGAAGCAACAGTTTTTCTTCCAATCTTGTATTTTTTTTTATTATTATTATTTAGAGAGAGATATAACTATTTCTGCATTATATTATTTTTTCTTTCTGATTAACCAATGTTAGCAATATGAGCAATAATAAATTATATCATCTGCTGTTCCTTATTACAAATCAATTAATCATTCCCTACAGGGATAAAATGTATTTAATGTGAGATTTTAGCTATTTATGATCAATTATATTATAAGATAACTTTGAAATTTGTTATTTTTCACTTCAACGATGTATTATTAGTTACTTCATAGAATAACTGTGTAAAGTATGAAGTTTATCATCTATTATATACTTATAAACTAACTTGTCTAGTTATTTCATGAAATTCCTAGTTATTCTATGAAATATCTGAATTATACACTTTGATGGTAACATATATATTTCCTGAAATTTGACTTAGAATATACGCTAAGATTGTGAGCAACGAGGAAATATTTTAGTAATTAGTCGTCAGCAAGGGAGAAACAGTTCTGACGTACTTCGGAAACAAATAACTTATAGTGTAGAGATGTTGAAAATTATTTTCGAAAGAAAACTAATTTGCTGAATAGAACCACAAAGATATATAACACGGGATTATTCGAGGAAAAAAAAGAACACTGAAAGAAATTGCTAAACACGGTACAAAGGGACATTAAAAAGTCATTTGAAAGAATTGTGAAACGAGTTGAAGGCAACATTTATTTGTAAAGCATTCGTGAAATATCATTAATAATGAAATAACTTACGAAACAGATCGAAGTCATTTTATTGATTCTCCTCGGTTTTGAAATAAACCGAAATACTGTCAACAATAATGATTAATAAAGATGATTTATAAAGAAATATGAGTATCCAGTGTTCAGAACTCATTGAACATACTTTCAAAACCTTAAAAGTAACCAAAAAGGGACAAAAAAAATCCTAAAATTTCGAAAATATATATATACCTCCTGAAAAGATTTTTAAAAATTCCTAAATTTTAAGAGGAGCATATATAGAAAGACCAAAATTGATCTAAATAAACAACTGTTTTCTAAAAGTAGACGCTACTCAACAAGAAATTATAAGCAAAGGAAACACTCGTCAGCTAAAATTTACCAGTAACTTGCTGAAAAAATAAGGCGCTATGCATTATTTGAACGAATTTCTCTAAAAATACTGTGCGAAATGTAAAACAGATTTTTCCAAATAAAGGTTCAATTTTTTTTTTAATGTTGATTGCGTAAGCGTACACGTACGTATAGGCAATGATTTAGAAAAAGTATTTCGTATGCCTTTGTGCCAATTTCTGTACTTTATACCTACGCATATTTCTGCGACTTTCGTAATTTTGGGTTTTGAATCGTCGGGGATATTCAAAGGCAAACGATTAAAATCGTTAATTACCTACGCTTAATAAGGAAGTGTAAAGGGTAATCACTGAACAACTTCCAGGTCCAAGCTTCAAATGAAGATTGATGTAACATCCAGCACACAAACATATTCAACTTATGGAGACAGCTTAATATGATCATATCTATAAAGTGTAGGCCTGAAAAATATCATTCAAGTCAAGCTAATCAATCAATGTAGATCAATACTTGACCATTAAAGCGTAGGGTACAACATCTTTTCCGCTATCTCGTGAAATTCAAATGGCGGCAGTTTCAAGAGTTGGTTAGATAAAGGTACATGTGAGAGAGAGAATTCCACTTACAAGAAGACTTACTCTTTTTTGACCCTCTCATTTCTGCAAGCAAAAGAGACCGTTTAGTATGGTGTGAAGAACATTTCCATTGGATCAGGTATCATAGGAACACCGTTCTATTTATTGGTGAGTTCAGATACATCCAAATCACTGATTCTTGACATACCTTCATCTGAAGGAAACCCGATACTCCCTTCTCCTTCAGCCTTCAGGAAAGAGATCGGTATGGCACTACTTGTGTTGGCATCATATTCGACAAGTGCACAGACTTCCATATGTCTGATAAAGTCCTGATTTGAAGTGTAGGGGTAATATTTGGATTTTTTCAGTTAAAGTATTAATTTTTTTTAAATACATAGCGTACACGAGGAGTTTTGATTACGTAGAAATATAAACACACAAAGTTTTGTCGACAATTAGTGTGATCGTACACCTCCACGACATTCCCATGTTTCGCGCAAGAGTTGGATAAATTTTATGAGTATCCACGAAGGCATGTGAATAAGAGGGAGAATTGTCTGTAGATTGGAGCTAAGCCAGCCACCGGTCTCTACAGAGGTCACTGTAACACACAGTGTCGTCTGCAATTAGTTCAAACATTATCAAGACGCCGAACTCATATCTGGAGAATATGGACAAGGTTGAATAAGATCCACCACGATGAATGAGAATCATTATTTCGAACTTTCACCGTAGCAACACAGGACTGCTACCGCTTCATAGCTCTCACGAGAGTCGTGAGCTACCACTAGAACCAAGTCTCATGGTCTACAGTTGCCCGAAATCTTGATGAAAAAGGAAAGTATTCCAGAAGAGAGGCTGGTTGTTTGCAGTCTTACTTGCTACAGCGCACAAGAGAACCTTTAGAATGGTGCAGAGAATATGTGCTTCAGATTAAGCTTCGGTGGAGCACTGTGGTTTTTGTAGATGAGTCGAGATCACCCTGGATGGTAATTCTAGGGGTACCTTTATGTGAAACGAGTTTCCCTTCCTCAACTAGGAAAAAGACTGATGAGGGAAGTGTAAAAGCTCAGATAGACATTATGTTAGACGGCCACACACTCCTACATTTGTTCGACAAAAGTTTATTTATTATTATGAGATATAGAGTATGAATTTTAGGGTTATGTTAGACTTTTAGGAAGGGGGGGGATTTGGTCATGGGTTTTTGTTAATGGACGAAAACGATTTTTCATATAGGGCTCAACTAGGAACGGTTACCTAGAAAATGAGGATATTTGACGGTTGAATTGATCCACAAAATCTCCGGACTTTACCCTATAAAGTATACTATTTGCTTTCCTCTTCCAGAGCTATACACAATCTTAAGAAAGCATTGTTGAGTAATTGGAACTGACTGTTAGACTACCACTCATACACTGTCCTCATTCCACAGAATGAATTCCCTTTAGAAGTGTCAATAGTCTTCCTGTTACCTGCACTTGTTCTATCTCGTAATTTTTTATACTTTCCTGATAATTCACATAACGCATGTGAACTATAACTGTTATATGATATTTTTTAATAATATATCCACTTATGTATTTAATTAATTTCCTTAAATTTTAGCTATTAGTTCTAGATATAATCAACCAAAAGTGAATACTGTTTTAATCTTAAACAGTACTACAAACACTAAATAAGACGACAAAAATATATCAAAATCGGATTTTCGAGTTAAGACGGATATGGCAAAAAAGTATTAATCTTTGATTCTTATATTTCTAGGTAAATGTGTTTGTAGATGTTAAAATTCCTACCAGAATTTTAAAAAAATCTTAGAAATTTAATCCCTGACTTGATTTTTCCGAAAACGACCACAGAATAATTAAATTTTCTATTTTTAAGATCTTTTTGATTCATTAACTTGGTGTTAATCATTATAGAACTTAAACAGTTATTTTAAATTGAGTCCAATAAATTTTATCCAAACTAATAGAGAAAAATCAATTCCTATTTTTTGTTTTTTTTCCCCCAATTTCTAATTTCCAAAAATATTTTTATGTCTAAATTCCCTGTGATTAGTCCTGTTCTGTGAAAAAGTTCTTGTTCATAAATAAAAAGGAATCAACTCTCACTTTTTTTTATTCTTATGGATGCATTTTGTTGAATTGACTTAAGGTATCCGATTACTTGCGACAACTTTAAAGAAAATAGACATATGAGGATATTTTTTTTGTACTTTTAAGAAAAATGGGCTAAAATTAAGAAGAGAAAAAGAAATTATTATTACAGAAATTGGTAAGAAATTGGTAAAATTTTACAAAAAATTGCGTAAACGGGGCGAATTTTGTACAAAAAGTTTATGAATATTTTTTTTTTCAATTTTGATGTGTTGCTTTGCTACTCATTTTTAAAATGACCTTCAGTAGGAGAAATATTTTAATTTTTACAAAAGCTATAACACTTTATCTTAGATATTATGTGAAATTGCTTGAGAAAAAATAATTACTATATTCATATAAGGACTGTAAATTTTGTAATAAAACAGAGTGATTGATAAATAAGAAGGTTAAAACACTTCTACTATTATACAGAACCTACACACAAAAAACTCAGTTAATTACTTTCAAAACTTTTTGAGCATTTTAAAAAAAAACACGCATTTCGAGTAAAACGCATTTTTAAGTATGACATCTTTCTTAAAGTAGTGGCATCTGCTTTTACTAAAACACTTGAAGCTTTTGTTCTAGTGAACGGAAAATAATAAACTTGGTATTTTTATAAAGCCAATAAGATGGCCTATAAAATAAGTTTATAAAAAAACTTCCCAGTGTTTGGTAAAATTCACGATTTCAGGGTAGTTGGATACTTTCACTATAATGGCCTCAACTTGAAGAGGAAATTAGAAATATAATAAAATTTTGCTCATGATTTAAATATGAGAGAATCAGGTAATACATACAGCTTTACATAAGAAGAAAAATATTCAAAAATTATAAATAAATGTCCTTGTAATTTTGAATTTATTTAAACGTGATTTCTATTTATTAAATTTATAGGAAACACGTCCAAGACTATGAGCAAATTAGCTACGTTAGATACTGTTAACTATCACGAGAGTTTCGTGATAGCATGCAATCAAAATTTAATGAAACATTGATGCTTTCTTAAAAGACCTTATTTGCATCGCATGACATCACAGAATTCAAGATTTTACATATCATTATCACAAACCCCAGAAATAAACATTTTATTTTATCTTGAATATATTTGAAGTGATGATAATAAGCTATGTCGTTAGTTCAAGGACTTTCTTTCTAAGCTGAAATAGAAGTATTCATCTTCACGAGCTTTTTATAAATATTTTCGAAAAGGCCTTGTATTGATAATATAAGAAATCAAAGGGCACAGGATACTCATTTACAACTTTTTGAAATGTATCTGCCTTTTCATCAAATCATGCGAGTGAAGAAAAAGGACTTGGCTCGTGTGTGAGTTAATGTAGTTTGAAACTAGTCAAAGGCTATATTAGCAATATATCTCTATATGTAAAGATACTTTTTAAAATGCTTCATACAAATATTACGTTGAGTAAAAAGTTTTCCACCAAAAAAAATAATAATATTGTAAAATAATAAATACATACAAAATCAGCTAAGTTAATAAGGATGTTAATCGTCATTCAAATGTACAATGGTCTGCCATCATTTGGCCAACTTTTCTATCTCTTCTGCGTAAAACTGTGGCATGCGCGAGTCTAGAAAACGATCAACTTCATTTATGACCTCGTTATTTGAATGAAAGATTGTACCAACAAGATGCAGCTGCAGCAACAAGATGCAGTGATCCGAAGACACCATGTTTGGTCTGTATGCTGGATGTTGCAATCAAATCCCACTCCAGCGTGCATAGAGTCCAGCCGGTCATCGCACTTACATGTGGCCGAGCGTTCTCTAGATGAAAGAGAACTACCTTCTTTCTGAACTTTCTTTCATTTTTCGCGAATGACATCGTTAACTTTGATAAGCATATTGCTGTACATTGTTCTGTTGGTAGTATGCTCGTCTTTCAGGCATTCCTAATAGTTAATTCCGCGACAATCTCACCAGATACAGAGAAGCACCTTTTTGATAGTCAGCGTTGGTCTTACAACCAAACCTGCTAATTTCCCGGGTCCTGACTACCCTCCTTTATGTCTGGTATTATTGTAGTACACCCATTTTTCATCACAGTCACAATTATGTGCAGCATGTTCTCCTTCCTTTGATCTCTGAACAGAGCCAAACAGATCCCTCTTCTCTTGCTCTTGCCTTCAGCAGTCAATTCGTGAGGCTAAAACTTTAAAAAAACAAACAAAAAAACCTAAACTTAAACTTAAACTTAAACCAGCTTTTCTCAAACTGTGGAGCGCGTCCCCCTAGGGGGCGTGATAACTCTTCGAGGGGGCGCGAACATATTAAAAATTCGAAAACAAAAGATTATTTTAAAAAATTATTAATTTACTGTAAGTAACAAACAAAACGCATTCTGACATAATAAAAAATAAAATACATATTTACACTGATATAAGATACACTGATAGAGACTTATAAATGTATCAGTCTCTATACAATGTATTTTATAATTAATTTAACAATACTAAGTTAAGAACAAGTTTGATAATTACCAGTGACCTTATGGGTTTGTATTAAAACTTATCTTGATAATTTTTACGGTTTATAATTAATCCCTTAATTGCCGAGTAAAAGTTACGCATTTCACTCTTCAATGTCACCATTTTCCCCGTAGATACTCATATGTGATGTTTTCTTTGGGTGTAGGGAGGCGGAGCAAAGGGATAATTAAGCAAATCCTCTGAAATAAGTAAATCCTTCGCAAACACAGTCAAAGTCCTTTTATTGCATTCCAAAGAATTCGGAATAATTTTATGAACAGTAGTGCACAGAAAAGATCGTACTTGGAAAGCCCTATATTTAAGTCCAGAAAATTAATGCTTTCGCTGAGCGAGATGCTTATATACGCTGGTGGCACTTAAGAAATTAAAGTCGTATGTTAGCTTTAGTGTCAAACTGTAGTATTATTGAATTCAATACAATGTTATTGTATGGAGGGGGAAGAGGCGCAATGAAACTTATATATATGATTGAATATTGGGACCCAAATATTGAAAGTTTGAGAAGCACTGTCTTAGATGCATGATAAAAATAGTTTCGGTGCTGCGTCCACAAGGTGACGTGGAACGCGTCCCTCCTTCTTATATTTGCTTTTCGTTACTTGCCCTAGGATTCAGTGTCTAGGACAGTGATGGCGAACCTATGATTCGTGGGTCAGACGCTGACCCACGCAAGCTTTTTAACTGACCCGCGATTGCTAGGCAACCACTTATTTGTTTACGCAGGTTTATTTAAATTTTCTAATTTGCGTGGACTATTTATATTCCATTTGAATTTTTTCAAGCCCATTGACACAATAGCAGTTTAAATGCTGTCTATAACCTTCAGTTTGATCATTACAGTTCCAAACACTGGTGTAGCTAGTCCTGAGTGGACCCCGAATCCAAAGTCTTTGGAGTCCCTTTTTGGTGGGCTCTCAATATTTTGCGATCTCTTCTAACACATTTTAGGGCCCTGAAGCTTGGGAGGCCCGTATCATTGATACGGCGGTAGCTACACCCTGCTTCCAAAGCTAGGCAAACGACAACAAATGTACATAAAAGTATGTAGTATTTGAAATAAAGCAAAAGTGTTTACAAAATATCAAAGTGTATAAGTTTGCTCACATTTAGTTTGTTGAAAAACAATCGAAAACCAAAGCAAAAAAACCATATTTAAAGCACTTTCTTCGGATAAAATGCACTTTAATCAGTTATGTTTGTAGAACCCTTGTCCATAGAACCCTTTTTTGCCCATTATAAGCCAATTGAATTTAAAGATGCTTAGTTTTAAAAGTACTCAGTTAAAAATTTTTAAACCTAACTCTGGTGCAAATGGGCATTAGTGACCCAGGAGGTAGAACTAAAAAAAAATATGAACAAATTGACTCACGTCTCAAAACGGTTCTTCAACCCTGGTCTAGGACGAGGGGGATTTTTTCATATTTCAGGTGGAAGGGGCTATTGAATCTGATATATCAGTGCTTCTCAAACTTTCAATATTCGCGACCAACATTCAATCATCATTTTCATCCTCCATACAATAGCAATGTACTGAATTCAATATTAATATACTTTGACCCTAAAGCAACAGTACGGCTTTAACCTCTTATGTACCACCGACGTATATAAACGTCTCGCTGAGCCATAGCCTTAATTTTCTGGATGTATATATACGTCTTTCCGAAGTACGATCTTTTCTGTGCACTGCTATCCATTAAATTATTCCGAAGACTTCTAATGCAATAAAAGGACCTTGACAGCGTTTGCGAAGGATTTACTTATTTCAGAGGATTTGCTTATATATATTCCTTTTTTTTTTCTCCTCCCCTACGCCCAAACATCAAAATACGCGCATCTACGTGGAAAACGGTGGCATTGGGGATCAAATCGTGTAACTTTTAATCGGCAGTTAAGGAATTAATTATAAACCGTGCAAATTATCAAGATAAGTGTTAATGCAAGCCCATGAGGTCACTGATAATTATCTCAAACTTGTTCTTAAAATTGTAAAATTAATCATAAAATACATTGTACAGTACTGATACTTTTATAAATGTATCATATCAGTGTAAATGTGTATTTTATATTTTATTATATGAGAAAGTACTTTGTTTATCTTTATTAAATTAAAGCTTTAAATAATCGTTTGTTTTAGACTTTTCTATATACTCGCGCCCCCCTCGTAGATGTATCACGCCTCCCAAGGGGGTCGAGCCCCACAGTTTGTGAAACACTGATCTAAGAGATTCGCATGCCTAATGGAGGGTTATGGAGATGCAACCTCAGATGCTAATCCATGAAAGTTCTTCTAATAGCTAAATGATTATAATTCAGAACGATAATTCCGCAACAAACGATAGCAATTCAGGCAGAACAAACGTGGTAATATTTCCCGCATCTTCATCTCTCGCTCTCTAATTATTTATATTCTCTTAAGTAGTGATATTCATTTGCGCCGTTTGAGTTGAGTTGCGAGGCCATTAAATTACTTTTACACTCTAAATAACCCAAGTTCAGATTTGCTTAATCGCATCATGGCCAGTGTTAAATCAACAAAATTTTAACTAGAATAATTACTCAAAGATTAGACGAACATTAATTTAAGTTATAATTAAATTTATTATTACACATTTAAAATTTTACATTTGCAAAAAGAATACAATAAGAGAAAACTTAGCTTTAAGTGAGAATGAGAGGAGCCTGGCTGACCTGTGTCCATGGGGGTAGCAATTGACTTTCCTCTACATGGTGTTTGGGGTAGAAATTGGATGGGGAAAAGTCTGCGAAATGGGCGCGCGTCTCATTAAGTAGTGAACCGAATCACCTGCAAACTCTTGGGCAGAACTCACAAGTGTCTTTCAAGCTGAGTCTCTAATTGAATATTCCCAATCGCGCAAAGTTACATTCTGTAAGATTTATGAGATTTTCGACCTCAACAAGGGACCTAAGATCTTGACAGATCTTTTCCGAAGGAATGTGACGACATCCGATCAAGGGGGACTCATATAGAAATTACCAGAAAAAGGGACCGTCCAGCCTCCCATCACTATCTCAAAATGCCAATTTGGTTGAATGGAAAAACCTAAGTTCAAGAGGATAGACCTTGTGGATAGCCCATTGGTACCACTTTCATCCATCTTTGCAGTCAATTACAACTTCTGAAATTCAAATTGTCTTCAGGAAATAAACATTTTTTTTCTCCAAGTTTCAATTTTAATTATGAGTGTAAAAGAGTATTAACATTTAAGTATATTCTCTAGAGATATAACGTATATCTACACATGGCTTTAACAAAATTTTGTTCTTTATTTTTTTTTTCTTAGCTTTTTTAGGTGCTTTATTTGTGATCACCTTAAGTAATTAAATAAAAAAATATTCTTTAAAAATTAAGGAATTATGGATTTTCTTAGAGCATTTTACTAAAAAAACTTTTTGAAACTAATCAAGTACGCATACAGTTAAACTAGGCACACATTTTAGCAGACTAATTTAATTAATTACACAATTTAAAATAAATATTTCAAACGGAAAAATAATGCACAGATATCTGATGCATTATTCTGCAATATACAAGTATTTTTTTTTTTATTGCAAAAGCACTTGATATTTACATCATTGGCCCCCATGCATCAAAGATGCATGAAATTAGGTCAAGAAAAAAATACGAACAAAAATAAAAGTCAATACTGTGACAACAAAAACAAAGTAACTGGGTGCCAACTCCATCAACTCCTTAGCTCGTCAATATCGGCTGTATAAGTTTTCTTCATTCAATTTTTGACAAATGATCTCTGTCTATCTCAAAACTCTGTTTGGACAAAGTACACAGGGGACTATTATATAAACCAGTGGTCTTCAAACTGTGTTCCATAGATTACTGGGGTTCCACGAGTCACAATAAAAAAATTCGAAAAAAAAATAAATATGTATGCTAAATGGATTCCCGTTTGTAAGAAGTTTTTATAGTTATATAGTATCTAAAGCTCATCCTATCCATTAAAACTGAAATTTTATTTATATATGATAACTTTATTTTGCAACACTTTTTAAACTATTATTATAATATAATAAAAGAATATTAAAATGTGCGTGCTTTATCTTTATATATATACTTCCTACTAGAATGTGAGAACGTTCTATTTTTTACTATCTCGGTTTCCAAGAGATAATTTTATACTCGTTAGAGTTAGCCCAAGGTCTTATAAAACTAAATAATTTTCTACTGGAACATGCACCTTTTTACATTAGTGGAAACAACACCTATAATAGAGGAAAGGGAACAACATATCAACAGAGTTGATGTTAAAATCTAAATTTAAGCAAGAACAGCGTCTAAATTTTAGGTTGTAAATTCTCTCTCCTGCAAAAAACACATGGGATTTCTTACACAGCTATAAACATTTTAATGCCATTCTGAACATTGTGTTTAAGTGAAATATATCTCTCAATGTGAGTGGCTACAAAAAGAAATTAAGGTATCCGACTACGTTCTGAACCGTGATTTTATAAAAGCACATAAATAGATAATTTTCATGATATTTAGTGTCATTTAGATTAGAATACCTGTATAAAACTGTTTTAAGGACATTTTGACAAAGACAAATTATTTAAATACAATATTTCGGCAAAAAAGGAACTTAGAATAACCTTTTTCAAAATGTTCTCCTTTTGTGAAAAATGCGCCTATTATAATAATATTTTGCCTGCATACAGCTTAGACCTCTTTACAGAGGTTTAACTAAAATTTTTAAGAAATTCACATTATTTTCAGAGTTATAACTCATTGAAATAATTATCGGCGTTTTTTTTCTTAAAACTTCTCCCCTCTATTGACGTAAAACATGGATAAACCACTTCTAAGTTATATGTTTCAAAAATTCTAGTTGAGCCTCTATACAGAGGTCTGAGGTATATACAGGCAAAATAATACTATAATAGAAGCATTTTTCACAAAAGGAGAATATTTTGAAAATGGGTCATTCTATGTTCATTTTTTGTCAAAATAGTGTACTTAAATAATTTTTTATTGTGATACTATTCTTAAAACAATTTTATATACATTTTCTAATCTAAGTGACACTAAATATTTTAAATACTATCCATTTATACGCTTTTGAAAAATCACGGTTCCAAACGTAGTTGGATACCTTAAACTTAGAATATGTAATGCTAGACTTGGACAGTTTGTGTAAAGAATACTAGCATATATCCCAGTAACAAAATATAATGCATGGATAGGCGACAATTAAATCATAATTTAACCCTCCAAGCTGTCTGCACGTAAAATATCGTCATTCTAGAGATGCTTTTTCTGCCTTCAAGCAAGATTCCCAAAAGCGGCCGAGCCGCATTTTTAAAAATACGGCTCAACCGCTTTTAAGAACCCCACCTGACGGAAAAAAAATAAATGCGGTGCATTTTCGAAGCATCTCCAGAATGGCAAGACTTTACGTGCAGACCGCTTGGAGGGTTAATATTATTAATGAGTAAATTATATTAAAAAATTATATTATAATTTTTTAATAAAATAAATCCTATGCACACGTTTTTTTTAATTTCCTTTACATAAAGTGCCCATAATATGTTGATTGTAATCGAATGGGTTCGGGTTCGAATCCCGAGTAAGGCATGGATGTATCTTTGGGAAAACGAATCAAACTTTCGTCTGCAATGGATTCCCGTCTCGAAAAGAAAGCAGAGTACCTCTTCTGTTCTTTGGGATCATCGTTTGTAGTAAAAATCTGTATTCTTCTGTGATTGTGTTTATGTTTCTGTTCCTTTATCTCACGTCTTTCGAATATATCCCAGGAACAAACAAATGACAAAAACAACATGTTGATCTACTTTAAATATTATTTTGAAATATATTCTTCGAAGTATGTGAATGGAATGGAGTTCCACGAAATTACTTTCTCATTCTAGGGGTTCCACGAAAGCATCGTTAAGTTCTATGGGTTCTATGAGTTGATAATGTTAGAAGACCACTTATCTAGACCAATGTTGTATCGATGTTTAGCAAGACAATCATGTCTAGTGTCCAGTCAGAAAGCTGCTAATGCGGTGTACCTAAGGAAGTCTGGGATTTAAAAAATCTCGAATCTCTCCACAATTTACTTCTAATTTCTTCTAATAGTTTTCAATTATAATTTTTCCCATACCATTTCTATTCTTTCTTTTCAATGTTATTTTCTACTTCTTTTATAATTCTTTTAATTTAACAAGTATATTGTATTTATACAAGTATATTGTATTATGTTCATTCATTTGTGGTTAAATTTAGTCATTTAAAAAAAATTCAGAAGTGTTTAAAATACAGAAGGACAAAAATACAACTTCGAAGCTTTTGCAGAATAATTCCATTTTATTTAATCAAAACAATAATATAGCGGGACATAAATATGTATTACATCAACAATATAATATTTTGAGCTAGTGATAAAAATAAATTAATATTTTACCACGAACACAAATTGAAGGGTATACAATATTAACAACTCTTTGCAATGCATAAACAAATTAAACATTACAAACAAATAAAGATAAATAAAAGAAAATAGATATTTAGTCAGAAAACATCGTAATCGACAATTATATAAATAATTAGTTATGTGCATCCAGAGTTAGAATAAATAATGAAAGTAATCCTCTGCATTTAAAAAATAAAATACGTAAGAAATATAAATGTAGTAAGTGAAAACTCGTAAAAATAAATAATCTATTTTAAAAATAATTAATCAAAATAATGCACAAATTAATGCATTTTTTCAATAATCCATTTGGATTACACACCTGTATATAAACTTTATTTTCCTTTTTTAATTATTTTCCCATTTTAACATTTTTTCTGCTTATTTTTTAACACATGCTCACATATATTATTTTATTTGAATAACTAAATAAATAAATAAAAAGTATCAAAACCCTTCAATTTAAGTTCATACATAAAAAATCAATGTGAATATTATTTTACCGAAATAATTTAACATGATATAGTTATACAGATATTTTGCATGTATTGTACGTACACATTTTATACATATAATATGGCAGTTATATTGATTTGTATATAAATTTTTCTTACACACTTCATAACAAACTTCTGCATTTACTTAAAATTTCAAATCACTCATAAGCTCTCTAAACTCTTTTTCACAGATTTACATTCTGCTTTGCTATTCTATCACATTGCTACTCATGCAACCTTTCATTTTTCATCTTCAAGTATTTTTTAATAATCATTTATTTATAATATATAGCTGGAGGGATTTAATTGAAGCATTGAAAAATATTGCCATTACAAAAAGTGGAGAGAAATATACGAAGTTAATTATAAATAAAACATCACATCAATATATTTTCATATTTTTGGCAAACAAAAATAAATATTAAATTTCGTGTTATCATAAATTATGCCTATATAATATATTAATATGAAAATAAATTGTAAAATGGGATCTAGCATATAAACCAAGCACATCCAGTTTTCAAAATACTCATGGAAATAAAAGCTATGATACAAATAAACATTTTTAAAAATTTAGTTAAATACAATAATCTTTGGAAAGAAACTTAACAAAAAATTAACAAAATAATGTAAAAAAAACTAATATTAGTTTTGTGTGTCTTTTGATAAACTATATGAAATTAATTATTTCAAAATTTTCGAAAAAGTTTTTTTTAGAAAAAAAAAGTATTATTTCACATTGTTATTTGATTATTTATTTAACATTATGAGTAGAAAATTATATAGGTCTTTAAAAATTAATTATTATGACACTGAATATGTGTGTAACTGCTTAAAAACTGCATAGGTTTTTCTCAAGTCTCAAACATATTTGTGTAAATAATTTATCGTTTTGTTGATATTATATGAATTGTAGAATAAATGCATTTTCTTAATATGTAAACATCTATAGAAAGTAAATAAAACATGAGATAATGAACTATTCACGTTGATGTAATCATTTGATACTCTGAATACACCTCTATAATTCCACATAAAGAATTGTGCATTGAAATAACGTAGGATTAGGCACAGAGGAGTTGCACACATAAATCTAAATTTACTTTT
Source organism: Trichonephila inaurata madagascariensis (assembly GCA_019973955.1). Classification (NCBI taxonomy): domain Eukaryota; kingdom Metazoa; phylum Arthropoda; class Arachnida; order Araneae; family Nephilidae; genus Trichonephila; species Trichonephila inaurata. Next base: position 34,206 of record BMAV01007185.1, read on the forward strand.
CACACCGTACATTTACAGATTCAAATTTATCATATTTGTCCATAACATCAACTTCAAGATTTACTTACACAATTACTATTGCTACAGCAGTTTGAAGATAAAATACATGAAAAAATCGTGATTAATCACATAACAAGTATTAGCACAACAAATATTGCTATACAGTTACAAAATATAAATAAAAAGGGTATTCCTTAGTAAAATGAATCTCAAAATAATTGAAAATTTGTGCTGGACATAATGTACTACACATTGAACGGATTCACACATTTATCATCTTCGTTAAGCATATAATACTTTAACAAATCAAACAGAACCCGCAGTGGAACATGTAACATGAACACGATTCACGTCAAACTTACAACACTAAAGCAGCAGTGCTGTAACACATTTATCGACAAATTGCTTCGAGTCAGATAAACTTATTCGAGACACAGGATTGAAGCTTCAATACGTTTTGACTCATTGATGTGAAGCTGTTTCGAATCGGCTAAGACTCGAAACAAGGAGTGAGTGTCACACATAATGTAAATATCCACAGATGTTGAGAAGATTTTTCTCATGAACACATTATATATATTTGAAAGTAAGTTCTTCTCAGCATGCTGTGGATGATTGATTTAAACTGTAATGGTGGTGATACATGATACTGAGACTTCATTCATACAGCGTCCAAGCAATCAGGAAAAGTATGAGCACTAAGTTCGGATTAAAGCAGGTTGGACTTTTGTCTGTTTCATGAGTCAGAGATTCTGTACAAATAAAAAAAAAGAATCAGCAAGGTGTTAATAAAAGAAATGAAAATAATATTACTACATTAATATCAAAGAAAGAAGAATTTCGTTATTCAAAATGCACAAATATTGATGAAAAACGTATGCTGTTAACTGCCATTGGCGTATATACACGTCTCACTCAAAAGGTGCGTTCAAGGTTTAGGACGTATATATACGTCTAACTCAACATGTGCGCTAAATATTTAGGACGTATATATACGTCTTTCCGAAGTACGATTCTTTTCTTTGCACTGTTATCAGTAAAACTATTCCGAAGGCTTCGGATCTATCATAAAAAAGGGAAAAACAATATCAGATTATTGTTTTACATTTTAACTATTTCTAGTTAGGAAATACTAATTAAAAAAAAAGACAGAGAGAGATATTATTTATTCGATTTTATCTTTAATTTATTTTAATTTTTCTAATTTTTTTATTGATAATACTATTATCTCTATCGAAAATACAACAAAGGTAACTATTCTTGATTCTATTTTGCATTTAATGGAGAAAATAAGTTGAAGTGATTCAATCGAATAAAATGAGTGTTTTATCGGAAATTTCGAGATTTCACGTTTCTCGTCAAACTGTGATGATAGCCGGCACACACTCCCCTCTTCAAGATAGATATCTCAAAAGCGTGCCAAGAAACTTGATTCTTGTTATTTAAACACATTAGAGATGTCAAAAGAGTGATAAGAAAAAATTTACATCGTTGATAGATTATGCTCATACCTTTTAACAAATTTCAAAGGTATTATACGAATTTCTTCCGTGTCGCCATCTAGTGATTACTCCATGTACCAGTTAGGTGAATGAGTTAAATAGTACTAATAATAGACATACTATAAAAAAAGAATTTCTTTAATGTCATTTACATTAAATTAGAAATACATTTTAGCTTTAATGCCATTTCAATTTTTTTACAGATCATTAACAAATCAGAATACTATTTACTCTGGTCATTATTTCTTCAGCATAAAGAAAAATATTTATATCGTTTCTATTTATTTATTTGTCAAAAATGAACAATCATCTTACAATTTAATGTTACGTGAAATTATTCATCAATTTTAATTTGTCCTTTTATGTACGTAATTATGCATTTTCTAAAAATTGATTTTCATTAATATATCTCAACAATATAAATATCATTTTTTATTCGAACAGAGTCAATAATTCTTTTCAATACGTATCGGATTTTTAATAGATGTATTTTCAGTCCTCTGCATTTCATACATATGTAATACATATCTAATTGAATAATAGATTTCTTTACTTTATAGTGGGATATCTACAAATAAAAATATGAAGTTGTAAGATACCCTCCTTTGTGTAGAAATTAAGAAACTATATAAGATTTAATTACAAAAAATTTTCTATGTGTATATAGGAGAAAAATGACTCTCTCACTCTTAATGAAACCTCCAAACTATTGGACCTACAAATATGAACTTTACTGACCATGTTTGTTTTGATATCCCTAAGTACATGTCTTGTGAAAATCGCCTCTCAAGAGGGGTTAGAAGGCGTTCTAGATAAACATTCCTATTTTTGAACTATAAGGTATACATGTTAGAAATTTGGTAAGCATGTTTCTTTTGTTGAGTAGAGATCCGGTATGAACGGATTTTGTGGAAAGTGCCTCTTTAAGGGGAGATTGTAGAGGCGTTACATAGTTAAAAAATACCATTGTTTTAACTGCTGGATTTTCAAACTTGGTATTCGGCAAATATACATCTTCTGTTAAGTAGAGATGCGCTAAAAAGGACTTTTGCAGAAATTGACTCTGAAAGGGGTTTGTTGGGTTATGCGGGCATTATAGCTAGAATAATTCCCTTTTTTGAACAATAGGACTTAGGGACTTGAGATCTGGCAGGCATGTTTCTTTTAATGAGTGAGAAACAGCTAAAAACAGATGTTTGAGGTAATCAACTACGAGGGAGGATAAATAAAGAGGTAATAAATAAATAAATATAAGTGCAGTTAAGAATAGTTTTCAATACAATCAAAGACTTCACATTGGGGCTTAGATAAGAGTTACCTAGAAGGAATGTATAGTCAAACAATACAACGAAATACCCAGGGAAGCGGCCGGTAATAGCTGTTGTTGTTGCTCATGCCACCTTTCTGACATAGTCAGATTGAGACCCACAAAATTCATCGTGACAATGGGCTAGATGTACGCCTGTCGTTGACCTTAGCTTTGAGCACCATACAGGTGACGGAACGGTTTAGCTCGGTGAAATTCTCGAAGGGACGATAGAACATTACGATAGATGGCGCCACCATCTATCTCCACCTCCACAATTTAGGCATGGAACTGAAGTGGAGGAAAATTTTCTCCAGTTCCCTGCACTTGTGATTCAGCCCACAAGACTTTCGGACCCACTGATTTATCGAGCACTTACTCCGTGTGTACTCGGAGGGTATTTGACGGTACGGGCATCGTACCCAGGCCTTCTGGTCCGGTGCTCTAACCACTAGGCTACCCACGGCCTCTAGTACACACCGAAGCATCTTAATAGTTTCTATGGAGACTAAATGATATTCATTGATTAAACATTGTTTATGATTTATTAACATATTTAATTATACGTTCATATTTAATTATACGTGCAATAGTTGTTATAATTATTATTTACTAATTTTTTAATCATTTTATTCTCTTTTTATTTTTAAGTATTTATATAAGCCCTCTGTTTTTCCACGTGTGCCCTTAATGCACGATTCCTTGTAATTATGCTTCCGAGATAAAATTGCCAAATCAATAATTTCAAATAATGTTGTCAAGCCAATAATTGTAAGAAAAGGAACAGAAGAAGAAGAAGAATTCGCAAGAACTAAGAATATTTCATCATGAAATACGCTGTGTTGAAACTAAATTTCCCGAGACATCCGTCATCCGTTCTAGAAAAAAAAGAATATTCATTATCTATTTTTCAGCATCGTGAAATTGAACTCTTGAATCTTTGATTTTGTAAACCTCTGATAAAAACTCCCAAGTGTTTTCCGTTGACGTCTTCTTAACAAATATGTCACCTAATAGCATCAGCAAATATTATCAATATCTGAATGATAAGTTATCGCTTAGATGTTGAGAATATTTGCCAAGATGAGTGAAAAAGGATTCGAAGCAGATTTCATCTGAATAATTTCTTATCTGTTATCAGGATAAACATGAAAACTGGTTAGAAAGATAAAATAGTAAGCAATTTTTGCGCTCTTGCATTACCATAAAAAGATTAAATATTTGAAAAAATAATAATAAAATAAGTGCCTTAATCAGGATTTTGAAGTAACCCTTGACGTAGCTTGCATTTTAATCGGAATATTTCGAACGTGAATCGCATTTCAAGCATGCTTTCTAAGCGAATAGTTGACGTATCGAGGATATGGCGTGATTTTAAATTAATCAAATGTTAACTATTTCTGATTTCCTTTGACGTTAAGTTTTTGAAGAGCACATGATCAAAGACAAGTTATCAATTATTTGTGCATGTGCATTTTTGTAATAGTGTTTCTCATACAATTAAATCAATGTATATACATTAAGGTTAATTCTCATGCAATATTTAATCATTCGTAACTTTTAGAGGCTTTTCCCACAAATTAATTTCTTATGAAAAATACTCATGGTGTATATACAGTCGAATCACGCTAATCCAAACCTTCGATAATACGACCTCTCGCCAATTCAAAGTATATGCTCAATACCTAAAAAACTCTTGCTATTTCGAACTAAAATAATACGTTTTGGTACACTCAATATTTCGAAGTAAAATCTGTGGCTAGAAACACTACAACACGCGAAAATTCAAAGCTATCTTATAAAACTCTCGACAATTCGAACGCTCACTGTCATGTACAGCTCTGTAGCAAACAGGTTGGAGCTTACAAGTGCTGTGTTGTATTTTCTCTGCGTGTCTCCCTGTAACGTAGCCCCTTTGATGACCATTTTTTGCTCCCCACTTCTTAATGTTTTCCGGTACCTCAGGCAAAAAGACACTTTTATTGCTTTCCATCTTCAAGTGGACAACATACCGACGGCACCACCACACCAGAACGACCGACAACAGCCGTCCATATCTTTCGTTTAACACATGATCTTGCTACACATGTGTTCAGAAGGAATGGTTCGATATTGTGAAGTTGCTGGTTATGGGTTGCGGAGCACCTAGCCCGTCAGGGCTTTTATCTCCTGTCTGATGATTTGAGATAAAAATGAGATAACTATTAATTGCCCATTTTTAAAAAGAGTTTAAGAATTTAAATTTAAGATAGAAAATATAAATAAAGTTTACGGAAAGGTAAATATAATTTACTTGCTATTATAATAATTTAAAGAAAAGCTTTTTTTCAAAGCTGCTAAAAATGCATTAAGCTATTGCATTCAGAAAAATTTAGAAATTACTTGCAACTCCTTCGGCCAATGAGAGACTCGAGAGGTCGGAATACCTGACCAATGGGATAGCAGCTATTCGTGGCATGTTGTGTGTGTGAAAAACGTGAAGTGCTCGATCCTTTCCCGCGTTTGCGAGAGGGAGCTCTGTGATTGGTTGTTGTGATAATGAGGTGACTTCGGTCCCGGGAGGAGTACCGTCGCCTTGTCCAGGTGCGAGAGCTTCCAGAGGCCGTACGGCAAGAGATGTGTAGTTCTGTGTATTTTGCGTCGGACAGACCCGACGATTTATGGTTCATTTATGTGACTTATAGCCTGTGGCACCAAATAGGGCACAGGCCGGGCTGTGTTAGAAGGAATCGGGTACGAAACACGATTTTATTTCCTTCTTTTAAAAAAAAAAAGTGCAGGACTTTTAAATTCTATATAATATTTATACTGTAAAATATGCACTTTTTAAAAATACTTTAAAATAATTTCATACTTATGTACAATCTTTGTTTCAGAACATAGTTTCAAATTTAAATGGGTTAGAAAAAAAAATTCTCATCGTGCATTTTGGAGTTTTGTCTACCATCTTGACAGTTCGAAGTTTTTTATTGGTCCGTCCTACTTCGAATTATCGAGAGTCGGCTGTACTATTGCATGGCATATTTCGAATTTCATATCTGATGTGTGTGGTTAAATCTAAATTTTGTAAAAATTTCTTCGAGATTTTGAAAAATCTTTGATATTTAGTGTCGGTTGAATTTCAATATACTTATGCAATTCTTTTAAGTATATTATCACAAGAAAAAATTATCAAAATAGAATTTATTGGTAAAAAAATGAAGAAAAAGTGGTATATTTTCATTAATTCTTCTGTAATTATAAATGCTTCTTTAATTTTAATAGTTTGCCTATAAATAGGTAGGACTCTTATACAGGGGCTGTGATCTAGAGCTTTTAATAAATCCCACTTTTAGAGTTAGGATTAATTGAAATAATAACCAGGTGTTTTCTGGTAAAATTTTTTTAATATTATAATTTTAATAAATCTACTCCTAGATTATATATTTCAAAAACCATAGTTTAGGCACTGTACAGAAATCTTGGCTACATATAGGCAAAACTTTATTATTATAGCAGTTGTAGTCGTTTTTTCACAAAAGAGAATGTTTGCAATCATTCTTTCTTCATTTTTTGCTGAAAAATTCCATATTAATAAATTTTTGTACTAATATTCTTCAAGTGAAGCCCAGTGGTTGAGTGGATAGCCGTTCGGGGTTCAAACCCCGAGCTGGGCTAGGTCGACTCAGCCTTTAAACCCAAAAGTGGGTTGATAAATAAGTACCAAGCTTGCTTGGGAGCTAAGCGTTGAGGGTTTCGTGGAGATTGACCATCTGACCGGAACATGTGTTCATGTTCCTCAGTGCCAAGGTCATGAAAATGATGGGCACAGTAAGCCTTGGTCCTCTTTGGGCTGTTGTGTCACTGAGTTTAATTTAATATTCTCTAAAAAATTTTATATGTTTTCTCTTAATTAAGTTACACATTAAATATCATAAAATAATTCATTTAGTATATGCTTTTGCAAAATCATGGTTCTGAACATAGTAAAACCTTAGTAAAAAATTCATTAAATATTTTTCAGAAATCTATCCAATAAACAAATTCTTTTTACCTATCAATTTTTCAATGCGAACACAAAAAACATTATACGGAAAGATGCGGTTACAATCTTATTACGTTGCTCCAGGAATTCGAAAAAAAATATCGATGTTTCAGATTTGATGACTTGCTTAGAGTTTACCTTTTAAGGTTATGTTTATAGAATTCAAAACATATCCTAAGAATTCAAAAGGAAAGAACGTTACATATTTTACTTTTTATATAATTTTAGTTGAATTATATTATAAATATTTTTTTTTCCTTTGCTGACTTTTCAGGGTTTAAAAATTTTATATTTTCCTCCAAAACAAAAATGTTGATTAAAATTAATTGTGTGTGTGTGTTTCATTGGGGTTTATTTCCCCTTTCGACAGAATGAAAACAAGTGGTCTGCACGTAAAATCCCGTCATTCCAGAGATGCTTTTTCTGCCTTCAAGCAAGATTCACAAAAGCGACTGAGCCGCATTCTTAAAAATACGGCTCAACCGCTTTTGAGAACCCCACCTGACGGCAAAAAAATACGTGCGGTGCATTTTTGAAGCATCTCCAGAATGGTAAGACTGCACGTGCAGACCTCTTAGAGGGTTAAATCCAAATTCTAGTGTGTTATGTCATTCCTGTTGACATTTACTTTTCCCTTATCACATTGATTTCCCTCTTCAAAGTAAAAGATATCGAAAATAAGCACTGACTAAATTCCTAAGTTGAAAAAAAAGTAAAATAAAAAAAAGTTTTAAATCAATTTCTGCTTTGTTAGAAAAACTTGCTGACGCCATGTGTTGCAGATAAATCTAACTTCGTCAGAAATAACGCAGAATAAATTTAAAATTAAAAAATAAAATTTTCTCAATGAATTAATATTTGAAAGAACTGAATGAAGATCAAGTGTCATCCACTACAAATTTAAAAATATGTACTTGAACTTAAGTGGATGAATAAAAAGTATTTTATAAAACATTGAAAATTTGAACAAGATATATATATAGGGAGAAAGTGAACTAATAGTAGGAATTGAAAAAAAAAACTACAAACCTGCTACAAAGAGAGTATGCATAATTGAGATCTTCTTTGAATAACTATTTGCTTACCTACCTTTGTAATCATCTCAATGTAATAAAAATTATTTTTTATATCAAATTATACACTGAGTGTTTTTTCCTTCATCATGACTAAGGATTGCAATACCGGTATTCCGGGATACCGAATACCGGTATTTTGAGCCATTTGTACAATTTTTAATACCGGTATTCACAAGTTTAAATACCGTTTTTTCGGTATTTACTACAAATTTTTAAAATTGTCTCCACTATATGTTCATGGATCACCAACATAGCTAAATAGTATACGTTTTTGTTTTTATGTCCCCCTAACGGGCGAAATTAATTAATCTGTGTATATAAAGATGCGTCGTAGAATTAAGAGAAGTGATAAAATATGTGAGTCATTCAAGGAGACGGGTCAAAACTATCCTACTATTACAACTCAGAGCGATACTGCACACGTGCAGAATTCGTTGTTTGATATTCGTATCTAGGAAAACAAGTTAGTAGTTGTGAAGAAAGTGCGTATTATTTCGATATTTTTTAAACTGACGAGTTTGTTATTCACATTGTATTTGCATATCATACAGTACAATTGATGCATTATGTTTTTAACATCATATTACAAAAATTTGTAATAGTACCACAGACTGAATAGTGATATTTACACTTTTTTGTGATTTAAATAAATAAGATGTTCCTTTGCTTTTTTAAGACTCTTTATATACTGTAACAATTTATTATAAGTTAAAAATTATTTTGTGTGATATTTATACACTCTCTAATAAAACTGGCAACTAAAACAAGGAAACATCTGTGTTTTCTTTCTTTTTCTCAAATTTCTACTACCGGTATTAAAACCGGTATCCCAGTATTAAGATCTAAAAAATACCGAATACCGGTATTGAACTTTTGGTCCGATATTGCAATTCCAATCCACTACAAATGACTTGAATTGATTCAAGTCATTGATTTTGTCAAGTTACTACGGTGATTTGAATTTATTCAATTCGAGCTCTCAGCGGATGCTAAATATTGCCAGGAGTATCAGAACACAATTCATACTTAAGAGATCTCTTACATGCCACGTGATCATATGACATTCATGCTTATGATTCTCGCATTCAAAAAATCTATTGACTTCAGACGGTATCGAGTCCGAAACCTTGGTCTAACAAGGTGGTCACTCTACCTCTATATCACCAAAAAGGTTAAACTGTTACAAAATGGCTCCTTTGCATGAAACTGTAAAAAAGCCATAACAAAATGGTCTCTCAATGTTATATTCTACCAGTAATGAAGATTTCTGTAATTGGTTAAAATTTAGCTTATCCGATAGAGTATAATGATTACCACTTGAATAAAAGCACTTAATGTTTTTTTGTGAAACTTATTTAAATAGCATTTTATTTATAAGAGTTACCAGCAAAAAAAAAAACTTAAAGATTAATCTTGATTTGAAAGACGAGCAACCTGGATAATCTCGGGAAAAAATTATCATGTAAATTATGTTATAATATTTTTAAATCTTACTGATATAAGTAATGGATTGAAGCTATAACTTCATCGATTTTTATTCTTTACATTCCTTAACTTCGGTTTGAAAATTTCTCGTAGCAGTTATATTGTTGAATTTTTTTTTAAATACTTGATAAAAAAATACTTTTATCTTAAAAATTGTACATTAATTGTTCGTGATGAAGAAAATTTAAAACTAATTTGAAATCATTGCCGTTAAAACTGACAAAAATCTACACAATTTTTTTTAAAAAAAAACACATACAACACAAAATTTATATTAAAAAAACACACAACTAAGAATAATTTTTCAAAACGATTTGAATGCATAATCAGAAACATTTAATGTTCGCATCACCTAATGTTAAAAAGTATAATCAACAAATAAATTTCCAGCAAGAAAATGTTTTGATTTTATTATGCTACTGTGGCTATATATATACATAGAAAAACATTACAAATTTTATATTCTGCATTCTTAAAATTCAGAATTATTTGTAAAATGTAATTTTTTTTCAAACAAAATTAAAATCCACTTTAAAGTATCCGACTACGTTCGCGGAACCGGGATTTTAAAAAAGCGCATAAATGTTTAATTTTCATGATATTTAGTGTCACTTAGATTAGAAGACATGTTTAAAATTGTTTTAAGGAAATTTTCATTAAAAAAAATTATTTAAATAAAATATTTCGGCAAAAAATTAACTTAGAATAACCTTTTTTCAAAATGTTCTCCTTTTGTGAAAAATGCTTCTATTATACAATAATATTTTGCCTGTGTATAGCTCAGACCTCTGTACAGAGGCTCAACTATGTGATTTTTGAAAAATTCACATTATTTTCAGAGTTACAACCCATTGAAATCATTATCGGCGCTTTTTTCTTAAAATTGCTCCCCTCTGATGTCGTAAAACATGGATAAACCCACTTATAAGTTACATATTTCAAAAATTCTAGTTGAGCCTCTGTGCAGAAGTCTGAGCTATATACACGCAAAATATTATTATATATATAATAGAAGCATTTTTCACAAAAGAAGAATATTTTGAAAACGGGTCATTCTATGTTCAATTTTTGTCAAAATATTGTACTTAAATAATTTTTTAATGTAATACTATTCTTAAAACAATTTTATATACATTTTCTTATCTAAGTGACAATAAATAACATAAATATTATCCTTTTATACGCTTTTGCAAAATTGCGGTTCCGAACGTAGTCGGATACCTTAACTTTACAGAGTTAAAAACCTCTTGTATATATTTTATACAAACAAATAACATGATTCTAATAAGAATACAATATATTTACCCTGTATTTAATAGAAAAGTCAAAAGATGCTATAGATACTAGAACATTTTTTGGAAAAAAACTTTGGATCATAATTTAAAAAAAAAAATAAAGTGACGAGAACTTCTGATTTCCTAGGAGTACACTATAGTTATAAAAAAATATTATACATACGGCAGATTGGGACCTCATAGTCTCCTTCAACTATAACCCCTTCTGGTATCCAGTAACCGTCTGCGCAGGTGTACAGAGCCGATCCTAACAGCTGGTAGCCATCGTCACAATGGTATTCAACTCGCGTGCCTTCACTTGGGTAACCCCAACAACTACGCTCCTCCGTCATGTTGTAGTATCCATGCTTCACATGGGGTGGAGCATCCTTACATCCAGCATCTACAAAAAAATTTTAGAAAGATTCAAGCATAAAAACAGTATTCTTACTAATATTATAAACGCGAAAGTTTGTATGGATGTTTGGTACTCTTCCACGGAAAAACAACTGAATGGATTTTGATGGAACTTTACAATAATAAAGCTTATACATCAGAATAATACATAGGCTATAATTTATAAAGATATTTTGTGAAGTTTCCAAAATATAACGATAATTGTCAAGTAAGTAGGAAAAAATTCTCCCATCTGCAAAAAAGTCCGCGACAGCATATATCTATCTTTTTTGTGTGAAGAAAAAAATTTCCCTTTTGTTTTGTCTATGCCATGCCTCAGTGCGAGCTCGCTTTTAATTTATTCCGTTGATCAGTGTAATCACTATTTTTTTAATTTCATAATAAAACTAGATTTCGAAGGGCGAGGTGGTGGCAAGATTTTACATAAAATAAATACAACAGAAAGTAATATTAATGTATTGCACTTCCAGATATAAATTATTTACGGTATTTTAAGCGTTCATTACACAAAATTTGTAGTAGTGTGTTCATTTTGCTGAGCAGAGATCAGTTTAGGAATGTGTTTTCAAAAATTGTTTAAAATTTAACAAATATATTTGTTTGTTTTTTATTCAACTCAGATATGCAAAAGGCATTTTTTTTTTCGTTTAATTTGCAATTCCCGTAAAATTAACTCATCAAAAACTTCTTTATCCTTCAATCTGTATTGTTTAATTTTTCAATTTACCCGCGCGAGATTGGGTATACCAGCTAGTTATGAAATAAAGTTAACGTGTATTATATTATCCGAAGCGTAAGGAGTCCAAATGCAGGGGTGGCCATTCGGTTTGGCTCGAGGGCTACACTGTGGAATCACAGAATACGTGAGGCCTGTACCTTTTTCAAATGACTCCATTCACTAGAGAACTTTGCATCTCAGAAAAAGTATAAATTGTACCATAAAAATCAATAAACACAAATTAAACTAAATAGTGACAGATTTGTTCAATTAATTTATTGTGATAATTCCGTATCATCTATACTTACATCAATTGTGCTTATTGGGAAAATAATAAAAAAACTAAGTACAAACAATTCAAAACTCTATTTACCACAAAAAAATACCTTTTGCACTGTATAGTTGTAATTGTTTTAGTTATAAGTGTAATTCAAATTATTAAGAAACAATTAGTGTGACTTCTAATGTTGAAAAGATTGGATGATAAATTATTTATATTAGGTATGTAAAATGTTACTTTTAGCAAAATGCACTCTGAATTGGAATTATCTGCCAAACGGTTTCTAAGTAATTAATTAGTTTTGCTTTGGTTCACTTTTTTGACAAGAGGTTTGGTGGTTCATTTCAAAATGCCGTTTTACCGACGATGTTCTGCATGCCACTGTTCCAGAACATAAAACACACACCGCTTTGTCGTCTTTACTAAAAATGCCATACTTCTAGATTCACCAAGCTTGAAATTCTCTGTTACACTTACTATCTTGCACTTATTGTTCTTTTTCTGAACTAGCCATGTTAAATAACAACTAAAAATCGTTAATATAACACAAATAAACTTTAAAATACAATTATGTCAACGAAATTGACTCTGTTGTGCATTGACAAATTTTGCATCATATGCTAGTATAGCCCACGACATAACTAAGGCAAGACAATAGCAAACTAATGTGCTCCTCACCATCCCGCGAGCGATCCCTCGAGTTTGTTCCTAATACTTTATAGTCAATTTTGTTATCCAATTCCTACTATTAGCTCGCACTGTCTATATATTTATTTATTTACATATTTGTATATTTATTTATTTATCTTGGTGGAGTTTTCAATCTTTCATAAAATACATTTTAAAGCTCTGAATTGAGCTGAAATTTTATATACAGGGTCATTTTGGATGACAATACAATAATTTAACTATAATTAATAAAAATGAATTGATTAAAACTAATTATTTAAAGAATTACAAATACAGCCACGTTGGCGACTTAGCGACCCTTTTGGTGACTTGTGTCAAAACTGGAAAAGGTTTTTTTCTCACGTGTTAAAGCATTCAGTTGGACTGAAATTAAAAGGACAATACGATACTTAAATGATAATTAAAAAAACTAATGACCACTTAATGTTGTGTTTCTGTCCTATGTATATACATATTTATATTAATTGTAACTATTTAGTAAAAGGTAGCTAAAATAAAATTTTTCGTTGTTGATCTAAGTAGGAATTGACTTAAAAACTATTTTTTTTTATATTATTTTGAAATAAAATGCAAACCATTTTGATCACTGACGTGCCCAAAATATTGTGTCGCGTACAATTTATGGCACGCGTGCCACTGGTTCCCTGATCTATACACAGGGCCGCCTTCCCGCTTAGACACGCTAGACACATACTTAGGGCACAAAAGATTTGGAGGCTCAAAAAATTAGAAGGCCAAAGAAGAGAAAAAAATTAAATTACATCAAAAGTATCACTGCCTATTGAGTCATGAGAGAAGCATTTCTACCTTTATGAGAATAAAAACGGAAAAAAGATCTATTATGGAAAAAGAAAGTTAACAGTTTGAAGTTGTTATGCACTCAAAATGATATTGTAATGATATCCTTAATGATTTTGCAATGATCAATGCTCGAAGGAACCTTTGTTGTAATGGCACAATGACTCAACAAGGAATGAGGATGTCTAAAAGTAAAAAATAGTAAAGCGATAAGCAATGAAAAAGAAAATTATTAGCAACTTGAAAAAAATTCATACAATAATATGTACTTTGTACTATAATTGCAAAATATTTCATTCATTTACAGTACTAATTTACAACAGGGGGTGGGGTGGTCCGTGTTTCCGCAAGTTAAGAAATGAATGAAAGTGGCTAAACTCTGTCGCTATGCTTTCCTTATGGCTGACGGTTGCCAGCCTATGACATGGCAGATTCATAGGTTAGGTAATGGAAAGACTCAAAAGAGTAAAAACAAAGGAAAAAGAGTAAAAGAGTTAAGGGAAAATCTGTCCCGAATTAAAACTGGCAAGGTAAGAAGTGAAGGAGAGGGTGGTGCTGTGGAAATAGGGGGGTAGGCGCCGGGGGGGATAAAAACGGCCCTCAGTATGGATGTAAGAACGTTTAATTTTAGAATCAGTTTAATGAGAGACAAATGTACCCTATTACTTTTTTCCACACTTTGGTTTTTTCGAAATCAAGAGTGAGATTGCTTGTTTAAATTCTCATCACAGCCAGTAAGTTAATGTCAACCAACTTGTATTTATATTGTTACGTAGATCCGGGTACGAGGATTTTATGCAAAACAATCACTAAGAAAATAAACAGTTCTTTAAGAGCGATGCGAATTTGTTATCAAAAATTCAATCCTTTAAATACAGGATTCAGCAGCAATATTCGCAGAGTAAATCTCCGCAGGTCTTCACACCTTCAAAATCACTCAAACACAATTGTCAGGGATTAAAAATACACGAATGCAAAAGATTATCCACAAGCACAGCCGAGCTAATCGGTAATCAAAACAATGCTCCCTTTTCGCTGGTTGAAATCAGACTGACTGGTTGTGGCCAGCACGGCTCTATTTATAAACCCGACGGAAACTTCCAGAAAAATACGCACGCGTCATAGTGAGTGATATTAGTGGAGAGATCGACTACTTTCTAGAAGAATCCAGAGGGTCCCAAACTCGCCAATATGGTCGCCAAAGTCGCTAAATTGTGGCCAACCTGGTCGTTAGATATGATGCCAACTTGGCTCTATCGCCAAGATTTCGCCAAGATCTCGTTGAATCGCTACTATAGCATAATGAACGGCATTGCTTATGAGTATTACAATTTTAACAAAATAAACATAACATAGAATAATATAAATGCATTACACATCCAAATACAAATTATTTACACTGTTTACACAAAATTCGTAACAATATTTACTCTTGTTGAACTTTATACAAGAAAACCTTGCTCATAAATATATGTTGACCCAAATATAAAGAACATTTTCTGTCTATTTGGTTTTAAAATGGAAGTTCGCAAAAAAAAAAACTCTTGGCCTACTGCACGTGCCTCGCGGGCCGCTTTTTGCCTACCCCTGTCACAGTGGTTTTTGATACAGAATTCTTCAATCAGCAATATTTCACTCAAATCTCAATGTCTAGTCCTAATCCAATGCAGAATTCGATGAATGGATTGGCTCTCTTGACTGCAGTTGTTACGTCAAGATTAAATGTAAACAAACCATTATCGTTTGGCGAAGTAGTTCATGTACTAATCAGCAAGACTAAATGTAAAACCATAATCGTTTGGCGAAGTAGTATATGAACTACTTAACTGGATGAAATGTAAATAATGTTCTTAATAGCTGTTCTATGAATAAAAATTTTTATTGGACTAAAATGACGGCTTAGTTTGTTTCTTGGTGCCGTAAATTAATTTAAAAGTAACCTTTAAAAACATAAAAGCAGTTGAAGTTGAGCTTTAAAATACGCATACGACGTGGAAGTTGAATGAGGGTGATATAACCTTAAATTCCATGCTTCTCATTTCAGGGTGGTTCGGAATTACAAGTCTTGTTGCCGATAGTTTCGGTATAACATTTTGTACTAAGTTATTTTCATTTAAACCAAAATCATAAATCGGCATATTTATATTGAAAAAAAGTTCTCAAAAATTAAGATAAATTTTATCACAATGATTATATATGGTACGATAGACCACGAAGGGCCAGCGCCTTCTGAAACAGACGCGTACAACCACCTCCACAGGCAACCAAACTTCTACAATTCCAAACAATCCTCCTCTACTTCATTTATCTATCAAAGTCTAGGTCATCCTCTTCTATTGTTACATAGTCTAGCCCAAACGATTTCTGTTAGAATGTTGTAGTTCATTCGGATAACACCCTCAGTTCATTTGAGGTGCCTTATTTTGATGTAAGAAACAACTTCCGGCTCTCTCTCTGAACATTCGGTTTCATTTGATGTTGAGTCTCCTACACACAAGTTACAATTTTTCTGCATTCCTCCGAAATTTCATGTGCTTATCACATGCTTTTTTATTGTCTTATAATTTGGTTTATAGTAGAGAAAATATAAGAAAAAGCAAAAAAATTATTTGTGTCGAATATACATGTACATCTCAGTAGTTTTCATTTTCAATTTGAAAAAAAATCTCTTTCTCTAGTTGCTTTGTGACAACTTAAGAACTCAAAGTTGATCTAAAAAAATGCTAATCTTAGAGAAGTTATACTTCGGAAAGAAAATAAACGAGTATTATAAAAAAAATTCAGTCAATTCCTACGTAGGTCAAGAAAGAAAAATTTCATAATAGTTACTTTTATTAAATAATTATACAATTAATACAAATATATATATATATGACGGAATCACAATATTAAGCGACAAAATAGAAAGCGATTTTCCATTTTTCTTTCTATATAGAATGGTGGACTATTTTTATTTGTTTGTTACTGCGTATTCATTAATTAAATTTAGTTATCTCAGTAAAACAATATAGTGAAAGGAAATCACGTTCTCGGAAATTAAGCCATCCCAAATGGAATTCGAACCCTCGACCCTTGGATTAGAAGTCCAACGCGCTACCCATTGCGCTACGGCGTCACAATGAGCGATTTTCCTTTCTATAAATAGTGTTAGACTATTATTTTTGTTTGTTACTATTTATACATTAATTAAATTAAATTAATTAATTAATATTTGAAAAAACTGTATTAACATCAAGTGTCATCCACAACAAGTTTAGAAAAATGTATTTGAACTTGAGTGGATGATTAAAAATGTATTCTATTAACGATTGAAAATTTGAACAATATATATATATATATATATAAAAGAGTGTGTGAACTAATAGTAGGAATTGAAAAACAGCCAGGTTCGTGAAAACCAGTGACATACACAAGAGTGGGGTTCAAACTCCTCCCTATTCTTTCATACACCAAGATATTTTAAATTTTTATTGCGAAGATTACAACTTGGCTCTTTCATCTTCGTGTTTTTAAAATGTACTTCTCCCCCCACGAAAGTAATTTGTGTATGAGAGCTCGTGCTCTGATTGGATAAGCAGTTAAGTAAAGGGAAAAAAAAGACTGAGAATGGTTATTATCGAATCCTAGCTGAATCATTACAGGAACTAATTTTGAAATAAAATTAAGAGAATCAAAAATGTTGATTTCGAAAACGTTCCATAAAGACATAAAATTTACTTCGATTTCTAATTTATAGAAGATCAGTCAAACTAAAGATTACAATTTCCGCGCTTATAAAAGCTTGTTATGAGAAATTAAAAGAGCATCAGATGGCTGTAAAATTTCAAAATGATCCTGTAGTAAATATGAATTCTTTTGACTTTCTGAAAGTTCTTAGAAGTTCGATTATGGAATATTCAAGGACGTTTCCCCGAATAAAGAACTGATGCATTTAATTGCTATCTTTGGTTGAAGAAATTGTCTCTGATAAATTTGATTTTGTAATTTTTTATTGTAACGATTTATAATCTCTTCATTGTTCTCCTTACCTTACTTCACTGTCTTGGTTTTGTAACTTAATTGTTTAATTTTGTAATTTCCTTTGTTTCGTTATTTATCCTTTATTTTGTTTGTATTACTTACTTCTGTACGCTACGTGTGATCCTTGTAGTGTACTAGAATTATTTTATCCGTCTTCAATGTAAGCAAGTATTATAAAAAAAAAAATTAAGTCAATTCCTACTTATATCAACAAAGAAAAATTTTATTTTAGCTACTTTTTATTAAATAGTTGCAATTAATATAATATGTATATACATATGATAGAGTTACAATATTAAGTGGTAATTAATTTTTATTAATTATCATTAAAAGTATCGTATTGTCATGCAAAACAATCGTGTATATAAAAATTCAGTTCAAGTGAATTCTTTAAAATGTGAGAAAAAAATATTTTCAAGTTTTGACACAAGTCGCTAAGAGGGTCGCTAAGTCGCCAAAAATGATGCCAACGTGGCTGTATTTATAATTCTTTAAATAATTAGTTTTAATCAATTAATTTTTATTAATTATAATTAAATTACTGTATTGTAATCCAAAATAATCATGTATATAAAATTTCAGCTCAATTGAGCGCTTTAAAATGTACTTTATTAACGATTGAAAATTCCACCAAAATAAACAAATAAATAAGGAGTGTGAGCTAATAGTAGGAATTGAAAAAATACAAGTAATTTGTAAATCAACCTTAACCTCTTCTAAACCTTAGAATCACATTTAAATTTGTCAATATACCTACCACCGAACATTTTATGGACGATGCCACTTCTCCAGGGAGTACCCAGAAACATCATATAGCAGCGGAAACTGATATCCGTGTAATTGACCCAGTCTTGAATTACAAACTTCCGGTTGAAACTCACTTCAAAAGTTCCATTGGCTAGTTTGTTTACACTGTCGAAGGGTACACTATTTAAATATTTGCCTGAGAACAAAAGAAATAATGTAATTTTATTTATATTATAGGACATATTGAAAAACAAAAGTAAAGTGTCAGAGAAATTGTGTACAATATCGCTATAAATTAGAACAAGGGGTAGGAAACCTTGTAGTTGTGGCGTGCCAAACCAATCTACCAATATGATTCAGGGAGCCACATTAGAGAAAATATTTGAAACAATTCAATTCCAGCAGCAATACATGCAGAGTTTGGGAATAAGAGGTGAATAATATAGATTTACAATTTTATTATATTTTAAGTTTACACCAGAGGTACTCAACCTTTTTTTCTGTTGGGCCGCATATATGTGTCAGCTATTTCACGCGGGTCGCATACATATGTTAGCTATTTTACGCAGGAAGCAACATTAGGATAAATAAGGGGGGGGGATGCTTTAAGACCAAGATAACATTAGAAATTTAAAATGCGGAAATTTGATCCAAATATTATAACTCCTGTGCATGTTTAGCTTTTTTTTATTTTTATCATTAACACTAAATTAGAAGCAATTAAAAAACACTCCCTCACAATTTCTGCATCAGTAAACGGTTTCATATGATTACCAATAATATAACAAACTTCATATTATGCCTTTCTTACCGCTGTGATATTACCACTTACAAAACACTTTGCTGCTGTTGCAAAGATTATTTAAGAAAGACTATATATCGCCTCTTGAAAGACATCTTAAAGAAAAAGTGTCATTGAATGATTCCTGTTGATTGGTATTTTTTAAATACAGGTCTTTCGTGACAAATCAAACAGTTACTGATCCATATTTGTTTTTTACTACAAAATAGTCAACCTCCCAATCGTCTTGAAACAATATATTTTGCAAGATATGAAAGATAGTTAAAAATTAATTCCACCCAAAAAATTGTTACTACTCCCGTGTTGTTTATTATCATTAACCGTAACCATTCCAAATAGAAAAATAATATCAATTCGTAACCGTATGCAAAAACCTAAATTGATATATTTGATTTCTTGACAAAGAAATTCCCACCAAATTTTTAATACTGTATTCTTAAATAAGTGAATCAGAGAAATGCTCCATGACTGGCCACTTAAAAAGGCTCGGTGGACCGCAAGTTGAGTATCGCTGATTTACACCATTTAAAGATATTTATTAACTTAAAAAATAAACAACATAAAACATAGCATTTACTTTACTATAAAAAATATAATTTGTACATATATTACGTATTTTTTCAACATATTTATAATAAATAACATAACAACAATTAATAATATAATTATATTAATATAACAATTAATAATAATAATTTATAATATAACAACATATTTATAAAATAAGATATGAATAAAATAAAATATAAGTATTCCCCTTTTAATATAGTTAAATAAAAAATATAATAAATATATATTATATATTTTAATGTTAAACTTGTCCCTGCACCGCTCTTTATTACATCGTGATTTTAAGGGTATAATTTGTGACTCTCAGTTTTACACGACCTGAACAGTTATTAAACAACTTCTTTGCAAATTCAAAATAGTTTTCATATGAGAAAAGTTTTACTTATCTAAATATGTTGAACCAAAAGAAAGCAAAATACACGTATTTTTCTTTTCAAACAATTAAATCTCTCCAGGAACGACACTCAACAATTTAAAATAGCTATCGATTTATTGTTAATTAAATTTCAAATATTTTTTCACAATTCCGTAAATGCTGCTTTCTTCAATACTAAAGATGTTAGTCCAAAAAGCTCTATTTAAAAATTATCCAACTTCCATCCACTCCAATTTTTCAAATTGTAGGGCAGGGGTGGCGAACCTTAATGGCTCAACGTGCCATTTTTTCTGAAAAAAAAATGTTTTATGAGGTGTAGCCGTGCCATCAAATAATTTTGGCTTGTGATTTTGGGGAAAATAATAAAACTTAACTCTGTATTTTCGACGAAAAAATACATTTTGCTCGTTATTGTTGTAAATGTTTTAGTTAAACGTGTAATTCAAATTGAAGTAACATTAGTGTAACTTCTGTTGTTGCAGATTAGATGATAAATAACTTATGTTAGAATTGCAAGACAAACGATTGTGCTCCCCGACGCATCACGCACCGATCACTCGCGTTTGTTCGTTGTTGTTGTTACTAATGCCACCTGATCGGCAAAGGTCAGATCGAGGCCCACGAAATTCATCATGGCAAAGGGCTAAGTGACGCCTGTCGTTAGCCGTAGCTTTGAACACCATATAGATGACAGTACGATTTGGCTCGGTTCGACCCCAATTTAGAGAGAGAACACTCTGGGGGTGGTCAGAGGCCTCCCACCTCTCTTACCCTTCCACCATCCACACGATAGGACTTGCGGCTCGATGGCTATTTAAAGTACCAACATGCCGCGAAGGCACTATACATTTACAAACATCAATGTCTTCTCCGGGATTCGAACACAGTCCCTACAGCACCGGAGTCAGCGTCGCTAACCTCTATACTGGATGTGCGACCGTTTGTTCGTAATGCTTCATGGTGAATTTTCATATTTTGAGCTAAAATGCAAACCGTTTTGATCGATGGTGTGCCCAAAATATTCTGTCGTGTGCCATTGGTTCGCCATTCCTGGTGTAGAGTGTCACTCAGAATTGCACTGCATGCCAAATGTGGCACGCGTGCCGTAGATTGCCAACGCCTGAATTAGAATGTCACAGGGTTAAAACCTTTTAACTGTCAAGTTACTTTGATTATTTGAGTACACAAATTGTCTATTTTTTTTTTTTTTGCAAAAAAGAACTTCTAACCTCTAACCTTTGAAATCTTCAGTAAAGTGCTGACATCTATTGAATTAAGCGCACATTAACTTTTCCCGAGAATCAGTCAGGTTTGACAAAGAGATGAAGCCGAAATAAACGTCTCCCGATATATATTCGGGTAAAACAACACGATGTACTCAAAAAAATTACCCCGAGTTATACTCGGGCGTGACATTTACGAACACCAGTGCTGTGCCCGAGATTATCTCGGGCATGACAGTTAAAAGGTTAAATTTCGAATTGCCTTCATACTAATTATAGCAATTACTAGTAGTTTTACTTTTGTGTTAAAATATATGTTACTTTAGTTTTGAATATGTTTAGTTATGCACATGTGAAATATAATTACTCTGTGTATTTATAACATTTTTATAATTTATGACTGATTATGATTGTATTAATGTAATGTTAAAGACTAGAAATCAAAAGTGGAGCGTTTCTTCAGTTAGAACATTTTTCTAAAATAAATATTATATATTTTATTCTATAAGAGTAATAATTTTATTCTACTACTCATTTTTGTCTGAATTTATCCATTTTTTCTAATAAATTATGTTGAATATTTTGTCTCCTAATCTATAATGGTAACTGAGTTTTACGGATAAAGGAGTTTTGGTTCATTTACACTTGTCAAAGAAAGACTTAAAATATAAACTGCATCTAGTTTTTTTTTTAAACTGTCATTTTTTTTTACACATTTTTTAAATAACATGGTCCCAACATGATTTAAATTTATTTATTGCTATCTCATGGCTTTTACTTATAGCTTTCTTTAAAATGTGTTTGCTACTTGCCTATAATACTGTCGACCAATTTCGCCAAAATGAAAAGAAATCGCCAATTTAAAAACGATAAAACAATATATTAGTGCATAAGAACGGTTTTCTACTATTGGCTGCTAATCGTGATATTAGCCAATGATTTTTAATTCGACATCTTTTTTTTTTTAAAAAATATTTTTAAGGTATCCGCCTACGTTCGGAACCGTGATTTTGTAAAAGCGTATAAATGGATAATATTTTATGATATTTAGTGTCACTTAGATTAGAAACTGTATATAAAATTGTTGCAAGAATATTATTACAATAAAAAATTTTATTTAAGTACAATATTTTGACAAAAATGAACCTAGAATGACCCATTTTCAAAATATTCTCCTTATGTGAAAAATGCTTCTATTATAATAATATTTTGCCCGTATATAGCTCAGGCCTCTGTACAGAGGCTCAACTAGAATTTTTGAAATATGTAACTTAGAAGTGGGTTTATCCATATTTTACGACAATAGATGGGAGCAATTTTAAGAAAAAAACGCCGATAATTATTTCAATGAGTGGTAACTCTGAAAATAATGTGAATTTTTCAAAAATCATAGTTGAGACTCTCTGGAGAAGTCTTTACTTTATATAAGAGAGAGAGAGAGAGAAATATTTTTATTTTAGAAGCATTTTTTATAAAAAGAGAGCATTTTGAAAAAAGATAATTCCAAGTTAATGTTTTGCCAAAATATAGTATTTAAATAAAAAAAATTTTTCTCAAAATGTCCTTAAAACAATTTTATACATGTATTCTAATCGAAGTGACACTAAATCTTATGAAAATTACTCATTTATGCGCTTTTTTAAAATCATGATTCCGAACGTAGTTGGATACCTTAAAGTAATTTTATTACTGACTCAGGAATTTCTGTAGAAATAAATTCTAATTTCTTCTAAATAACTAATTTTGTCTTAAAAAGCATTTTAGTCTAAAAATAAATGAGAAAAATGCAAAAATTCAAGTATTTTTTAATCAAGAATAAATTATTGCACTGATTATCCGTTCATGAATAACTTTTCAGCAATTAACAACTGCAGATGATTAAAAAAAACTACATGTTTTTCTCATTCTTTTGAATACCTGGTTTATCTGCATACACTCCACATGCTGGGCTCGGCTTGGGGAAAATTCCAATGCAATGCATGTTGACGGTCTCTGTGCAGGAAATCATATCTGTGTACGTTTTCCAAGAGCTCTCTTTGCATGCGTCTATAGGAAGAAAAAATAATTTTTGTGACCCAAATCCCATTTTTGAGTTTATTTAAAGTTCATTGGATGTATACATAACATAAAATATAGATGAGACAGAAAGTGAAGTATAGTAAGTGAAGAAAAATCATGCAATGGTTTTAAATTTCTGCCTTAAAAATAGAGTGAATTTAATCACACCAAAAATCCTTGTTATTCATCTAATATATTTCTTTTAATAGTGAAATGAGACAATTATATATATACATATATAGTTAAGTAAAATAAAATAATTAAAAAAAATTGTTATTCCTACAAAGCTGAGAATGAATGAATTTGGATTATATATATATAAAACCTATAAAAACCTCTCCAAAATAAAAGTAGACATAAAATACTCAATAAACCAAAACGAAAAACTATTATGTTTTCTGGAGATGTCACTGAATAAGGATAGTGAAATAGGGTTAAGCTTGCTTTACAGGATCCTAACATTCTTCATAAAGCAGAAAATTTCGACATGATAGCACAAGAACGTGTTATATATATATACATATAACATTTACCAAATTACTTTTGAGTAAACTTCTCGGGTGTAATTTTGTAAGACATATTAACTAAAAATTTCAAAGTAGATAGTTTCTCTAAAATTCAGTGTTTCAATACAATCTGCAAATAAACATTTGATCCGCATCTAATAATCAATGACGCCATATACGTTTACATGTAAGGAATTAGATAGATTGTTTTTTATTTACGAACGTGTTGCACTCTAAGCCAACACGAGGGTTAATGGTAAAGGACCCCCTAATTCTGAACCTCGGTCAAGTAACGAGGACAAGACCTAAACTGACACTCAAAACTTCAAACTTTCACACTACACTTTGAGCCATGACAGATTTAAAGTGTATCAACTTTTCTACACAGCGGGTTTTCAAAGGCGCGAAGACATAAACTCATCAGCCAAGATTTCGTGATCAAACCCATTCGGCCATATATAAGACAGGTTGATAGATAAGTAGATAGAGATAGATAAACAGACAGACATGTAGAAAGGCAAACAGGCAGACATGTAGATAGACAGGTAAAAGTAGACAGACATGCATGCAGATAGACAGACAGGGGCAGACAGTCATGTAATTAGACAAACATGTAGTGAGACAGATATAGGTAGACAGACATGTAGTTAGACAGACAGGGACAGACATGTAGAAAGGCAAACAGCCCGACATATAGATAGACATATAGAGGTATATAGATAGACATGTAGATAGACAGACATGTAGTTAGACAGATAGAGGTAGACAGACAGGGACAGGCAGAGACAGACAGGCACACAGACTGACAAGCAGACAGACAAACAGGCAAACATATAGACAGACAGATAGACAGAGACAAACACAGATAAACAGAGACATACAAATAGATACAGAAATAGATACAAAGAGAGAGAGAAGGAGGGATTAGATAGAGATAGATAGATTATATATATAGAAAGAGAGAGAGAGAGAGAGATCCAAAAATAATGTATAGAGAGAGTGTTTCTTACAGGATAAAACTATTCTGTACAAAACTTTCCATGCAGCATTTTGTCTTCATTATTTTATTATTATAGTCAATCTCTTTATGTAGCAACTTTGTTACGTGCTGACATCAAAAGCTAATAAAGTCGAGCTAATACCATTTTAACGAGAAAAGAACACGGGGAGGAGTATATCTCGTCTGACAGATCATTAGACTTGAGGAATTATCTTCTGCGAGTAATCGATCAAATCGATTTCCTCGCGGACTAGAATTATCATTTGTAGCAGATCTACTGCTATTGACATTTCCAATTTATCCGCGCCTGGTCACATAAACTCTGCATGTAAGAAATTATATCATTCAGGCTTTAGGTTTTCCTGACGTCTGACCCTTAAATTTATGACCTCTGACCCTTTAATTACTAACTCGTAAAAAAAAAGAGTTAATTAAATGAATTTCTTAAGGCTACACAGTACCCTAAAAATCTCATTTTTACCGAATTTTTTTTTCTCTCTCTTTTTGCATTTTCTGGTGGCCTATATCATTAAGAAGCTTGCCACAAAATTTCAGATATGTTAGCAAATTAGTTTTTAAGATATTTGAAGTTTTATGAGCTATGATTTTGCTTTCGGTTTCATTTTAAAGCATTTTTCCACTCTTAAATTGAATTAATTAAAAATATTTTTGTGCTTTTAGAGTTTGAAATGGTTATTAATTCCAATTTTCATTACTAAACTCATTTCTTCTTGATCATGTTTTGAGTTTTTTTAAATTCTCATAATTAATTAATTAAGATTAATTTCATGTCCAATTTTTGCTTTTTAAATAGTTTATATAACTTAAAAGCTTTATCATTATTTTTTTCCTGTATAGAAAGTGCCATGGCAAATGCGTTCTCAGGTTTCTGTGAGAAACAATATTTCTAAGAGATGGAATACTACTGAAAATGATGTACCTAAAAATTAGTCCTCAGCTGATTCTGCAATTAGACTTCCTAATACAAGTATTCTGAATTCAAATGTTGCAGATATAACTGAATATTTACTTGATGTACAAAACTACATTATACTAAACATATTGTAGTACTATATTTTAGTATTTTAAAGTCGTACGACAAGAGCTAAAATTTCCTAAACTGCCCCAATTTAAAACCCAAAAAATTAAATTTTATGAGCAAACCTGACTATTTTTAACTTAAGTTAGCATCATTATTATTTTATACATAAATGCTTCGTGTTTCAAAACTTTTGTGAAAATATTAGGTTCAGATAAAGCTGAATAAAATGACGTCTTAACAAATACTATCAATATTATGCAAAAATATATATTTTGAATTAAAAATATAATTTTCAGTCATATTTAATAAAAATAGTGTTTTAATACAGAATATACATTAGAAAATAACATGTTAAAAAATTAGAGCTTTACGGGCATTATAAGTTTTTGTTTTATGACTTTAAAAACTTTAAATGCGTTTTTCTCAGACTTTCAATTTTGAAGGTATATGTGTTTTCTAATCCCTAACTTTTTTCTTGTTCAAGATAGAGCCTTGAATTTTTTTGTTTATACTCCCAAGCGTATGTTCTATAAAAGTTAGTATGGATTTAGGGCTGAAATCTCTAGTTATTTTTCTAAAAAATGCTAAAGTTGATATTTTAAAAATTTTCGCGTTTTTTCCAGGTTTTTCTAGAAAAATAATTATTAAAAATCAACAAAAGAATATATTTTCAAATCCATACTAACTTTTGTTTGTAATAACCTAAGAAACATAAATAACTTAAAATGACTAAAAAAATTTTAAAAATTGAGTATTTTATAAAAATTTGAAAAAACTTCAAAAATTCCTAATTTTTTTTTAAATTGTAAAATAATGGCTGGTCAAACTTGACTTTTTACTTACAGAATAAGCTTAATAATATAATCTAAATATAAAACATCAATTTTTTTTACTGTAACTGTCTCCAAAAATTTTTTTTGAAAAAGGGTATCTTGTAGCCTTAAAAATATGTTGTACCTCTAAATTCTCCAGATTTAAGAAGCACGAATTTATTTTCCACTTTTTTTTAATCTTTTTAATAGTTTTTTTTTCTCTCTGAGTTGCATTTTTATAACTTCTTCGATTGATAAAATGGCATTTCTGTAATGGTTAACGTATATTGTAAACATAATTTAAATACAGTTATTTTGCTCTTTTCATTTTATTTTCCCCTAATAGTCAGCCATTGAATTTTTGTATATCTGTTTTCACCTGTGTAATTTCTAAGAATAAATAAATAAAAATAAACATATCTGTCTTTCTTTGGTGCGTGCATATTTTTTATAATAAATCACTATAAAGTTTTATTACAACAAAACATGCAATGAAATATTTCTCGATATTACAACATACTATAATGTCGTGGCCACAAACTAATTCACATAAAATCAATACACAAATATGTGTATTATGTGTAGTTGTGTATTATCAATACACAAATATGTGTAAAAATGTAATATGATGACATTTTCAAAAAAAGAGATGTTTACATTAAAGTCACGTGACACTAGTGCACAATTCTTAAAAATATATGCAGAATGAAAACAATTGATTATTTTGATAATATAATATAAAATTGTTGCGGTTTAATTTATGAAAATGCATCTAGGCAGTAATTTTAGTAACTCTTTTTGTAGGGTTTATTTTTAATTTGAATTCTTTCTGACATTTTATTTTGGCAACCTAAAAGAGATATTTGTCTATTAAACGATCATTATTTTCTCTAAAAAATAAATTTACAATTTTCCTGCATCTCTTTTTGCAAAATTCTTACGTAACATGTACTAAATGGAGAAATTTAAGTATTTATATATTATTCCCAAGTGTTGTTGCTAGAGCCACCTGTCTAACGTAGTCAGATTGAGGCCCAAGAAGTTCATCATGGCAAGGGACTAGGTGTACGTCTGTCGTTGGCCGTAGCCTTGAGCACCATAGATGTGACAGTACGATTTAGCTCAGTTCCACCCCAATTTTGAGGGAGAACATCCTGGGGGAAGGTCAGGGGACTTCCAATACTCATTCCCTGCCACCAGCCGTATGAGAGGACTTGAGGCTCGACGGCTGTTTAGAGTACCTTTCTGCCGCGAAGGCACTATACATTTACAAACATCCATGCCTTCTTCGGGAATCGAACTGAGACCCTACGGCGCAGCAGTCAGCGTCACTAACCACTATACAGGATGGTCGACCAGTTCAAAGTGTAATAAATATCACTGTATGTTCTAATTTATATAATTTACTACATTTTTCTTTACTTAAGGATCCTGAATGTCCTGTCTAAAATTATTTCTACACTCCCCCACTATATCTGGTTGTAACAAAAAAGTTTCTTACCGCCTCTAATATCGTCAAGGATTATGACATCAGAACACTCTGGCCGACCCTCTCTCTGACTTTGGACCCCCAAAAAACTCTCGTTACAACTCTATAATAATCGAGCAGATGCTTTTCAAAAAATGTCTGACTGTTCAGTAAAATTGTGAATATGATTGTTTATTAGTAGAAATTATTGCTGGAAGTTAATATAAAAAAGCATGATGTTGTGGTTAATTATATAAACAAAATAATATTTCAAACTAAATATAATTTTCTACACTACATCTTACCAACAATAATCATCAGAAATAGCTCATTCTGGGCCATTTTTCCATTTGTTCTGACTCGACAAGTATACGACCCCTGCATATGCATGTTGACTTCATTGATTGTCAATGTGCTAGGTGACTTTACTCCTAGGTCTACGTGTCCTTTTAGCACATCTTTGGCCTCCGGGGGCTCATCCAACGTCCACAGGTATACCAATACATCATCCTTTTCCCATTCAACTTCGGTGACAACTTCAGCTGGGTCAAGAATGTAATGGCAAGTGAGGACAGCTGGCTCACCCTCGAGGACGTAAGGACGCTGGGATACCAAGCGGACTTCAGTAACCGTTACTGAGGAGGCTTCTGTTAAAGAGAACATTACATAAGTCATAAATAGAATACACTAATAGAATAACGCTAATAGAATACAATAATAAATACATCAGTACTGCACAATGTATTTTATAACTAATTTAACAATACTAAGTTAAGAACACGTTTAATAATTACCAGTGATCCCATGGGCTTGTCATACATAAATTTATTTACAAAAACTAACTCTGATATCGATAATTTGTACGGTTTATAATTAATCCCTTTTCTGCCGATTAAAATTTACGCGATTCGCTTCCCAATGCCATCTGCCTACGGTGTTGTTACTGGGCATATGGGCCACTTGTGGCCATCAATCCCATATCTGGTGATAGATGTTGAACGACCGTTAAAGTTATCATGCTGGGAGAAGGACGCTTCTGATTGGCTGGGTCAGTCGTTCAGAAAATTTCCATTTTTCTTGAGATTTTATGGTACATGGGAGAGAGCTGAGTGATCGCTCTCTGATTGGATCATGGCGTGTGAGGAAACTGACTCTCATTGGATGCTCAAATGTCTAATAAAGAAATTTACGATAATGGGGACGTGGCTTGTTCAGTAGTGAGAGATACGAGAGATTAAAGTTTAAAAAATTGCAAAATAAATGTGCAATAATAAAAAATTGCATTGCAAAAACAGAAATTACTATGGATTATACGAATCAAGAAGACTTCTTCTTGGTCTTTTAGTAGAAATATCCGGGTAATAGTTGTGAAGATTTAACATATTTACATTGTGATATTATGAGGTAGAGATTCAACGAAATTTTTTGCAATCTTTTGAATATGCGATTTAAAGCTTTTAATTTTAATGGCTTTCCGTATGTTATAATTTCTCATATATCTGGCGACCCAATGCCATCGTTTTCTACGTAGGTGCGCGTGTCTGATGTGTTGGAGGGAGGGGGGAGATAAGGAATAAATAAGCAAATTCTCTGAAAGAAGTTAGCCCTTAGCAAACACTGTCAAAGTCCTTTAATTGCACTCCAAAGCCTTCGGAATAATTTATCGACAGCAGCGCACAGAAAAGATAGTACTTTGGAAAAGCGTATATGTACGTCCGGGGCAGTTAATGCTTTGTCTGAGCGAAACATTTATACACGCTGGTAGCACTTGAGAGGTTAAAGTCGTATTGTAGCTTTAGCGTCAAAGTATAGTATGATTGAATTCTATACATTGCTATAGTATAGAAGGGGTTGGGGCGATAAAAATTATGATTGAATATTGGGTCGTCAACACTGAAAGTTTGAAAATTACTGCATTAAGCCAAGTTAACAAAGAAAGAAGCTTAATTAATAGCTTTGAGAAGTACCGGGTGTCTGAAAAGTATGACTATAAATTCAATTATTAATTACAAAGAAACAAGCAAAGATGTTCACTTAAGTTTTTTTTTTTATAATCCATAAGTAAAATACCGAAGCAGGGGTGGCTCTAGGGCAAGATAAACAGGACCCCTGACCTGAGCGGCATTTGGATCAAATTTGAAAAATATTTTTTTGTTACAAAAAAGCTTGATATATTTTCTTAAATATTTTTGGGTGTGGATTTTTGGCATTTCATTTAACGTATCTTACTTTTTTTTATTTTGTACTCTGTATGTTTAATGACAGTTTTCTTTTATGTTCAAACTTGAAGGGTTCGAAGCGGGAGTATATGTTAAATCATGAAATTTCATTTGCTTACACATCTTTCACTAGTAATTCACTAGTAGGAGGAGTGACGTCACAACGGAAACTCCTTTCACCCTTACGATGTCCGGTTTCATCTATCCAAAAGGGAACAAGGGTAATAAGAGGTTATGGTAGATAAAAACCCACAGGAGATGCTTTATTTTTGGCTTGAGGGTAGTTACTTAAAGTTGAAACAATCTCTTGCAATCCCCACCATTAGTAGACTATATTTCGAAGAAATTGAGCTTTTTTCTTAAATAGACGAATTCTTATCTTTTATTTAATGAAAGAGAACGAGTAAATAATAACAAGTAATTATGTCCTTCATTTCGAATAATTTTGAATTTTTAGGACTTAAAATAATATTTATACAGAAAGAGAAAGAGGGGGTGGCATTTGGAGAAACTCACCTAAGCTCAATTTTAATGCTATCATAAATCCGAATATTAAATAGTCACTCCTACCTTAATGCCGAATGAAGTAGCGATCAATCTGATCCTAGTTGAAGTTGCGGTTCCCTGGAGTGCAATGGTATGCACCTTGACCTAAGGGCTCTCTGTCACGGAATTCTTCTTTTGGCTGTCACTACACAATTGAATCACGGACTATCATAACATTCCCCAAATTGCAACGCGCTTACTCTAACTTCTGATATTTAAAAGCTTCCTAATTTGCATCTTTCATTCACGCTTCACTTCTTGGGTTTGGTTAGAAAAGAGTTGCCATTAATTCTGGCCCCAAAGAACCCAAAGGACATGTTAATAAAAAGACGCGTGAGCCCGTCACAAACAAACTGATTGGCTGCTGTAGTTCGACTTTTCGATTCATTAGTGTTACACGAATTGGAGATTGGTAAAGAATGTTTTTCGGGAATTCCTACAAGAAGTCCAAAAGCATTATGTCTAGAGATCTAGGTGGCCACGGTATTGGAATTCTTCTTTCCATCTATCGTCGGAGAACTTTTCCTCACTTTTTAACTCCAGAGTGGTGGTGCCCCATTTTCACTGTGCACTTGTTACAAATTTAAATTGGATAAAATAACTTACGCATGTTCTTGTAGTGAAGCCATTTTAAAACGAGAAAGTTGCAAAACGTGGACATGGCGCCATATAATTTGCATTATATTAAACAGAAATATTTTTTATGAAATAATCTGACTTAAAAATCTTTTAAATCCGTAAGTAAAAACCTTTTTTAAACCATTTTTGTAAGGGTAGTGATACATTTCGGACACCCTGTATTATATAGCATATCTGTCACAAGTCTTTTTTAAGTGGTACTTTAAGACTCCGCGAAGAAAAACTAAAATTATATTTTTATAAGATAGTAAATAATGTGATTTAAAAATTATTTTGTATTTGTAGAGAGATTTTGTATAATTAGAGGGAAAAAATTGATTTTTAATTGCAACACCAAAAACGATGACCAAACATTGCCTAAATGTTTATTACAGATGTGAAAATTGAATGTGAAATTAAGCGAAGTTTAAAAAATTTCAACAAAAAAGAATTCTCAGGCTGTATAGTTTTTTTTTATTTTTTTTTAAATCGTATTGTATTACAATTTTTTAAAAGACTTGTAACTTTATTATCTTTACTGAATTTTATAAATTTAGTATTTTGAATAAACAAAAAAAAATATGTATAGCATTTAGTTTTTAAAAATATTTCTAGATTGCTGGTGCAAATATAAATAGAAATTCTACCGGAACTCTGTTTGAAGTTATTTAGTTAATAATACTTTGTGACGTCTCTCGCGTTCTTCTTCTAACATAACTCCTAAGTTCTTTGACGGCCACGATTAATGGCAAAACTTTTCCAACCCAATACCAAGAAGAGAAACAGGACGAAAATTCAAATGGGATATACTTTAAAAGGATAGAGGGTTTGGTGAGAAGCAACGGCAGTCTTGGAGATAACTTAGTGCGTAACAGATCTGAAGAAGTGTTAGACGACCTAATCGCAAGGAAGAAGGATACGCCCATCTTCATTGATATTGTTAATTATAAGAGGGAACAATAGTGTCGGAGTATTCTTATCTACAAGTAG
>BMAV01007185.1:85508-102012 GCA_019973955.1 Trichonephila inaurata madagascariensis
CACCACACCAATGGAAGGACGTTTCAGCTCTCGACAGATTTAACGTGCATCGCTGATGGTGGGTCTTTAGTGGTACTGGACTCGAACTCGTGACAAAGCCAGCCACGATCCGATACCTATACCACTCGGCTACCGCGGCCACACCCTGAGCTGGGAAGTATTTTTGAAGGAAGGAAGAAAGGAAATATTTTGGAATATCAATGATATCTCTTGTACATAAACTCTTTATATATATATACTAACCAGTTTTATACTTTTGTTAAAGTGAGTTAATTTATAAAAGTCTTATTATATAATATTTATCAGTATCATTTGCAGAACATCAAAATTATATTTGTAATTTTTTATTATGCATTAAAATAGATCTATTTCATTTGGCAGTTCATGGTCGAACTTTTTATATAAAAAGAGGTCCACATGGGCACATTAGGTTTGGAAACCACTGCTTTTGATGAAAATGAAACTCTGATTTCACATTTAAGTTCTTACTGTGACGTTTTTTGAGTCACACAGCTGAAAGGTTGGCCTCTTTATGTGGATAGGATAACCACGTTCCTATGCACACATGCACCCAAAAATATTTCGAGGCTCTGTCATGATCCCGGCAACCTTTGACACCGTAAAAAACTTCACCCAACCCACGATCCGGATGTAACTTGAGGATATAGGGGCAACCGCTTCTCCATCCGAAGAGCCTAGAACTTTAATGTGAGTGAGTGAGTGAATAGTAACATCCCACTGTTCAACTACACGAGGGCTTTTGGCGACGGACAACGTAATTTTGAACCATGGTCAAGTGACGAGGACAACACCCGAGCAGGCCCCCCTCTCTCCTAACTACCACAACAACCTAAAAAGGAGGAAATGGAAGTCGGTTGGAAAACTTCTCAGAGAACGGTGCGTTTTCTACTCCCTCACAAGCATCAAAATTTTGATTCTAATGAACTAACCAATCTTTTTATTAACTTTAATGTATATACTGTATATATATAATTAATAGTTGTGACGTAAATAAACCAAATATTTAAATTGATAAAATTAACACTATTATTACTTTTCTCAAACGTCACATTATGGTTTGAATAATCATCTCCATGGAAAATGATGAGATGTGCTATAGTTTCTCCATTCAAGCTTTGATAGAGTATAATGTTATTAAGGTATCCGACTACGTTCGGAACCGTGATTTTACAAAAGCGTAAAATTGGAAAATATTTATGATATTTAATGTCACTTAGATTAGAAAATGTATATAAAATTGTTTTAAGAATAGTATTACAATAAAAAATTATTTAAGTACAATATTTTGACAAAAAATGAACATAGAATGACCCATTTTCAAAATATTCTCCTTTTGTGAAAAATCCTTCTATTATAATAATATTTTCTTGTATATAACTTACACCTCTGTACAGAGGCTCAACTAGAATTTTTGAAATGTATAACTTAGAAGTGTGTTTACCCATGTTTTACGACAACAGAGGGGAGACATTTTAAGAAAAAAACGCCGATCATTATATTTCAGTGGGTTGTAACTCTGAAAATAATGTGAATTTTTCAAAAACCATAGCTGAGCTTCTGTGCAGAGGTCTGAGCTATATACAGGCAAAATAGAATTATAATAGAAGCATTTTTCACAAAAGGAGAACATTTTTAAAAAAGGTTATTCTAAGTTAATTTTTTGCCGAAATATTGTATTTAAATAATTTTTTTTGTCAAAATGTCCTTATAAAACAATTTTATACACTAAATATCATGAAAATTATCCATTTATGCGCTTTTTTAAAATCACGGTTCCGAACGTAGTCGGATACCTTAAATCACAGCCTTCTTTGAATTAAAAGGTTTTCCGAAGTTGACAATAATAGTTAAATGTGTTTTTGAGAGTCTAAATGCAAATTAAACATGCGTTTCATTCTCTGCTCTTGGTATATTTTGAAAATAGCCCAGGTACTATATGTCTAGAGTTCTCTTAGAACCCTCAAGTCTTCAGTTTATCATAGGCCCTAAAATCCTCGTCATACATATACATCGATAAATCCCTTGCTCTTTTACCTTTATGTTTAGTAAAATTTCCGGTTTAAATTCAGGCGGAATTTATTTTTAATGGCAAACACGCTCTCAAGTAACTGACAAAAAAAAATCATAAGCTTCCGTTTTTCAGGGTACTTCAGTTAAAATTATAACACTTTTCAGAAAGTACTCTAAAGTCGTATTGCCTGAAATCAGTGGGGGGTTGAGGATTAGTGTGAGCGGAACGTTCTTTTGTTTTTCGAATTTCTTTTTTTTTTCCCTAAGAAAAGTTTGAGGATAATAGGGAAAACAAAGAAAAATGAGCATTTCTCCTGTTTTGCTTTTATTCACCATGCTTAGAAATAGAAATCCTCTATTTTTATTTTATTTTATTTTATTTCTGATGCTGTATTACTAAATTTCGACCTGAATCTGGATGGAAGCCAAAATCCCGGTTCGAAGTTTAGTTCATAGGCATCGCGGTATGTCTGTGAGAATTAAAATTGTCTAAGATTGTTCACAAACAACTCATACATTGCTCATTCGAATTTTAATAGTGTAGATATCATCTGCTTTTCCTTATTATTTATCAGTTAATCATCCACAATAGAGATAAAATGTGTTTTTTTAGAGGTTTAGCTATTTAGGATCAATTACCGTAAAACCCGGCGTATAACGCGCACCTATACTTTAAAGCTGTATTTTTTAATTTTTAGGTATATTCACCGTATAACGCGCACCCCCTTTTTTACGAAAAAACTTGAAATGTACGTGTGCAATTTTCTTATGTTTTGAAATCATTATTTATTGGAAGAATCATTCCAGACTCTCTCTTTTGAAAAAATAGAATACTTTTAGAATTATTCAACCCTCTTAAGCGCAAAAGGGGAGGGTGGGGAGAGACCAAATCGGTACCATGGTTGGATTTTTCCCATGCAATTCTATAAACATTGATTCCTTTTTCCCCTTTCGTGTGATGTACGAGGCGGACTATTAGTTTTGAAATAAATTAGAACAAGTCTGAAATTTATTACGCTCGCAGTCTGTAGTATATTCAATACTATGAATAGTATATTCAATACTGTGAATAGTATTTTCAATACTATGAATAATATTGAATACGTGAAAATGGGGTGAAATCATGGATAAAAAATGTTTGGAAAAAGCGTTTAGGGGCCTTACGAAATCCACTAAGTCTATTAGTTTGGGATACGTTCAGATCCCATCTAACAGATAATACGAAAAAATTGCTGAGGGCAACACAGATACAGCAGTTATTCCTGGCGGATTAACGTCACTAGTTCAGCCATTAGATGTGTGCATCAATAAACCTTTTAAGCAAAAATTTAAAATGACAGTGGAATAGGTGAATGCTGGAAGGAGAAAAATCATTTACGAAAGGAGGCCAAATGCGTCATACCAGTCTGCAAATAGTATGTGAGTGTTTAATAATAGCATGGAATGAAATTAAACCTGACTTACTTCAAAAGTCATTTAAGAAATGTAGTATATCTAACAGTCTAGATGTGTGGAAAAGAAGATGATTATTAACATTGATGGTGAAAATGATACAGAATTCGATGATGTGCCTGAAGATATAACGGAAGATGAATAAGCCGACCTTTTCATGTTATTCAACAGTGAAAGTTCATATAAGGTATGTTATTTCTTTTAAATAAACACAGTGTTTCGCGAATATATATATATATATATATGTCTAAATTTTTTTAATACTAATTTTTTTTTAATGCTCTTATTTTTATACCCGGCGTATAACGCGCACTCTTAAATTTCGATCTTATTTTTTGTGTTAAAAGTGCGCGGATTTTACGGTAATTTATAAAATAATTTTGAAATGGCTTATTTTTCACTTAAACGGTCTATAATTAGTTATTTCATTGAAAACTGATTATTCTATGAAACTAACTCTAGTTATTTCATAGAATAACTAGTTAAAGTAAGAAATTTTTCTTCTCTTATATACTTTAACTGACATGTCTAGTTGCTTCATGATTATTTCGTGATGAAACTAGACAGTAACTAGTTACTCTATGAAATAACAGAATTATACACTTAAACGGTAACATATATGTAGATTTAACTTAATAATTTAACGTAAAAATGAGCATGAAATATCTTTAAAAATGTTTTTTTATCATAAGACAATCTGTTATTTAACAAAAACTCAGCCAAAATAAATCGAATTTGCTATCAAATATAAAAGATGTTGAAATAAAAAAAATTCACTCAACTTATTTAATCGTACTGAATATTAATTATAAAAAAATTAAATAAGGATATATAAAATAAGAGTTGTGATTTTTACAAGTTTTCACGTAAAAAATAAGGTTCTTTCTTTAAATATAAACTGTATTGAAAAATTGATTCTTAAAAATCAATAACTCTAAAACACGATTGCCAAGGTAATTGAATCTCTTGACTATATAATACTGCACGCTCAATCTACAATTAGTTTCGCCAAGTCTTTCAAGAAATTCTATACACCACGTATCAAAAGTTGAGAGCACTGAAATATAATTAAAGATCTCGAGATCTTTAATTATATTTCAAGATGCAACAGGGCCCTGGAAGCTAAGAACATAGAATATTTACGAAGCACCTTTCTTGATTCGGTAATTGAATTCGCTCTACCGTTTAGCCATGTGTGAAAAAGTAATTCGATCATGAAAATCCAACGCCCACGCCTCGCATATTAAAGCGCTTAAATCTTCGTGGAGCGAGGCGCCATTTTGATTTTTAGGAAGAACGAAAAACTTGTTTTCTATTCGAAGAAGTGATTTTGCTTTCGTTGGCATTCAGAAAATGTTTTTGGATTACCGTAAGCCATCTTTTCAAAAATAAATTGAAAATCTTTGAAAAGGGAGAAAAAATGTATTTAGATTCTCCATCAATTACTTTTTTTTTTCTCTTTATTATATGCTGTACATGTAAATTGAAGTTGTTGAACGGCAGATGTAGTGATTTTATCAATGGGTGCGGAAATTTGAGAGAAATGTTTTAAAATATTAAAAACTGGTTATATATTTCGTTAAGCTTTATGTCCAAAGCAACTAAAAGCTAATTTTGGAACAGTAATGCTATAAATGTTTCAAGACAACAAAGTTGAGCTTTTTTTGTTCATCTAAGGTTATAATGTAAAATTATGAAATTAAAATAAAATGTGTCTTCTTAGTTTCCAAAAACAATATCAGATATTTTATTATTAAGAATGTTGTTACAATTGCGAGAAAATCATTTTTCATCATATCTAGGGTTTAACCCTTTATCTACCGCATTATAAGTTACCGCAGTTTTCTTCATGTAATATTATTCTTTTGAATCATTACATTGAAAATGAATGGATATCCATAAACAAAATACTCAACTTTAGGGAATTTAATCCATTAGAGGTAATTAATTAATTAAAGATAATCAACTGTAAAATTAACATACACACTGTTCACTTAAAATGAATAGTCAAATGGTTTTCTAAGGTCTTCATTAACATACAAAAAAAAATAATAAGATATTTAACTTTTTCACATTAACTATTTTTTCGGAACAAAAATGACAATACTTGCAATGCGCTGAAAAAGCAATTTTTGCTATAAAACTATTCGCCTTCCCCGCTATAATACTCATCATAGAACCCATGGTGCCATAATTTTGGAAGAGTGGATTGAAAAGAATATTCTTGCTAACTAGCGTCGAGTATCCGTAAAACTGGTTATTCTATGTAATTTTAAAGTGAGTGGTACTTATAAGTATCGCGCGCGCGTCGGTAGATAAAAGATTAAAGTGGTATTTTTCTAGATTGGTATAAGTTTTTATTACTCTGATTTTTTTATAAAAAAAAGCAAATTTTTTAGTTTTTTTTTTGTTTATTTTTGTGATTTTATTTAACCATTTTTAAGTATAACACTTAATTACTTTATGTATATTAAATATATATATATATATATATGTGTGTGTGTGTGTGTGTGTGTGTAGCAAAAAAGCTACTTACTATTTATCAAAAGATCTTTGGAACTATTAAACCTATTAGACAAGTACTTCTCAAACTTTCAATATTAGCCACCCAATATTCAATCATATTTTTCATCGCCCCCCCCCCTGCATAGAATAACAATGTATTAAATTCAATAATAATATACTTTGACACTAAAGCTACAATACAACTTTAACCTCTTATGTACTACCGGCGTATATAAACGTCTTGCTCAGCCAAAGCGTTAATTGTCCAGACGTATGCATACGTCTTTCCAAAGTACGACCTTCTCTGTTAGTGCTATCGATAAAATCATTCCAAAGGCTTTGGAATGCAATAAAAGAACCCTGACAGTGTTAATAATATTTATATTATAAGAGTATATATGTATATATAACAATATTATATTATATACAAGAATATTATATTATATACAAGAATATATTATATTATATACAAGAATATTATATTATATACACGAATATATTAGATTATATACAAGAATATTACAATATATATATAACAGTTAACAAAGAATTAACTTATTTGATAGAAATTTTAACTTATTTATTCCTTTTCATTCCCCCCCCTCCCCCAATGCATTACATACGCGCGTCTTCTTGGAAAATGGTGGCGTGGGGTAGCGAATCACGTAACTTTTAATCGGCAACTAAGGGATTAATTATAATCCGTAGACGTTATCAAGATAAGTGTTTATTTTTGTATATAATTTTATATATGACAAGCCCTTGGGGCTACTGGTAATTATTAAACTTATCCTTAATTTAATACTGTTAAATTAATTATAAAATACATCGTGTGCAGAGCTGATACACTTGTAAGTGTATTATTACAGTGCAAACGTTAATTTGATTTTTTATTATATCGTGGGTATTTGTTTACTTTTAGAAAATTAATAATTTTTTTAATATTTGTAATTTAAAATAATTTTAATAGTTTGAAATTATCTTTTGTTTTCGATTTTTCAGTATGCTCGCTCTTAGAGTTATCACGCCCCCTTGAGAGGGGGGCACCCCTAGTTTAAGAAACGCTAATATAGATATATGTAAAACTGCTTCAAAAAAGTTAGCTGGAAGTCGAATTAAAATACCTTGCAAACCTGTTCCAAGATAAGAGTCCAACTTTATTTCCGAAAAATTCTGAAATTTTATACATAGTCTGTTTCTTTTTATATTTAAAATTTGAAAATACGTTATTTGAAAAATTCATCATTTTCAGAAAAATTTTTCTGAAATGGATATCAAACATATCAGTGAAATGTTTTAAATATAAAGCACAACAGAAAATATGACGGTTTCTTTTTATAACAGAAAGCAGACAAGGCAATTTTTTTTTATTTTCTGAAATTGCCTCAAATTCAAATAAAGGGCCACCAAAATGCCTTCAGCGGGCCACGGGTTGAAGACCATACCTTAAATCATAGCTCAAAGAGACACCTCCGTTGAGTTGAGTTGTTAGAACCACTTCAAACATGACGTCAAGACGGCCATCTCTCGACAACAAAACGAGAGCAGAGTAATCTTCAGATTAGCTTTCACAGGATCATTCAGTAATCAACAATCCTATGCGGAATCTGAGCAACTGTAATCACAAGGACCTCTGATACACAGATTAGAACGAGAATTCAGTTTATATCCCCTACTGTGTATCTACAATCTTTCCTCCCTATCCTTGATGAGTGTTCATTCAAGTTAGTCCAACCTGGCATCGCCCTGAGTGAGTAAATATGATTTAGTCCTAATTCAGAGTTAAGTCTCCATATATAGTAAAGGTGTGTTGGAAACGTTCAAAACAACGTGGAATTTTAACCCTTCATTTGTTGTGGATTGCTTTAGAATTTCCAATTTAAAAAACAATATTTTTTTTATGTGTGAAAATTAATATATGTTGTTGTCAAGAGTGATGAGAACCATAAAAAAAATTGTGTGTGCGCGTATGACTACACAATAGAAGTGTAACTTTCTTAATTTGTTCTGAGCAGAAGAATCCAATTATGCTCGGATGTACTACGTTTTCTTTTACGACATTTTCGCTTACTGTAGTTCTCTTTTTCCTGTCCATTCATCGATGAATTTGCTTACTCCATTCATTTTCTGAAAAAGGACAACATTTACATAATTATGCATTCTTATATATTTATGTATGAGTATATACGATTTAAATGTCCCTTTTAATCAAATTGTTTAAAAATATTTATATGCATTTTTCTTATGTTGATTATCTTTATATATAAAAAAATATTCTGTGCGTGTGTATGTGACTAAACTCCTCCGAAGCGGCTGGACCGATTTCGATGAAATTTTTTGTGTGAGTTCAAGTGGATTCGAGAATGGCTTAGAATCACAATTCTGTCCTATATCGCAATTAGTTAAAAAAATATTAATTCAAAACATTCAAAACATACAACTCAACATTCACCTGCATTGTTGTAACAACGTTATTGTTATAAAAAAGACGTAAGTTGGCGTCGAAAATCGATTTTTAGCCAAACTGGCCAAACCGGGTCTTTATTGTTACAAAAATGCAGAGGAATCATGCTTTTTAATTAATATCTTTTCACAAATAATCTTTATATATGTAACTCTTCTGAGCGTGTGTATGTGACTAAACTCCTCCTAAGAGGCTGGACCGATTTTGATGAAATTTTTTGTGTGGGTTTAAATGGATTCGAGAATGGTTCAGATTCACAATTCAGTCCGATATAGCAATTAGTTAAAACGATATTAATTAAAACCAGTTTTAATAACCAGTTTTTGGCGCCAACTTTGATTTGTCTGCATTGTTGTAACACTGGTATTATTACAACAATGACAAAAGTAGGCTTCAAAAATCAGTTTTCAGCCAAAATGGAATTTCATGATATTGCTCTATTGAATGTATTAATTAACTTCGTTTAAAAAATAAATGTTTTTAACATGTGATTAACTTGAAATATATTTTTAAAATCTCAATTTCCACAATATTTTAAATTTTTCTAATTTAAATTCCCCCCAAAAATATAAAACTATTTTTCAAAAAACTTATGGAATTTTTTAATTAAAAAAAATTGTGCTTTCTTTATACATAAAATATTTTTAAAGAAGATGTATTTCTTTCCGTCTGGGGAGCCGTAAAAATACAAAGAAAAAAATTGGAAAAATCGCCAAATGACTGTAATAGTTAATCAATGGGACAGCTACTTCAGAACACACGAGTTTGAGCGCTTTTAGCGCATGTGCGGTAAAGCAACTTACGGAGAGTACGTAAGCAGATAAAAGAATTTTCTGTCAGATAAAGATGTTTTCTTTTTGAATATTTTTTTCTTATAATGAGTGTAAATAATGAATTTTTGAATTATTTTCCAAATCCAATTTATTAGTTTGAATTTTAAGAAAGTATTCATTGTTTCATGTATAAAATAATTAATATACGATCTTAGTTTTTAATAATACATCGCAACTGATAGTTTTCCTTTTGAGAAATAATTTACTGAAAAACCTTAAAATATAGGAAAATGCTGCCCTGTTTTTATTAAATAATACTATTTCCTTTCAAATCTTTTTTTTATACAAGAAATGTAAACAAATTTTTAGGCTTTCTCCCCCATAGTTCATTTTTCACAGTTACATATATTTAATCGAAAGATCAAACATCCAGATAAAAGCAGCCATTTCATAGCTAACGGTAGACATTTTTTGATTCATTATCGAACGAAAATTGATATAAATTTATAATTTTTGTTAAGAACTAAGGTTATATTGCGTTTTATTATTTATTACTAAATTATTTATTTAATAATAAATTTGTACATTGCCTGTTTTCTTGAGAATAAAACTGGATTAGCTTTGTAAATTTTTAATCGAAAATAGAAATTTGAAAAAAAAAGATCTTATCCCTCGGTGAAAAAAGGGGGTTTTTTTATACTTGAAAAAACCCATACAATGCTTGGCTGAACGGAGGGGAAAGAAATTTGTCTGACAAAGAGAAGAAGTGGAAGAAATTTCTGAAAAGAGGATTTAAATGACATAAATATGG
This sequence comes from Trichonephila inaurata madagascariensis, assembly GCA_019973955.1. NCBI lineage: Eukaryota > Metazoa > Arthropoda > Arachnida > Araneae > Nephilidae > Trichonephila > Trichonephila inaurata. The sequence goes on from BMAV01007185.1 coordinate 95,545, forward strand.
AAATCACTCACATCTCTCAGTAACACACACACACACTGTTGTCCAGAGAGAAAGAGAAAATGTCCATGGGGATAGAATTGTACCCACGGAAAAGGCCCTTGCAATGCCGAGCTAAGTGGCGAGAAAACAGAGCCGCCCGACAGGAAAAAATGTGGAAGAAACTTCAAAAAAGAGTATTTTAATGACATTAATGTAGAAATCGCAGAAGTGCTGACACTGAAAGGGAAGGAATCTTCCAAGGCATAAAGCTATACACTTGAAGAAGCCCGTGCAACGCCGGGCCATCCCCCCAGCTAGTATTTATATAATATATATATTTATATGGCACTTACGTAATATCGCAACAGTGCCAACGTTCGAGATAACTCGCCAACCTGATTCCTTATGTGCCACACGCGCTGAATTGGCAACCGTGTGCTTCCCTTCATACAATGTTGCCAATACCGTTACGATAACATGTAAGGCTCGTTTATATAATTTATATTAAAGCCGGAAACTATTAAGGTTAGGAAAATTCCTGCCTTGAGAACCATTTGCTTTTGTTAAAATCTTTAAGCAAACAAAAGGAGAGGGTCCGTACTCTTCCACAGTTAATGTTTTTATTTTATCTTAATCTAGTTGTCATCACTAATATGTGAGAGGTTGCCACCTCTCTCTTGGGTATCTAGATATGTGGGAGGTAGGAAGGAAACACTCGACATGATCCAATCAATTTATTTATTTATCACTCAATGAAAAGACACAAATATAATTAATAATAGTAAGAGAATGTCTCGATGCTAACCACGAAAGTGGAACAACGACGGTAACACAAGAACGATTAGGAGACTATCAAACTCGATCCTTACTTTATAAAGGGTCTAACCTATCATCCGATTTAATCTAATATCAGTTTATTCTCAGTGAACAATCGTCACTTTAAAGTTTCCTCCTAATAAGTCTCAAATCACAATAATTCAAATACTATACCTGTCAATAACAATCTCTCACCTGATTCAACAATCAACACAACAATCTCACCTGAGTATATCTCCTCTCCTACTCTGTTCTCAAGCTAGAAAACTTCGATTATGTATAGTAAGTTAATTTGAATATCACGATTTTTTCTTCTCCCGAAGGGTCGGTTGGGAATAACGCGAATCGATAACCCAAAGATTTTCCATGAGAATTAATTGAAGGATCGCGGATAGATCCGTCACAAATATAAACCAAAATATTGACAACTTTCTCGTTAATTAACTTAATTTATTTATTTATTGGCACATTTTTGTGCTTAAATGATCTTTGTACTAAATGAAAAAAAAAAATCCAGTTCCGTTACTTCTACATAAGAATAATCTTTTTTTATCGCTTGCTTTCGATGGATTTCAGTGGAAGTGAGCTGTAATATTTAAATCAGCGTTTCTCAAACTGTGGGGCGTGTCGCCCTTGAAGGGCGGGATAGCTCTAAGAAGGGGGAGCGATCCTATTGAAAAGTCAAAAACAAAAGATTACTTAGAAAATTATTAATTTATACTGAAAGTAAACAAACAAAATGCTTTGTGATATAATAAAAAATAAAATACACATTTACACTGTTACAATACACTTCTAAATGTATCAGTATTGTACAATGTATTTTATTATTAATTTAACAGTACTAAGTTAAGAACAAGTTTGATAATGATCAGTGACCCCATGGGCTTGTATTGACACTTACCTTTATAATTTGTACGGTTTATAATTAATTTCTTAACTGCCGATTAAAAGTTACGCGATTCGCTCCCCAATGCCACCGTTTTCTACGTAGGCACGCGTATGTGGTGTATTAGGGGGAAGAAGAAATATATATACATTAGGATATCCTCTGATATCAGTAAATCCTTCGCAAACACTGTCAAGGTCCTTTCATTGCATTCCAAAGCCTTCGGAATAATTTTATGGATAGCAGTGCACAGAAAAGATTGTGCTTCGGAAAGACGTATATATACGTTCAGAAAATTAATATTCTTACTGAGCGAGACGTTTATATACGTCTGTGAAACTTAAGAGGTTAGAGTCGTGTTGTAGATTTAGCGTCAAAGTATAGTATTATTGCATTCAATACACTGTCGTTGTATGGAGGGGGGAGCGATGAAAATTATGAGTGAATATTGGGTCGCGAATATTGAAAGTTTGAGAAGCACTGATTTAAATAAAGAAAATAAAATTTTACCAGAAAAAGTTTGCATGAAGTTTGTACTAAAAGAAGAAAAAACATGTGCCTAAAAAGCTTTCACGCGCGTTGCCAACCCGTGCATTTCCGACTGGAGCTGAATGACCATAACGCACCCGAACCTGACGCTTCATTTAGGTTCACTCTTCAGCAAAACAAAACGCGCCTAAAGATGTTATCACTTCATTTTTTTTTTGGTTGCACAGTACTTTATATGTTACATATATTCTTCGTGTATCATATTTAGAGAAAAAATTTCAGTGTTGTATCAAAAAACTAATGTATAATTTTTTTCATTTTCTTCTAGGACTAGATTTATTCATGTTCAATAAATCTGATTCGATTTCCTAAGCCAATCGGTATAACTTTAAGACGATCAACAACTTACACTTAACTTGGAAACAGTGTTGTTTACAGTTTATATTTACATCTATATATACAAACAAATTCTTTCGTAAGAAAATTATGCGATTCTTTTGAATTGAAAGATAATGTTACCCGTCATCTTTTAAGGAATACGACTACGTTCGGAACTGTGATTTTGCAAAAGCGCATAAATGGATAATTTTCAGGATATTTAGTGTCACTTAGATTAGAATACATGTATAAAATTGTTTTAAGGACATTTTGACAAAAAAAATTTATTTAAATACAATATTTTGGCAAAAAATTAAAATAATTTTTTTCAAAATGTTCTTCTTTTGTGCAAAATGCTTCTATTATAATAATATTTTATTATAGTAGAAGCTGTCTATAGCTCAGACCTCTGCACAAAGGCTCAACTAGAATTTTTGAAATATATAACTTAGAAGTGGGTTTATTCATATTTTACGACAACAGAGGGGATCAATTTTATGAAATAAACGCCAATAATTATTTCAATTGGTGGTAACTCTTAAAATAATGTGAATTTTTTAAAAATTCTAGTTGAGCCTCTGCAGACAGGTCTGAGCTATATACAGGCAAAATATTATTATAACAGAAGCATTTTTCACAAAAGGAGAACATTTTGAAAAAAGATTATTCTAAGTTAATATTTTGCCTAAATATTGTATTTAAATAAATTTTTTTTGTCAAAATATCCTTAAAACAATTTTATTCATGTATTCTAATCGGAGTGACACTAAATATCATGAAAATTATCCATTTATGCGCTTTTTTGGTTCCGAAAGTAGTCGGATACCTTAACATAATTAGAGAGGGAGAAAAATTCAGTACTCATTAATTAATAACATTAAATACATCCATATAAAAACAAAGAAAAATATTTTATTACAAGCAAAGATTAAATTTCTTCTCGAATTTATTCAAATATTTATTTTTAGTTTCCCGGACATTTTTCAGGACATGTATTTTTTGTTGTTTAACAGATTTTTATTTACATTTTTATCTGAGGTGGAATTTAGACGGATAAGTTTATAAAATTATAGATTCAGTGATATTTCTTTCTGTGAAACAAATAAAACAACTTTGTTATTTTGAAGAAGAGCGCGTATTGTTGTGTAATTTGTTATCCTTTTTTTTAAAAAAAACTATTAAAACTTGTTTACAAAACAAGCACTTGAGAATTTAAATTTTAATTAGATAGTAAGAAAGTGTATTTAAAAATAGAATTATTTATGCCTTGCGAATTCAAAATATATCCTTACTCTTCATACTTTTCTGAAGTGTTTTTTAAAAGAGTTATTATATATAAATATATATTATTATGATAAAGATACTATTCAAAAAATATAATTTTTTAATCAGTTCTAATGTTATAGTTTAACAAGGTGCATATTTATAATGTATACAAACGATATTTAGCAAAAAAAAATAAATGCTTTAAGTTCCAAAAATAGCTCAAAACTCCTAACTTCAGCTTTAATTTTTAACAGATATTTTACGTATCTTGAAAAATATGACAGGAATTTTTTTTATTATGATATGTAAATAGGGAATTGTGAGCTATTTATAAATTAATAATTGCTTTCTTTTTCATCTTAAATGAAACATTTTCACGCTTTGCTTCTGGTTTTATTACATTTTATTTATATTCATTTAATTTAGTTTCCTCAGACGTAGAACTGAATCGCAAAGGTAATATTAGAAGGTAAAGTTTTGTTCTTTTTGAACCAATGTTACTATAGATCTAAAAGTATAAATTCCTGCATAAAATAATGGAGGAAAGAAATGAAAAATAAATACGAAAAAATATGCAGAAGCAGTAAAAATTAAATGACAAAAACACGCTAGCCTGTATTGTGTGAAGTGTATTTGTAAGTAGCGATAAGAAAGAAAAATTTTCAATATTTATTTCATTTTTTAATTATTATGAGTATATTGTTTTTCAAGAAACAAGTTTTTATTTTATAAAGCATGTAGGAATTAGTATGTAGGAAATGTGTGTAGTATTTCGCCAACCACTGTGATACTGAGGGGCTTCAAGAAAATCGACACAAATTTATTACATCGTGTTTTTAATTTATCGTTTTTCATTTTTAAAAAAGAATCTAGAAAAAATTTGGAAATTTCTTTAATACAATATACGTATATTTAATAATAATAATGTAAGTAAAACTTAAGCTATATTTATCGTAATTTTTTATAACACTAAATTGATTGTACCTTTACTTTTTTTTAGTTCAAAAAAGTTTTAAAAAAAATACAAATATAAATAGAATCCTTTTTTTTCATATAGTTAATAATAGTTTTATTTATTAGTTTAAATTATAGTTGAATATTAAGGTTATTTTTAGCAGCGTGTTAGATTGATTATGGCATTTTTAATACATATATAATATAATAAATGGGCTAACATATAACTATAAGCAATAAAATGGCAAGACAGAACAGGACAAAATATATAGCCTCAGTAATATATTAGTAAACTCTTAGGCTTCGGGTTAAGATTATAAGGTTAAGCAAGTCAAGCACTAACCTTGCAAATTAATGGCCTATATTAAAGAACTGATATCAATTTTACAAGAAAAAACAGAGCTAGAATTATGTAAAATATTTTTAAAATATTAATATTAATTGATAAAATAGTATAAATCACCATTTTCCACGAATAAAATGCCCTTCATATCTACTCTAAAAAAATCAATACATAAGAAATCAAAATACAGTGTATAAGAAAATAATTAATCACAAATTTGTTTTTTAATGTGTTTTTAGTAGCACATTATACATAGAAAACAATGTATAAAATTTGCTTTTTCAAAAAAAGGAAAAATGTAAAATTTAAGACTAACAAACTAACAAAATTAAGCACTTATCTAAGCAAGCTAGTTGATAGCGACATCTATGTTTAAGTATATATATTAAAATGTAAATTACATCAAATGAACATCAAACATTACGAATATATTATTTACGAAATTTAAAATAAGTTAATCATGATCTGTATAAACAGTATCTAATAAATTTTTAAAATTATTAATTAATCACTCTATTAAATAAATGATAATTACATTACAAAAGGTTTAGTATTACAATCCTAAGAAATTGATATATGAATATAATTGTTTCAGGATAAAAATCTAAAAAATTTAAAACAAAAACACCCCTTTTTATCGTGCATATTGCTTATAATTTGTGATTCATAATATAGGAAGTTGTAACTAGTTATTCTGTAGTAAGTTGTGCTTATTGTTAACAAGGTTTAAGTAAGTAGAATAAAAAGTATTCTTAGGCATAAACTCACTATTTCTACCACAAATAATTAGATCATAAATATATATAGAGAGATAAAAATCCCTGCTGTCACTATGTTATTTTTCAAATGAATGTAAACAAACTCGTAAATTAATTAAACTATTGTCAGAATATCCACTTTTAGGTAAGTATTTAACCTGCATTTTTTTTATACACACAGCATTATTTAAATAAGCAGTGGACAACCTTTTACACTTCATAGTTAGTCTGCTTAATTATATACAACGTAATAAATTTCTTGTGTCAAAAAAATCAGACATTATAAATAACTATAAACATTTTGCTAAATATTGCTTAAATCAGAAATACCCAATTAATTTTATTAATAGTTATATAAATAAAGCTATTCAAAATAGTTAGGATTAAAATTCTGAGTTTGTGGTAATAGTTTATTACTATAAACTCAAATATTTTATTGTTATAGTTATCTCCATAATCTAATATTAGATTAGAAATTACTTACTATTATTTTATTCATATTTACTCTGGTGTTATTATAGTTATGCTATAATATGCAACTCTTATTAATTTTTATTTCCATTCTTTTGTTAAGTGCTACATTTCAGCCATTCTTT
>BMAV01007186.1:0-19527 GCA_019973955.1 Trichonephila inaurata madagascariensis
AAGGGGTATTTTGAAATGGGTCATTCTATGTTCCTTTTGTCCAAATATTGCAATTAAAAAATTTTTACTGTAATACTATTCTTAAAAAAATTTATATAAATTTCTATCCAAGTGACACTAAATATTATCCATTTATAAGCTTTGCAAATCACGTTCCGAACGTGCCAGACGCCTTAATTTTCCAAAAATAAATAAATAAAATCATGTCATTTGATTTACTGATATTAGTGTAAGCAATATTATTTACCAATGTATGTAAAGAATTAAATTCTTCAAAAACTTTGATGGCAGAGAGAGACTAGATTTCTCGTTTTTCTTTTATACTACAGCAGATTGAAGGTGTCTCACAAAATTATCATCTTCTTTCGAATATGTATTTTTATTTTCTCCTCCATGTTTCTTTTTTCATTTATTTTCAATCTTAATTTGTTTCCAAGAAAACGTTCCGCTAGAGTGAATCATGACATTGATTCCGATACAGTTATCACTTGGTTAATGTTGACATGACTGAAATTGTATCCAGTCTCCATTTTTTCTAACCAGATATCTATCTTCCCAGAATCCTCAGTTTTCCTTTTTTATTTAAATTCTTTATTTTAGAGTGTTTGTTTGCTATTAGATAAGGAACTACAACTTCCTGGGAACAGTGTGTTTTGAAATCTTCAGTACATTTTTAACCTTTTTATGATATTTTTCTCGTATTAATTTCCATCAACTTCTTCCTTTGTCTTTGTTAACATGGGGTTTTTCATGTTGGCTCTCTAAATGTGATATGTTCTTTTTTTCATCTTTACTTGGTAGTGAGATACACAATTTATTTTGGCTGTTTGAATATTTTTCTGTGTTTTGGAATTGTTACATGTGGAATGCAGATTTTTACATTGATGGACGAACGCATTTTTTCCCTGTTAACATTGGTATGTATTGTATTTATTTTTAAATGATCCTTCTTTTTAACATCGCGCACCTTTTCTTTTGTGTTACATTATGTTGTCATGATTTATATATTTTTGAAGTGTTCTTGCATTGAATGCTAAGAAGTATGGTATGCTGTTTTACAAAACAAGTAAACAATGCGTTAATCTCACAGAATTAAAAAAGAAAAGCAAAACAATGGACTAATCTTTTTTTCAATTCCCACTATTAGTTCAAATACATTTTCTTAAAACTTGGGGTGGATGACATTAGAGGTTAATGTAGTGTTTTCAAATATTCATTCATCAATTAAACTTATTTTTTTATTTTTATATTTATTCTGCGTTACTTCTGTCGTAGTTACAACTATCTGCAGCTAAAGGCACCAGTACGTTTTTCTAACGAAGTGCGAATTGACGTTAAAAAAATTATATTACTTGCTTCTCAATAATTAACGTTTGCATTAAGTTAGTTTAAATGAAATTTAACAAATTATAATTTGACTATCTGCTGATAAAAACTAAATTTTAGGCGGAATTCTGTGACTGAGTGAGTGTTATTTGTGGTTGTAGTATAAAGCAACACATGGCAGACCTCGTAATTTTGAACCATATTCAAGTGGTAGAGGGATACCACATGACACCTAGAGGACTTTTGCCTAAGATTTAAGAATCAGCCCTTTAACCGTTATTTTTAGGAAAAAGTTAAAAAAAGAGTAAACCCTGTTTGGCCAGGCCAAATAATTCAGGAAAATTTGTGATAGAAAAAATTAAACTGAACCCTGCTTTTCAAATTTTTGCATACGATATGATAATTTTGGTTTTGAATTAATTACAGTTTTTAAATGAGCAGCTCAATCTTTTTTTTTCCCCTAAGAAATTGTTTGAAAAAATTTGTCCTCTTAAAATGTGTTAACCAGTTTTTCTCAAACTGGGGGATTATAAATTTTCCTAGGGGGAAGCATATTAAAAAAGCCGGAAAAAAAAAAAATTTAAAAAAAATTTTTTTTTACTAAAAGAAAACGAAAAAAAATACATTCGACGAAAAAAAATAAAATACAATTTACCCCAAAGATTTAAAAAATATATCGAACACAATGTTTTTTAAAATTTATTTAATGGGATTTAAAGGAAATTAGGGGGGAAGACTTGGTTTTATGAATTTTTTGGGGACCCCCGGGCCTGAGGCCAGTACCCGGAGAAAAGACTCAAAAATGTTTGTTTTCAACCCTTAAAAATTCGTAGCGTTTGGAAACGTTCCTTTAGCTGGAGGTTGGTTACCCAATTTAAATTTTTTTATAATTATTTAATTTTTTTAAAATAAAATTTTTTTTTGAAAAGGTTTTTTAAAATTAATGATATTTTTTGTAATTTTTTTTATTTTATGAAAAAAAAATTTCTTTGATTATATCAATAAATTTTTGTTTTATAAAAATTTTTTTTTTAATAAAAATATTTATAATAAAATATAAAATATATAAATTAAAAAAAAAAAAAATATAAAAAAAAAAATTTAAAAAAATGAAATTTTTAAAAAAAAAATTAAATAGTTTTATAAGGAAATAAAAATACTAGAAATAAAATATTATATGTAATATAAAAAAAAATTTTTAAAAAATATTTTTAGAAAAATTATTTTTTAAAATTTAAAATAATAAAAAATATTTTTTTTTTTTTATTAAATTAATTTTTTTAAATTTTTTAAAATATTTAAAAGCCTTTTTAAATAAATTTTTTAATTTCAAAAGAATTTAAATAATTTTTAAAATTTAATTTTTAAATTTTTAATAAAATTAAAATAATTTCACAAAAAAATTAATAATAATTTTAATAATAAATCATAATTTTAATAATAAATTAATAATATTTTATTAATACTAATGCTTAATAATAAGAAAAATTATAAAATAGGGTTAATTAATTAAATTTGTTAAAATGAAATTAATTAATTTGTATAAATAGTAATTTTTAATTAATTAGTATAAATAGTTATTAGTTAATTTTAAAATAATAATTAATTTTTCTAATTTTAATTATTAATAATTTTATTACAAATTTTTTTAAATATTTTTATTTAATTACTTTTTTTAATATTTTTAATTAATAAAAATTTTAATTTCCCCAGTAAAAATTTAAGTTTAATTTTTTAATTTTTTTTTTTTTTATAAAATCAAAAAAAATTACAAAAAAATTTTTAATATTCATAAATTTTAAAATTTTTTTAATTTAAAAAAAAATTAAATGAATTGAAGAAAAAAATTGATCGCGTGGGAAACGAAACCTAACCTCCAAAATTGAAAGGGAAGATTTCTTTTTAAGCAAGGAAAATCAAAAATGGAAAAATTAAAAATTTTAATTGTATAAAAAACTTGAATGAATTTAATGATTTTCCAATTTACTGGCCATTCGACAGAATTACATTGGGGGTGAACAACCCAAAAAAAGTACTACTTTTTATACCAAGTCCGATCCCCCCCTAATTTTTTAGTCGGGCCCCCCTTTTTAAGTTAAGAACAAATTTTTTAATTACCAGTGACTCCCGGGGTTGCCAAAATTTAAAAACTATCTTTAAAAATTTTTTTAAATTTAAGGGGAACCGGGTTAATTGACGAAAAACGGTCGAAAAAATTTAAAGTAAAAATTTTTTTTTAAACTTTTTTAAAACCCCACAAAATTTGAAAGTTTAAACTTAAAAACGCAGAACTATGATAGCTCTTACGTTCGTTTTATTCCAACCCTAGGCAACAAAATTTTAAACTGCCGTATCTCAGAAAGATAAAATAATATTTTGTCTTAATTTTTAAAAATGTAGGTTTTTCTATTGCGCCTAATGCTTTGAAATTTTTTTACCTATTCCAATAGTACATGTAACAAAAAGTTGGTATGCATTTTTGAATAAAAAGTAATATTTTTTTTTTAAAAATAATTAAACTCAGAATTTATACATTTTAGAATTTCAAAAACATTCATAAAAAGAAATATTGTAAGAATACATCACATTAACGCAAAACCCATACCAATTTTATTATGCATACGATGTACTTGTAAATCAAATTTCATGCGTATACGTCAATTTTTGTAGGAGGAGTAGCATTTTAAAATCACTTCACAAATTTCAAGTGTTTTCCTTAAAAAATTACATGGCTACCTTTTTATGAAATTTTGAGCACAAAATATGTTTAACATAGATACATACAGGAGGCAAACCAAAAAATATCAAAAATCTTTAAATTAAAAAATTTTTTCGTAAATTATTCCTAATTACTTTACTGCCGATTTAAAGTTATACAGTTCGCTCCCCAATGCCACTGTTTTCCACGCAGGCACGCGTATGTGATGTATTGAGGCGGCAATTCGAAATAAGCAAATTCTCTGTAGTAAGTAAATCCTTTAAATACGCCAATGTCCTTTTATTGTATTCCAGAGCCTTTTAATTTTATAGATAGCAGTGCACAGGAAAGATCGTACATCGAAAAGAGGTATTTCATACATCCAGGGCAATCAAGGCTTTGACTCGAGATGTTTATTTTACGCCGAAGACACGTAAGAGGTTAAAGTCGGGATTTTAATTGTTACTTTAAATAATAGTATTATTTAAATCAATACATTGTCATTGTATGGAAGGGTGGCGTGATGAAAGATGAGATTGAATATTGGGTCACAAACATTGAAAGTTTGAGAAGCACTGTACTAATGACATTAAAATACACACAAGTACTTTTGCGCTTTTTGTCTTGATGTAATTGTCAATAATTCTTACCTATTTCTTTCAGAAAATCTTGTATGGTTCAGAAGCCTTTTGACCTGCTTTCAATCACTTCAAAAGCTTTTGAAAGTGAGAGGCAGTGCTCCTCTTAAAAATGATGAAGAGATTTCTGTAGTATAAGCATAATACAAAATGGATGAGAAACTTCTTACAATTTTAGAGCATTTAATGGGGTTGCATTTGAAGTGATAATATTAAATATAAAAAATCTTTCATATATCAATTTGGCTTTGCATTATATTTCATTTGCTCTGTTGCATTTTGCTATATTTGGAGTGGTTTTATATTTAGTACTATCCGTTCTGTGTCACTTATTATTCTAATTTTTTTCCATTGCAAAACATGTTTCAAATTCTCAAACTTTGCAACAGCACTGGGCATTAGGGTAGAATGTGTTTTTTTCAGACTTTTAAAACCTTAAAACCTTAAAACCTACCAATGAAGAAAAGATGCTCTATGGCATATAATCGAAGGAAAAAATAAAACGAAAAATTAATTGTTGTGTTAAGTACCGTCGCAAGGGAAGTGAAGGGAAAGGGTTTAATTTTTGTGTTAAATTTTGAAAGCAATTTTTGTCAAAGTGAAACAGCAATTTATGCTCTTTTTTTAAACATTTATTGCTATGATGGGACTTATACTAAATAATTACAAGAAAAAAAATCATCAGACACATTGAACAATTTTTTTAGTGTTAAACTTAAAGAAAGAACCTTCTGTCTAAATTTCAGTTAACAAATAAAACCGAAAGACGGAGTGGGCAAACGAGAAAGCAAAGTGAGAGTTGTGTTATGAAATGGTACAATATATACTTTGTCCTACTCACTTCTCATAACATCAGAAATTATGAATTTTGGTTAATTATATTGTATGAAAATAATTATTTTGAGTGTAAAATCATCTAACAAAAATTAAGAATTTCTGCATTTTTTTCGAAAGTTCAACCCCTATTTGTGTTAATATTAAATTTTGAGTTAATGTTTTAATACTTTTTCTTTTAAGCATAACATAGCATACCTTTTCAGCATTGGTAGGAACTGCTTATTAATAATTTTTTCTCCATATAGCCTCACGTTCCATCATACACTATATATTAAATAAGATATGCAAGCTTTTTTGATATGTTATTAAAGTATGAAATCCTTTATTTCATAGAATAACAAGGTATTTCATGAAATAACTAGACAATACAGTTAAAGTATACACAAATATTGAATTTCATGATTTAACTAGATATTTCATAGAATAACGACTACTTGATCGTTAAAGTATGAAATACGGCACTCGAAAGTTCTTTTAATTGGTTCTAGCTGATTTTATTCAATTTTGAACCCAATTCAAAGTGTCATCATAACAATTCTTGAGTTAATATTTTTGTACAATTTTGTTCGAAAAAGTCTACGCAATGTTTTTATAAAGCAACAGTTTTTCTTCACAGAATGTATCATCATTATTTTTTTTTGAAAATATTTAAATATAACTATTTCTGCAGCATATCTTTTTCATTTCTGTTTAACTAATGTTAACAATATGATCAATAATAAATTATAACATCTGCTTGTCCTAATATTATTTATCAATTAATCATCCGCAATAGAGATAGAAAGTATTTTTCGAGAGGGTTTAGTAATTTATATGATCAATTAATTTATGAAAAACTTTCAAATTGTTTATTTTTCTCTTTAAAGACCTATCATTAGTTATTTCATAGAATAACTAGTTATTTCATAAAATAGCTAGGTAAAGTATGAAATATTTCCTTTATTATATACTTTAACTGACTTGTCTAGCTATTCCAAGAAATAATTATTTATTTCATGAAATAACTAGTTATTCCATGAAATAACTGATTTATAAACTTTAGCATGTATACGGTAGCAGATACATTACAAAGGAATTAAAGATATCTAAGGTGTCATTTTATGAATGCGCTTCTTACTGCAAATGCAATTAAAATAAAATATATAATGGTTTTATTTATTTTAATGGGGATGTACAATTTATATGTCAGCACTAATTTTCATTACATACAGTACGTAAAACTACAAATCATGATCTAAACCTGTGAATTAGAAGTAAATAATCAACATACTGGAGTTTGCAGTAATCGTTCTTGCCACTATTAAGCAAAGTAATAAAACAAGTCTCAGTAACCACTATTGTTGAATGAGTTTCACGAATCATTTTAAACATTTTTGTCAACTGCGTTTATTTTGAGCCTGTAATTTTGCCCGTAAAACTAGCTTAGCACGACTCTTAGCATAATTGTTTCATAACTGCTTAGCAGTCACTTACAAAGTTTGAATTGCGTGTGATGTCTTCCCTAGCTCTAAAATGTATGATGATGCAAGCGCACTTGACATAACATATTTATATAGTGAACACTCTGAGCAGTTACTGCAAACATAAAAGTATATTAAACAAGAAAATTTTTAAGGTATCTGCCTACGCTTCTGAATCAATGTTTGACTGAAATTCAAAAAATATTGTTATCCTTGTCATTTTGTGTAGGAAAGAAAATCAATCAGCCAGAAGGAAAAAAAAAATTAATAAAATAAAGAAAGAGGAAGATCTATGCTGTAAAAGCGGGGAATTTTAGGCAATCAAATATTAAGCATTACTTTAGTAAAATAAGAATCAAAACTGTTATAAAGATTTTATTTTTGTCAAAGTTATGTTACTTAAAATCCAATTTTTCGAAAACTTATGAGTGCTTTTCTTTCATATTTCCCGTACATGTTATTAGGTAATGAAATAAGAATTCAGCTCTAATATCAATATTTTTTAACTATTTTTAACAGTTTATTGCAACGAACACCATGCATTTTAGAAAATTTTCTATAAGAAAAATTACAATCAGCCTTAACTTTTTGGTCAATTTGAATATATTTTAGATTTTTAGTTCCTTGTCTTTTATATATAACTGTTAAACACGCTGTGTAAATGTTTCAATTCCATGTCTTGAAATTCTGCATAAATTTCTCATCAAAATTTAACTAAAATGCCTAATTTTAATCATATATTTTCCTTATTTCTTTATTTCCTTATTCATTAATTTAAGTCATATACACCAACAAAATAACCAAATTACTAAGAGTATGGCATTCTAGAAAACTTGTTTCCGGACCTAGTCAGATACATTAATTCAGTGATTCTCAAAGTTTCAATATTCGCGACCCAATATTCAATCATTCTTTTCATCGCGCCCCCCCCCTCACACAATAACAATGTATTGAATTCAATAATACTATACTTTGAGGCTAAAAATGAGATACGACTTTAACCTCTTAAGGGCCACATTCGTATATAAACGTCTTTCTCAGCAAAAGCATTAATCTCCCCTGACGTAAATATACGTCTTTCCGAAGTACGATCTTTTCTGTGGACTGCTATCCATAAAACTATTCCGAAGGTTTTACATTTCAATAAGAAGACCTTGATAATGTTTACCAAGGATTTACTTATTTCAGATTATTTGCTTCTTTATCCCTCCCAATATACGCGAGAAAACGGTTGGTATCGGGACGCTAATAGTGTAACTTTTATTTGTGGCAGTTAAAGGATTTCTTATAAACCGTATACAAATTATCAAGATAAGTGTTTTGTATATACTTTTTGTATATAATTTTATAAAGGACAATCTCTCATGGGGTTACTGGTAATTATTAAACGTTCTTAACTTAGTATTGTTAAATAATAATAAAATACATTGTGTGTGTGTAGCACCGATACAATTATAAGTGTAATATATCAGTGTAAATGTGAATTTTATTTTTTATTGCGTCGGAATGTATTTTGTTTGTTTACTGTCAGTAAATTAATTTTTTTCAAATAATCTTCTGCATTCGACTTCTCAATGTGCTTGTGCAACCCTCGTACAGTTTTCACGCCCCCCAAGGGGGCGAGCCCCACAGTTTGAGAAACACTGCATTAATCTTAGTATCGAGTGTTTCTTATATAAGTATATAAAAAAGTGTTTTAAGTATATGAAAATTTCAATAATTATTTTTAAATTTTTTGCTGGTTTAAGGTATCCGACTATTTACAACAACTGTTTTTTAAAAAAAATAGAGGTATAGGGATTTGTTTGTGTGGTTTTTAGACTTATTTAGTACATTTTAAGAACAATATGCCAAGACTAAGAAGAGAAAAATAAATGATTATTACTAAAATAAAAAAATGGTAAAAAAATTACGAAAAATTACATAAACGGGAGCCTTTCTGCACAAAAAGTTTATAATCAAATTTTCACTTATTCAATTCTGAAGTGTTGCCATGCTATCCATTTTTAAAATGACCTTCAGGATAAGAGATATTTTAATTTTTACAAAAATTAGAGGACTTTACCTTATCTATTATATGAAATTGCTTAAGAAAACAGTGATTACATTCACATAAAAGACTAAATTTTGTAATAAAATAGTGATTGATAAATCTGAAGGTTAAATATCTTCTACAATTACACCGAACGTACACAAAAAATTTCAGTTAATTATTTTCAAAACTGTTTGAGCAATCGCTGTCCCGTTTGATCATATTCAAAAAAACTCATTTTGAGTAAAACGCATTTTAATGTATGACATCTTGCTTAAAGTAGTGGCATCTGCTTTGGCTAAAACACTTGTAGTTTTTGTTCTAGTGAATGGAAAATAATAAACTTGGTATTTTTATTAAGCTAATAAGATGACCATGAAATGAAATCGTAAAACACTTTTCAATTTTTGACAAAATTCACAATTTTAGGGCAGTCAGTTACCTTAAAAAAAAGTGGATTATTATATCTTAGGTTCTCAAAAGTTATAAATCAGAGTTTTCTACATTTTTGTAAGTGTAGTTTTTCTCCTTATGTAAATTTTCGTTGTACAAGGAATAATGTGTGTATTCTTCTTAAACATTCCAAAAACACTTTTCAAATACGAAGGCATTGTTAATCGAAAAACTATTGAAATATAATTTAAATTTTGTTCTTATTAAATATGTACTAAACACAATTCAAAATATAAAAACTAAATATTTACAGAAGCGAGGGAATAATTTATTTTACCTTATAGATGGTATATTCTTTACATAAATGTTATTCTAAAAGAAATTATTCATTCTGTTCCGAGAGAAAATTTATATTAAAAATAAATTTCAAAATATAAAATTCAGAGCTATTAAATTATCTTTTATAATCAAAAAGTCAACAATTATACTATTCCTCGAATATATTCAGTAGATAAACAGAGAGTTGAGATTGATTTAAGGAAAGCTAAGATTGAAAAATATAAAATGTGCTTAAATATTTAATCTGATTTTTAATATAAAATCTATTATTGTCTAAATAAAAGTATTCTCTTAAAGTAATTTCCTTTTAATATTTATCACAGAAATCAATTATGAATATTTTCCTCCAATGTGACACCTTCTATTGTAGTTTCTTTGGAATAATAGCAATGTTATTAGATTTTAGAATCATCCTATAAATAAAAAAAAAATCAAATCAAATAAGGCTTTTTCTTCTAAAATATATTTTTGTACCTATCAAAAATATAATTCCCATTATACTATGTCAATATTTTTTCACGATAAAATATTTTCCTCTTTTCTAGTACACCTTATTCCTTTCAGTAGTACACAAATTACATTTCGATACGGTGAAAAGGATGTAGGGAAAATATTTATTTGCTTCTTTTATTTGTTACCGTTTGGAAAATACCGAGGATTTTCTGTAATCAATCATTCACTTTTGAAAAAAATTGTACTATCGTTGAGAATATTATGATGCATAGCCTCAAAGGAAGTCAGTTTTTTTTTCCAATTGCTATCTTTCATTTTATTTCCTCATTTTATGGATAGACTTTTGCATATTCTATTTGCTGATTTTAAAACTAACTATATTGAGTTTATATTGGTTGAAAGAATATTTTTTTCCAATCTGCTTTTAATGATAGGTAATTAAAGTGGAATATATATATCAATTATTAATTTCCTTAGAAGAAAAAACAAGTATTATTAAAAAAATAGTGAATTCCTACTTTAAATGGATGAATAGAAAGTATTTTATTCACGTTTGAAAATTTGAATAAGATATATATATATATATATATATATATATATATATATATATATATGAAAGAAATTTGTATAATATATCAAAAACTAGAAATAATAGAAAATGAACATAACAAGAAATAACGTAATAAAACTATAAAAACAAAACATGAAAATCAAATTTATAGAAAAATACAAAAAAGGAACTATACAGAAGAACCTCGAGTCAGAAAGCAATTTCGGACTTAGGATCGAATAAGTGGGGTTAAACTAGTTTGAAGGCGCCAACCTTTCCCCTTTGCAACTCGGTAGGAAACACCAATCAAAATAAACAAAATTCAAAGTATATAAAAAAGTAAACAAAAATTCGAAGTATATAAAAACTCGCAGAAAGTATGATAAAACTATTCTGAAACAAATTCTCCCCAAATTATAAAGCAGAAAAATCCCAAAACAGTTACCAAAAAAAAGGGTTTTCAATTTTTCATATATATATATATATATATATATAAAAAAAGAGAGTTAGAGAGGTTAAATTTTGATGTGTGTGTGTGTGAGAGAGACAGAGAGGAACTAATAGTAGGAATTCAAAAAAGAGCATGATTGTCTACATTGTTGTAATAATGCACACCCAGTTTGGCTGAAAAACAGATTTTCTACGTCAACTTTTGTCCTTGTTTTAACAGTTACATCAGGTTTCTCAAACAGTGGGAGCACCCGCCTAAGGAGGCATGAGAACCCTAGGAAGGGGGCGAGTTTATCGAAAAATCGAAAATAAAAATATATTTAAAAAAATTATTGATTTATGGAAAGGAAACAAAACAAAATACATTTTGAGGTAATAAAAATAAAATAATCATGTACACTAATATAAAAAATTTATAAATTTATCAGTACTGCACAATGTGTTTTATAATTAATTTAACAATACTAAGTTAAGAACAAGTTTAATAATTATCAGTGACCCTATGGGCATGTGTCATAAAATTATATACTTATCTTGATAATTTGTACGATTTATAATTAAAATCATATTAAAGCTTTTCGACAAAGTATATTATTATTGAATTCAATTCACGATTATTGTTTGAAGGGGGGCGCGATGAAACTTTTGACTGAAAATTGGGTAGCAAGTATAGAAAATTTGAGAAAGACTGAGTTACATTGTTACAATAATAGATACGAATCTAAGTTGGCGTCAAACACCGGTAATTGATTAAATGTAAAAATTAATTAATATTTGAAAAACACTGTATTAATATTGAGTGTCATCCACTACAAGTTCAAAAATAATTTGTTCGAACTTGATTGGATGAATAGGAAGTATTTTATTAACGATTAAAAATTTTAACAAGATATATATATAAATAAATAAATATATAGAGAGAGTGAGCTAATAGTAGAATAATAATTGATACTAAAAGCGTGAAAAATTTGCCAAGTGGTTATTCATTTTAATGGTTTTGTGTGTGTGGCTTAATTTATAATCCAGAAAATTAAATACTTGGGATAAAATTAAATTTAAAACAATAAAGTAAGTCAACTCTTACTTAGGTTTACAAGTAAAAACTTTATTTTTGTTGCTTTTTACTAAAAAAGTACAAAATATAAATATTTATATACATAGGACATAATCACAATATTAAATATCAAAATAGCTAGCAATTTTTCTTCCTAGGTATGGTGTTGCTGAATTATTTTTGTTACATTTATTCATTCACAAATCACATCTGCAAAATTAGGTCATCCCAGGCAGAATACGAACCCATGACCTTTGGATTAGAGGTCCATTGCGCTACACGGACATATTGTGCCGTTTTCCTTTTATATATGATGTTTCGCTATCATTTTTGTTTTTTATTACTAATTAATTAATTAATGTTTTAAAAAAATATGTATTATACACTTGTATACTACAAGTTTAAAAAAACTGTATTTGAAACTGAGAGGAGGAATAAAAAGCATTTTATTAACGATTGAAATTTTGAACAAGATCTATCTATCAATATCTCTCTCTCTCTCTCTATATATATGTATATATATATATATATATATATATGTATATATATATATATATATATATATATATATATATATATATATATATATATATATATGTGTGTGTGTGTGCGTGCGTGTTTGTATGTATAAGGAGAGTGTGAACTAATGGTCAGAATTAGGAATTGTAAAATCACCTGCGTTCATAAATTTAATGAACTAATAAGAAAACCATTTTATATTTTATTTTTCAACTGAAATTAAAGTACTGAGGAGAGTTTTGATAGACTCTAAATACTTAGAATCCAATATGCATAATCAGTAATTGTTTTACAAAAGATAGAACTAATTGTATAATAATATACAACATTGATATGACATATTATGATATTAACTTGAATGAAATTATTATTTTGATTAATAATAATGTTTATTTAAGATTCTAAACGTTGTCTTACGTAGTACATAGTACCTAATTAGTTTACAAGAAATAAATAAAATTTTTATAAAATGAGTAAAGGAGAACGCATTGACTATATTCTTATTTCATGCTTTTAAATTTCATTTAAGCAGAAAAGGAAGTACAAGTAACAGATCAATGAACACCTTATTAAATGCAAAAACGATTGTGATACAATTTTTCATCGATTTTATAGTGAATTTAAAACGCTGTAAACATTTTTAAAAAGTGAAATTTTTCATATGCTTATGCTTATATATGAGATTTCTATTTTGCTTACATATCAAGTAGAAGTGCAAATTATAAAATGAAATAACTTTTTAAAGAGTTATTTAAATAATGAAAAATCAAATTATATAATTTGACAGCCTAATAAGTGCCACGTTGATTGGTTTTTGATACTTAAAAAAGCCCTAACATGCACCCACTAGAATACAACAAATATTTAGAATATAGCTGAAGACACATTGTACAAGATAATCAAACAACGATTGCTCAATTTCAGGAATTCCCAAGTAGGATATATAATTCTTTGTTATTTTTGGTACTTTTAGAACGTCAAGATTTATCTGCGCTAAACTTGAGATCTCCACTATTTTTTCTCTTGTATTTCACGCACACTATTACTGTGTACATCGTGGGAGATAACAATAAAATTGGTACATGTAATATGTAATTGTTCTGTGGATTTCATATATAAAGGAGTATCTCTTATACATTAAAAAGCGAAGAATGATATTGTAAAATCATGTTTGTGGAAACTGCAACATTATGAAAAATGACGAAATTGAACTGAATGTTTCAGCAAATGCAAAGTTAGGCATGATATACAAATAATAAAGGTTCCAGAGTTATCTCACATGCGTCGACCGAACAACGCATGCTAAATAATTGATGACTAAACAAACATAGACGACTGTAGCGAAATGTGTAACGCTGTCACTAGTTATGTGCTAGTGATAAACGTAATGCAAATTTTAACTATGCCTCTTCAAGGAAAGTGGGCGAGATTTGTACGGGTAAGAATTCTTCACCATCGTGGGTAAAGTTTGTTCCATCGTGCAAAAGTTACACCCGTAACACAAAAACAAGAATGCGTATTTATGAGCAGTGGACCAACGGCAATAGGACAACAAGAAATCTAGAAGAATATCCCAAAAGGTGACGTCAATGCGCAATGACAATTATTTGATCTGCATGCGGATAATGTCCCGTAAAATTACATCTAAATAATTTGTAGTACAATGGTCAACTGCTACAGATTTATCATTGACTGCCTCGTCAGTTTTTGAAATTTACTGTAGTAATTAAACATGTATATGCAACATAACATCTTACACATATACATCATACATTTACTCAATTGAAAAGGTCCCACCTCACTTTAAGCTATTGGCGTCTACTGCTACAATGAGATTATTAATTAATGGACTGAGAGAGACAAGCCGATTGGAAGCAAGAAGGTTCTTTTGAGAAATCCTGCTTTAATTTGTGGAATCCTGGTAGTCCCATTTCTATCAGACTCTATATTGATGAACACCACATTTTAAATACAATAGAGAAAGTCATAGTGAAGAAACACCTAGCGTAATGTTCTGGGATGCGATTACATACCATGGGCGATCTCAATTGCTATGAATAGCTGAAATTCTTAACAGCAACTGGTACATCAGTGAAACTCTAGGGCTTATGGCTTTTTTAATATATCTAGGCATTTCAGGATCTGTATACCTACCTAAATAATCTAAATAATACCTACCTACATATTTCCATGAATGTCCAAGGTTTCCTTTCGTCGCCACTGATATAACTTCTTCCCTGACCTGCATAAACTCCAAATATGTTACCTTTTTAGCATCAGTGGGATTTCGTTCTTTAACGTCTCGCGCATGATCTTCGTCTTGGAGCTTCCACAAATTGAGTACGTATGCAAACAAAATGAAATTATTTCAACCTTTCCATTACCTTCATTTACCTATTCCATTCTATGCACCTCGTATAAAATCTCTTATTGCAATGCTTGGCTGTGCTGCACTAAAGGCTAATTTCTTATACTCAACATAGTGTGTTTGCTTTGAAATTTTAATCAATTATTTTAACTAATTAGACAGTTATGTATTTAATTCATTTTCATTCTGATGATTTATTCATGGTGTTGCACTTTCCACAAACAGGAATTTACTTACAATAAACAAATACCAAAATATATTCTTATTCAGTAGTCAATTGTTAAATGTTTCTTAGGTATTTAATTTAAATAGGAGAAATAAAACGATGTTTTTGTAAAAATGTTAAGTAAAGTCATGTGACTTACTTGTATATAATTAGACTAGATCAGTAATAACCAAAATATACTATTTTATAAATGATATACTTAACCCTCTAAGCGGTCTGCACTTAAAAGCTTGCCATTCTGGAGATGCTTCCAAAATGCACCGCACATATTTTTTTGCTTTCAGGTGGGGTCCTTAAAAGCGGTTGAGCCATATTTTTAAGAATGTGGCTCGGCCGATTTTGGGAATCTTGCTTGAAGGCAGAAAAAGCATCTCTGGAATGGAGGAATTTTACGTGCAGACCGCTTGGAGGGTTAAAGAACATCCTCACATGATTAGAAATTGTCAATAATTTCTCAGAATAAAATTTGGAATGCAATTAGATTATATACCCTAAACTTCGGACGGTATTTCAGAAGTACATGTAAGGAAAGTATTTCAGATTAATTTTAAAACATTTTAATATAACTTAATGTAACAATTGGGATATTAAAATTGATGTAACTTATAGCGAAAATTCAAAACAAGCATAAATTTAACTAATTAAAATGTATCTTAAACTAGTTTATTCTTAAATGGGAGATAAACTTCCTTTCGTCGAATTAAGGTTGAGATAATTAAGAAAACTCAAGAAAATGTTTTGGTGCAATTTGAATGTAGTTATTGAAACACTTTAAATTTGTGTATATATCTACTTTATCTACCAATATGTATTTGGACACCCATGATTATGAGGATATGTGTGGTTATTGATTCACGCCGCGCCTTTCTGCATTTAAATATCATGTAGGCAACATCATTGGAATGAATCACATGCAAGATGTCACGAAATTCAGAGCTGTGTGTGTGTGTGTGTTGACTCCGATAAGGGCGTAATTGTCGGTTATCATAGAAATGGCTGATCCTTAAGGGATATATCTAGTAAGATTAACACCCTGAAATTGTCAGTGGCCTTTTTAATTTATAAGTGGAAGGTAAGTGGTGATTTTGAAATGTACTTCGAATGGACAGAGTCAAGAAAATAAGATATAGTTATAGTTTTTCTTCGCTAAATGGCTTGTGTTAGTGCAATATCTGTTGAATACTGGGAAAATTGTTGACTTTGAAACTTTATCTCAGTTTGTAGAAAATGCAATTCAAAGACGGAGCAACAAAATGTGAAATTGCGGTGTAATCATCATAAAGGATCTTCATCCAGTATGGAACCGGTTGGGGCTTATCGAATTTTTGAGGGGCCGAAAGATCATAGAATGTTACGATACACTGACTATTATGGGGATGGAGATTCCAAGTTTTTGATGCCGTGAAGGACATTTACGAGAAAGATTCTGTAACGAAGCTATAATGTATAGGGCATATTCAAAAAAGTATTGGAACAAGGCTTCGAAAATTGAAAAGCAGAAATAAAGGACTCGAGGGGGAAAGGTAAATTGACTGATACTTTAATTATTAAGCTACAGAATTACTATGGAATTGCTATTCGAAGCAATATTGGGAACTTGGACAAAATGCAGTCTGCTGTTATTGCTGCCTTCTTTCATTGTTGCTCATCAAAACATCAGCCAAAACATGGACAGTGCCCTGTCGGAGCTAAAAGTTGGTGTAAATTTCAACGGACTAAAGCTTATAATATTGTGTATCAGAATAAATCCTTGGGATTGCCACAAAAAATTATTAACACGATAAAGCCAGTTTATATGGATTTGTGTGACAGAAATCTTTTAAAGAAATGTTTACACGGCAAAACTGAAAATCCAAACGAAAGTTTTAATGCAATTTTGTGGCAGATATTACCAAAAGAAGTTTTCGTTGAGCATCAAACATTGCGTTTAGGTTCTTATATTGCTGTTGTGAAGTTTAATAATGGCTTTCAGGGGTTAATTTCTTTTTATTAAATGAAATGGGTATTGTTTCGGTTATTATACTGTACAGGGACAAAACCTTCGATAATGAGCGCATTGCAGATTGAAATGTCACTCACTGCCAAAGCAAAAAACCCGCAGAAGAAAACTTGGGGGCCCTTCGGAAAAAAATAAATATAAAAATTGAGGAAGAAGAAAAATTTCATACAAAACTGGAGAATTTTTAAGTTGTTTTTTAATATTTACTTTATGTAATTATAAGTATATTTTTTAAATGTGTTTTTTAAGAATGAAATTTTGACGATAGTTTTGCACGAAAACTGTGATATCTCCAAAACAATTATATAAAATTCAATGAAATTTGCAACACTTATGTTATAAGCCTTTGAGAGTGTAGAAAACCGCAGGATTTAAGATACTTACATTTAATCACATTTTATAGTACTTTTTAGCTTAGATTATAGAGTAATTTTGACGAAAAATCATTAACGTGAAGTTCGAATGCTTATTAAATATTTAATTTTGAAAATAATTTTTAAACTGTGGTTTGTGACACTTCAGGTTGATCAATAAATATATCAATGCAATTAAAATTACATTATGTCCAATATTTTTTTTATGCTGTTTTTCCTAAAATTAAAATTTTTTTTAAAATTTTATAAAAATATTTTTTTTTTTCAAAAACACAGGTGGTGCATGGTATTTATTTGATAATTATAACTCTTTAAGCCTATTTATGTTCTTTAAAACATTAAAATTCTTCTGAAAATCAATTTAAAAAAAATTGGTCTTCGAACCTAGTCGGGTGCCTTAAGGGGTGAGTACATATATTATGCCCTATGCATAGAAGTTCTTTACAATAGTCTTCTACAATATCCTTAAAAAACATGTTTCAATTTATATAAAAGGTACATATAAAAGAAATACTTAAATCATTGAAAATATATACAAAAAAGGAATACTATAAAACATATTTTTGAGAACCAAACATTGACTTTTTGTAATAGACATTAAAATAAATTTTGAAATGTATCTGGAAACATTATTTACCATATTTACCAAAATTCTTTCATTCGTTATATTTACATACTCCATTTTCAAATAAAACATAACTACATTTATGGATATATGTTTATAGAATGCTCTTATGACATAAGAAAAATAATAAATAAGTTTTAAAAAAAGAGTTTGTCAAAATCAAATAAAATGTTTTGTTTTGAAATTATAAACATATCCATGATTTCAATTTCACTACATTTTTTGTCATTTATTAACTATCAGTCATTGTTTTCAAAATATTTTTCATTCAGAAAATAATGAAACATTTTGTCAAAAGACAATTTAAAATAAACTGCTCCGGACCATTTACATACTTTTTTTAGCTGAATTCCAGAAATAATAATATTTTGATTCGTAGTGCAATTCGTTTGAAGCTCAATTCATATCAAAATCGATAAAATGTTTTTGTTTCGTAATGCGAAACCCCGGGTGTGAAAGTTCAATTTCATATATAGTAGATTTTCTCCATTAAAATCTTCAGTTTTTATCTTAAATATCAGGTTTACGAGAAGCGATATTACATACAAATGCATTCAAAGTGAATTATAAAACTTAAGAAAATTGAAACAAAATGATATTTTTATGTATGGTGCAAATATGATTTTTTCTTTTTTATATAATTTAATGGTTTAACAAAAAAGATTCAATTTTTATAGAAATAAATCATAATAGAAATTCTTTCATTTTTATGCATAACATTCTTTAATTTATTCGTATTTTAATATTAATAAAACATATTTTATTGTGGTTTTTTAATGATTTCATCCCTAAATTCATACATATATGTTTATATATCAAAACATTCGTAAAACATAAAACATCACTCAATAAGTCCCGGGCCTAACATATAGATGGCCTAAAATCTAAATTTCTGAGCCTAACCTAGTAGTACTGGCTTTCAAACGGTACATGTCAAAATTTCGTGATAATATCTCTTTTAGTTGAGAAGTTACAGGGGTTTTAGTGAAGCAATTTTTGTTTGTGCTTAAAAACAATGTATGAAGGACGAATTTCGTAAGTTCATCAAACATTGCTTTTTGATGGGAAAAAACACTGTTAAAAAACAAACAATAGCTTGATAATTGTTATCCGGACTCTGATCCATCTCTAACAACAGTTAAGAGGTGGTATGTTGACTCCAAAAGGGTCCCCACAAAAAACCAAC
>BMAV01007188.1:0-14115 GCA_019973955.1 Trichonephila inaurata madagascariensis
CTAATATATATATATATATACTGTCGACTTCCGATAATTCGTTGGAGGGACCAATGAAAAATTGTCAGTTATCAAGAGATCAATTTATTGGGGTGGAAAAAAAACCCCCCAAAATACAAGAAAAAAAAAAAATTTTCTAATGTATTTAAATTTGAAACTATGCAATACACACACAACACATAACAATCCTTACTAAATTTATAAACGTGAAAGTTTGTGTGGATGTTTGGTACTCTTCACGCAAAAACAACTGAATGGATTTTAATGATATTTTACAATATAATATGCATACATCAAAAAACACATAGGCTATAATTTAAAAAGATATTATGAAGTGCCCAAAATAAAACGATAATTGTAAAGAAAGTAGGAAAAATTCCCCACCTGCAAAAAGCCCGCGACAGCATATATCTATCTTTTATGTGAAAAAGCAAAGCTTTGCATTTTGTTTTTCTACGCCAGGTCCCGGGGAATTTCCCAAGCGAACAGGCGGGTGTGGGGGTTGAAATTTTTAAACAAAATAAATAAACAAAAGTAATATTAACACATATTACATTTCCCAGATATTTATTTATACTATTTTAAGCGTTCATTACATAAATTTGTAAAAAATTACGTTTGAGCAGAGATCACAGGAAGGTTTTTCAAAAATCGACTGACGAAAGAGTTACGGGGTTATTTAAAAACCCCTTTTAATCAGCTATTAGATCTACATAAAATTTAACAAACGGGTTTTTTTTTTTTGTTCAGCGAGATATGAAAAAAGCTTTTTCCCTTTTTTTTTTTTTTTTTTTTTTTTTTTTTTGATTTTTAGTTTGAAATTTACGTAAAATTAAACTCATTAAAACTTTTTTTCCCTTAATCTTATTGTTTAATTTTCAATTCCTTTCCGAAGAACGGGGAAACACTGTTGCTATGTATAAAATTGTTTTAAAAAGTACATGTTATACAGTATAAAAATATTATACTGAAGTTAAACGACCTGTATTTTAAAAGAATGCTCTTATATATTAAAAACAATTATTAAAAGAATACATACTGTACTACATAAGTAATCTTTTGTGATGAAAAAATCTGTTTAATCTGTTATCGGTTCTCTCAGACACTGTTCCCAACACCATTGATTCTTCAAGGCATGGTCCAGTCTGGTCCATGCTCTTTTTGGTGCCACATGCAATAAGTCACACTGATGATTCCCAAATCGTCATGTCACTCAGATGCAAAATGCACAATCCTACGCATCTATTCTTCACAGGCTGAATCCACGTGTAGCAGAGCCACGTGTTAAATGAAGATATGAACAGCTGACAAAATTGCGACCGATATATTGTCCACTTGAAGAACAAAAGCAATTAAAAGTACCTCTTTGCTTGAGGAACCGGGAAACACAAAGGGATGGCAGATAGATGGTCATCAAAGGGCCTACGTTACAGGGAAGACACGCAGAGACATACAACGCAAAACATGTAAGTTTCAACCTGTTTGCTACAGGACTCAACATTATACTGAGTGTTCCAGTTGTCGAGAGTTCTTCGAATTCGAGATAACTTCGAATTATCACGTCTGTTGTTGTCTGGCCAGCCACAGATTTTACTTCGAAATATTGAGTGCACCAAAGCGTATTGTTTTAGTTCGAAATATCAAGATCTTTTCTAGGAGCTGAGCATATATTTCGAATTAGCGAGAGGTTTGTATTATCGAAGTTTTGAATTAGCGAGAGTCGAATGTAGAATATATATATAATTAAATTAGATTTAAAATTAAATTCCCTATATAGCGCTTGACTTTTATTTTTCATTACATCTTCAAGTATTAAATTAATCACCCAATTATTTCTCCGAAACATATGGCCTAACCACTAAACATTTCTGATCCCAGATCATTATATTTAATAGCTCTATATGTCAACATTAACTTTCAAGTACGTATCATGAAATACGAGATACTTCACATAGCTGGCGTAAGTGGTAAAACACTTAGATTTCTCTGTGGCGTTCTTTTTCTCTCTCTCTCTCTCTGCCTCTTAGCGTCAGGTGATGTCGAGAATTGATTGAATAAAGTTCCTTTTTAAAGTTAAGTCTGATTCTGGCTCGAAATATGTCATATATATATATATATATATGGAGAGCATTTTGCAACAAAACCTTTAGATTCATCAAAATTTACACTGACACACAAATACAGATATCTTGATTACACTTTAGGACTTGATTAATGATCATTAATGATATATTACGCAGATAAGTGCTCAGAAAAACCGCAATAAAAGGTGCTAATGAAATGCTTACACGGACAAACACGGTTTTACGATGTTTCACATGTCTTACATATTTAGAAACAAATTTATAATTTAAAAAAAAAAACTAAGCATTTAATTTAAATTCACAATTATCAAAAATTTGAAAAGGATATGCAAAATTTCAGAATAATTTACTTATGTTCCGTTATTTTAAAGTGAATGACTTCTACAACGATACATTTTTTTTTACAATTATATACCCTTGTCATCCATTCATTTGTATTTTACCACGAAATTCATGAATTTATCATACTTGATGAATAAAACCAAGTCTAATTTCTCATGTAAAAAATCGTAGAATTAATTCAGAATTTTATTTAAATTTCTTATTATACAATCACAACAAATAAAATTAATATCCATTAGAAGTAAGTTGACAAACTTAATCAAATCAAATTCCGCTTCGAGAAAATAACATTTTTATATATTAATTCAATTAAATTATTATTTGTTTTTGCTTAAGACTTGGAAAAAAACGCTCTAAAATCTTTTAACGCATCAATAATTCATTTTGAAAACGGAAACTATAAAAATTATGTGAATGCCCTCGGCAATGTTATGAAAATTTAATAATAAGATTATATTTTAATAAATAAAATAACAAAAAGGTAAAGAAAATCAAATACTGCACCGAAAATGTGAGGAGAAATTAATTTTGTTAAAGGATTCATGGTTAATCCGATTATATAAGATAAAATAATTGGTTATAAAGTTTTCTTTCTAAATTTATTAATTATTGCGGAGATAATTAAAAATGAGAATCTATGAAATAAAAATATGTAAAATTACATAACGTACGAACAAAAAAAAGTATTTTCTCCTCATAGTTACTAAACCTTTTTTTTATTAATTCTTCTTTTACTATCATAATTACATCATACTAAATATTCATTTTTTTTTTAAAAAAAAACCAACAGGAAAATGCTATTAGGCTGAAGTGAAAGTTAAAACAAAACATATATCTGCCATCATAAACTCTAAAGAGTGACAATGTAGTGGATGTAATTTCCCTATAAAAGAAAGGAGAATATAGAGAATGTACTTTATTCTTTATTACATTTCCAGTCACACAAATTAAAATCTTATAATTTCAAAACATTTTATCAGATTAATAGTTATTGATTACAGTTTGCTCTCTCTTTCCGTATTTCTTTGCCACAAAAAAAATTGAAATAATTGAAAACATGTTTTTTTTTAATTTCACATTCTTTTGTTTTTATTTAAAAAGGCATAAAAATATATTTTATAAAAAAAAATGTGAATTATTTAAGGAACAATAAATATTGGCATTATAATGACGTAAATTTTTGACGATAAAAAGACTTACACATTTTATTTTAATTAAGAAATATTAAGGAATTAGAATGTTTCTCACACAATATCCCTTTCGCTTTAGAATAATTGGTGCTTCAATAATATTCATACGTGCATTTAAATTTGCATATATATGGATTTTCAAACATGTAAACTGAAAAAGTTATATTTTTGTCAAAAACAATTAAATGTTCGATAGATTTAAACAAACTGAGAAACAATACAGTACATTTCATTTTTCACCGACACAATTTTAATTTAACTCTTATCAAAACTTATAATTACATCAGTTTTTTTCTATTTCTAATGGGCTATGGACTGTGTTGTTTTACCATTGCAGACCTAATACATTCCCCGGAAGCTGGGATCTCTCTTTAGTGCAGCACCATATAGGCGGATACCAATCGCTACAGTTAATTTCGACGCCAGTTTCCTCCCTAGACGGAGGTACCTGAGTTCTGACAATGCGAACCTGTACTAGGATTTAATTTTGCCGAGAGCACCCAAGCCAAACATGGACTGCCTCTTAAGAGTCTTTTTTGTACAGTAACCTTTTGGCATAATGTGCTTCTAATGCAAACTAAAAATTATGTAATTAATCCAGGTATTTTTTACTGTAATTGTTGGCGAGCTCGGCTTCACTAGGAGCGCCAATATGCCAAAAGGGTTACTGTAAAAGACTGGCATGGGACAGTCCACTTCATGCTCGTTTGAGAGGGTTTCTTTTTCATTAACAGTGAGGTCAATTTCCTCAAAAATAAACTTTTGGATTGGAATCGTCGTTTCTGAATTACGTTTCGTACACCTCTTTCCCTCTCTTTCTCTCTCTACAGTTATTTTATAAGCAAAAAATTAAAGCTCTGACAGAATTGAAATATTTTTACTGTCCACCTTTTAACAAAAGTTAGACTTTTCCTTTATCTTTCTTTCGCTCCTTTTTCTAACCTTTTCATCAGTTATTCCTTTTATTTTGCATGATATACTTTTAATGAAGGGGGACTTTTAAGCATCTCTCTCAAATAGACCAAGATATTTTACATTTTAGCATAAATATTACGCCTCAGAGCATTCGTCTAAGCATAAGCCCCACCCCTACAGACCAAAATATTTTTAATTTTTTGCTTGAAAGTTATGTCTCGGGGCCTTTTGTTTATGTGCAAGCCCCTCCTCCCCCGCATAGCCCAAAGGATTTTTAATTTTTAGCGCAAAAATCACGCCTTTGTTTACGTATGAGCCCCATCCCTACAGACCAAAATATTTTTAATTTTTACCATAAATATTAAGCCCGGGTACCTTCGGCTAAGCACTTTTTAAAATATTAACTCCTTTCCCCATAAAAAAAAAGTTTGTGGGCGTCACTGAGAGAAGAAAAGAGAAAATAGTCACTCCCACAACATTGTGGATTTGTAATAACAAAAGTAACAATAGTTTTTTACATCATTACTTTTAATCACTCCTCTTCTTTTTCCCCATGTATATTACTAATCTTAATATGAAGACGCCTTCGGATAAAGAGTAACATCTATTCTAAAAAACTTTTCCTTTATCAGTAGTATACGAAGATCTCTCTTCTATAGGGGGAGGGGGCAGTAACATTCTTAAGAAAATACGTAGACGAAACCGCCAAGGTTTAATCTCTGTACTAAAAATTAAAAATTTGTTGATCTGTGAGGGTTGAAACTTCATCCCTAACCACTGTGTGCGCCACTGTCGTTTACAGTGGTGTATACCAGTGATCCGCAAGCCCCGGTCCGTGGATCAAATGGTGCCGGGACGCCTAAAGAACATTAAACTATTGCCATTTTATTTAAATAAGTGCATTTCTCTCGGATTTGCGCAACTTTCCACGGAAACACTTTATATTCCACGTTAAATCACTTTTATTCATTTTGGGTGTAACTATATTTTATTCTGATTTCTAAATGTAATTAAATTAAAATTTTTAAATCAAAACAATCTAAAATATAAACAATCAACGTGTCCCACCCTCAGCGGGCCGCGATAAAATTATCAAACATTGACCGGTCCGCAGCGATAAAAAGGTTGCGGAACACAGGTGTATACAGATCTTCTTTATGTGGGATTACATTCTTAAAAACACGTAGACGAAATCCTCGAGATGTTATCTCTGTGATAAAAATTAAAAATCTGTTGGTCTATGAGGGTTGAATCCTCATACCCCCCCCCCCCCCTTTGTGTCCGCCACTGTCATTTACAGCGGCGTATACAGATCTTTCCAATGGGAGGAGGGTACATTCTTAAAAACGCGTAGACGAAACCCACGGGGTGTAATCTCTGTGGTAAAAATTAAAAATGTGTTGGTCTATGAGGGTTGAACCTTCATCCCGCACCACTGTGTACGTCACTGTCATTTACAGTGGCGTATACAGATCTTTCCAATGGGAGGAGGTTACATTCTAAAAAACACGGACAAATTGTCTAGGGGTAGTCTCGAAGGTAAAAAATAGAAATCTATTGGTCTATGGAAGGCAGAGATTAAATTCCTAATCCAGTGGCGTAACGGAAAATAATAGTCCCCCCTGCCAAATCAAGTTTTGAGCCACAAGCCAGATCTTACAAAAGATTGCAAAACCATAACCTTTGGGCTCCCTAGAATCCTGGGCCCCATCGCGATTCGGGGTGTACATTAAACCACTGCCCCAGCCCTTTTTGGACGCCACTGGTAATTTATAAAAATAACTTGTCGTATAAGCAATCGTGAATTTTCAATGCAAGTATTATCTGTTCACGTGCTATCTTTTCGAATAAAAATTTGAATTAAAAAAAATTATATACAATCGTTCAAGAACAAGGCTGCTTTCGGAAAAGTAAGAGAGCTTGAACTAAACGCGAAGCACGTTTTCAGACAGAAAAAATTCCTCAATTTCTATGGAAATTTGCAGTATTATAACTCATGCCTTTGTTAACAATATAGTGTTTTTAAAAATGCCAAAATATTCCATGAATACTTTCTTTTTTGTTTTAATACGTGAAGGCATAGTCCATTTAACATTATGGTATAGGAGAAAAAACGCGAAACACATTTTATACCAGAAAAAATGAATAAACTCGATTAAAAATGGGAAGTATGATAAAAAATTCTGCTTTCGAAATCAGGGGTGTCCAACACGCGGTCCGCATGTGGCCCGACAGTACGTAAATTGCGGCCCGCCCACTCTTTTAAAAAAAAATTAAATATCAGATTTTTAAAGTTTTTTCATTTTGAAATTTATTTGAGGGGAAATTTATATATATATACAATGTATTTGCCTGTTACCTGTTCTTGTTTTAAAATAAATCCTTTTTGATAATAGAAATGTCCTTTAGATTAAAAAAGATTTATATTTTATCAAACAATTACATTGGATTTTACTATACTAAATGACTTTTAATAAATTTCGAGATGCATTATGCATATCATTTACTATGGATGGTACATGATTCTCTGTGTGTGCGACTTTCGTTTCTGCTTATCCTTTTCTGTTTTGAGTGCCCAAAAAGCAAGAGGCAGTCAGAGATGTTTTTTAAAGTTTTAAAAAAATATTCAGGACGGTTAAGATAAAGAACAATCATTATAGCGCACACAGAAGTTTTCCAAGGGGGGGTCCAGGGTCGAAAGTCCACCATTCTTGCATCATGCTCCTTTTGATTTTATCGATCTTGGTTAACACAAAACAGTAAAATACTAACTATTGAATCAATAATTAATATTAATTAATAAAATTAATCATTAAAAGCAATTATTTAATTAAATTTTACGTATTATATACTGAAAAATACAATCAATCGGTAAAAAAATCAAGGACTTTGAGGGGGGGGGGGGGGCCGGACCCCTAGGACCCCCCTTGTGTGCGCCACTGAGGACAATGTATACTTAATCGTTTGCGCGCGAATGACAGCACTATCAAATTTCAACAATGAGTAATGAAAGATCAATTCAATAAGAACACCGTAATTTTTAAGAAAATGGCAACTGTAATATTTTAAACATTATTTGATCATTACATTATTATATTATATAAACATTTTTATATTATCTATGTCTGTATACATGACAAATAATGAAAACAATAATAATAATTCATTCTGTTTTAAATTTTCACTCCAATAAATGTTTTTTTGTTTCCAAATCTGATATAAAGGTACATATTTTTATGTGCGGCCCGCGAGATTATGTTTTTCCGAAGTGGCCCGCAAGGTCATTTGGGTTGGACACCCCTGCTCTAAAGAATAGTGAAGCCAGAATATCATGTTAGTGTTTTCCTTCTTTTATATCTGAAAAAATGTTCCAAATTCTGGTCCTATTCTTTAACATTAACCGAAGACAGCCTTAAGGAAAAATCCAACACAAAAATAAAAAAAAAGTAAAACAACTTGTAAATATACTCATTTGTACCTTTAGACACCAGATGGCAGCATATATTCACGAGTAATACCCAAATCGCCTCTCAAAAAAAGATTCATCGTTATTTCTACTGGGAAGATAAAATGCATAGCTTATTCCGCCAAGGAAAGAAAATAAATAAATAGTTGAGTCAGATGAATCTTTTTGCCGAAACTTTCCATGCTTTTTATACCGCTCCGTATGTCATTTCTTTTTTGCTCTTCCTTGGCACTCGTTCAATAACTGCATTCTCAACGAATTTAAGACCAGAAGCTTTATACACATTTATCACAAATGCCACCGACTGCAAATATGAAAAACATTTCTCCCGAATTGAACTCTTTTCGAATATTTTTTTTATTTATTTCATTTCCATTTTATGGCTATCGAGTAAATTGCCGTTTGGACATGCGCCATCTTTACTGTTATATATTTTTATGTGCACCCCGTATCTAATTTTCTTGTTCCCTGCATATGTTAATGGCGTTCTTTACGGCAGTTTTTTTGTGTGTGGGTTTTTTTCATTTTATAATCACTGAGTGTTGTTCTTCGGGACTTGATATTTTTTTAACGAGGGGGGAGGGGGGAATGAGTAGAAACAACTTTCCATTCGACATTTAAATTTTCGTGATTCTGAGTTTATGACATGATTCCCGGGACATAAATTCGTGTTTAATGGCCTTCTTTAAAACGTGATTCTTCTGCTTTAGTTTTTTAATTGAGATTTGAGGAGGGAAATAAAGGTCTCTTTGTGGTTTTTATAGAGCTCCTTTGTATATTTTCCATTACACATAAATAGATAATGATCTCTAATTTTGATATCTGCATAGTACAAACAAGCTTTTTCAGTACTTTTTTTTCCTAAGTTAATAGTCAAATGAGCAATGAATAATATGCTTTTTCAAACATAAGGATTTGTTAATATAATAAAAACTAACTAAAATTGCGAATTTCGAACAGATTATTCAAAACTTTTTAAATGGTTTGTAAATATCATTCAGTGACTGACGTGAATGTATATAATTTGCAACCAATAACAAACGATGATTTTATAATTTGGCGCAATTATAATTTGTAAACAATAATAATTGGTGATAATTTTGATTGAATATTTCAGGAATGAAGACATAAAAATATTTAACGATGTATTTTAAAGATTTCAATTTACATATTGTTACTAAATAATCGTTTTGAGTTATACTACGGTTTTGCAAAAACACGAAATGTTAAAAATTTTGTCAGTAATTTTATTTTTTTAAAAAATAGTTCGTTATTTATGTTATTTAAAATAATTTCAGAGCATCATAAAATAATTATTAAAAAAGGGGGTACTTTTCCGTTTTGCCGGCACAAGCGATAAAGTCGCCAAAAATGATACAACCAACGCCAAACGGAATATTCCCGCTGGTAACCTTTTACGCCACATTTTTAAAGCAAATCACACTCTTTTCTTATCAGTAACGGGTGTTTTTTTTTCCCATAATACATAAAAAATTGATGATAAACCAATGAGAACTGATATTTGTTAACATTTTTATTTGTGTATATTATGTGTTGTCGCCAATAAGGCCTGCTTGGCGAGATTTGCGTCGGCGAAACGGAAAAGTGTCAAAAGTAAATATCAAAGCATTCATTATGAGTTGTTAACATAAATGATTATTACTTGATTGATCGTCTTTCTAATGCAGGAAAGTTCTACGCAATCAACAGGCATGTTCTTTCAGAGTAGTTCTGGAAATCTCTAATAATTCCGGAAGATAATTCTTCGGATATGAAACATATAACACGCACATATAAATCTATAATATCACAGATTTTAAAATTACATAAATATTAAACACAACC
Source organism: Trichonephila inaurata madagascariensis (assembly GCA_019973955.1). Classification (NCBI taxonomy): domain Eukaryota; kingdom Metazoa; phylum Arthropoda; class Arachnida; order Araneae; family Nephilidae; genus Trichonephila; species Trichonephila inaurata. The sequence continues at coordinate 9,843 of BMAV01007188.1, forward strand.
ATTTCCACATAAAGTCAATGAAACACAGTCACTGTCAATTGTTTTATTCCAATATCGCTTCCCTTTATCGTCCTTACAACAATGTCCATTCTAGAAGCTTCTTTGTGTTCGAGTGTATTTAATTCTAAGAGCATTTTGCAACACAATTTGTATACATTATTTATGCATACAAAGGTGAAAAGTTATTCCCTCATTAATCACAAAATCTCCGGAACTATTACATCTACAGACTTGATATTTGCCAGATATGTTTCTTTTGCTGAGTAGAGACTCGCTAAGAATGGATTTTGCAAAAATTGACTCTCAAAGGGAGTTGTGGTGACGTTATTGACAAAAATTCCCACTTTTGAAATATTAGACCAACAGACAAAATTTGGAAAGCATGTTTCATTTGTTGAATCGAGATCTGCTAAAAACGGGACTTGAGGAAATGGACTCTTATCGAATAGGTACAGGCTTTTAAATAAATTTATACTTGCGTTTTAAAAATTCAAGTCCTCAATTAAATCAAGTAGCAAGGGCTATAAGAATGTTTTCCAATATAATTCAAAGCATAATGCTGGGACATATTAAGGCGACCAACCGTCCTTCTTTAGGGAGGACAGTCCTCCTTTTATAGGTTCTGTCCTTCCTCGAAAAGTGTCCTCCTACTTGTCCTTCTTTTCAATATTTTAAAACTGATCTGTTAATCTCTGTATTCAGAGATGAACCAAACAGGTTTCCAAAATGTCAAAGAATGGTCTGAAACAAATATCACACGGAATAACAGTTTCTAATGGTATTTTTTGACTTTATCGCTAGTAAATTGGGCAGATATAGAAAATTACGTTGAGTTTTTATTGAAAGAAATGCCTGATATTAAAATTGATGACAATTGTCAGTTTGAAGTAGAAAGAAGACTGAATGTATATTTAAATTCAAATAAATTAGAACAATTGGAAAATCAATATGCTGAGAAATTGATAAAAGATGGGTGAAATTACTTAAACCATTTCAAAAATGAACACATTCCATATGAAAATGTAAGTATTCTTGTTTAATTTACGATGTGCTGTTCTGAAACTAATGCAGCAGTTGAAAAAGTTTTTCCACTAGATTTTTGGACTAGTGAGAAATCAAGATTGAATGTTAACATTTTAGCTATAATGTGCTTACCGTAAAATTCAGTATGAAGAGTATTTTTTGCTCCGAACATTCCGATATATTAGAAAATGATATGCTGATAAAAAAAATTCATTCAATGGAAAAAAACTCGTTTTAGAAAATAATTAAAAGGAACGAAAGCGTAATTAGCGTATTTTGGTTTGAATTAATAAAACGTTTCATATATTTAAGTTGTAATTTTTCCTTAAATTTTTCGTCCTCCTTTTCATTGTAAAAAAAAATGGTCACCTTACTTATATCAATGCTTATATCGATAATTTATAAACAGGATGTAGAAATGCAACATCTTGAAATACCAATCGAAGCGGACAGGTAGCAGTTGCTATAATTATACGTTTATTTAAAAGATGGCATTCTCGCGATAGTCACGTGTCAGTTTTAGAAAGTATTATTAGATATGTGAGTGAAAAAGCAAACACAAAAGTTTCAGCTATGTCTTTTTTAACATAAATCAAGCAAGAACTTTATTTAATTTTAAACTATATATATATATATATATATAACATTGCAGCAATTGGTAGTTAACTATCAAATTACAATTACAATAATAATGTCGTAAAATAAACATGAATTCATTTCAAGTAATAATGTCACGAAATTTGAAACATGACAGGAATAACAATAATTTATTACAAAATATAAACGATAAAGTCATGCATATTTGATGTTCAAAAAAGAATTACATCTGTGTAGTTACTTTAAATCGGAATAATCTTATTACAAATTTAAATTTCTGAATAATAATTTGTCTCGTAGAAAATAAATTAGTGCACGCAGAATTGACTCTTTCTTTGCCTTTTGATATTCAAGAAAAGCAAAATTAAAATTGTCTTATTAGCATACTGAAAACGCTTGGCGATTCATCTCGGGTTCTATCTCATGCGGTTTGTAAAAAAGTCTTGTTCTGAACTATAGATCCTGGAGATAAGCCAATTTTGAAATTTATGCAGTCTCTAAATTTATACATGATAAACTACTTGAATTTATAACCACATGTGTTAAGGCTTATAAATATTAATGTTAAATATTTTTCCGAGAGAAGTGAAGTTTTTTTTCGAAAAAAGGAGGATATAAATTTATTTTTTTATAAATGGGTGAGTGAAACTTCAAATTTTAAAATTTTCGCGGGGAAAAAAAAAGATTTATAGAATTTTTTAAAAAGTATCATATTTTTCTTTCATAAGCATATATAAACCATCGTTGAAGAAAAGTCACTTAATGTTTTTTAATAATATAAAGTTTTTTTTATAAATAAATATAAAATGAGGTAAAAGATTATATACTATTTTGATTTAATTCAGATATAAATATACTAAGCGTTATATTCACCGGCTTTACTGTGTATTTCATGATATTGTATGATTATATACTGCTTATATATAAATTGTTAATGTCTAAATCCAAACATTAAACGTTCGATTTCTTTGAAAAACATTCTTAATTTAATTGCTCACAACTCTTGATTTGAAAAGTATAGAACTTTTATTTCTGAATGGATATATAGTTATCATTTACGTTCCCGTACCCACCCACCAATAGATTTCCTCCAAAACCATTTTTAGCAGATCTCTATTAAACAAAATAAACATTGTAACAAATGGCAAAAATACTGACAATAGTGTGTACCCTTTTGGCCGAGTGAACACTTAACCAGTAAGCTGACCATTTTTTTTACAATGAAAAGGAGGACGAAAAATTTAAGAAAATACTACAACTTAAATATATGAAACGTTTTATTAATTCAAACAAAAATACGCTAGTTACGCTTACATTCCTTTTAATTATTATCTTAAACAAGCATTTGTCCCAATGAATGATTTTTTTTGGTCAACATATCTTTTGTTAATATATCGGAAAGTTCGGGCAAAAAATATCCTTCATACTGAATTTTACGGTAAGAACTGTAGCTCACAAATATTAACATTCAATTTTGATTTCTCACTAGTCACTTCACAAAAATCATTACTAACTAAAAAAACTCTTTCAACTGCTGCATTAGTTCCAGGGAAGCACAACGTAAATTCAAAGAGAATAACTAAATTTTAATATGGAATGTGTTCATTTTTGAAATGGTTAAGTATTTCCACCCATCTTTTATCAATTTCAGCATGTTGATGTTCCAATTGTTTCAATTTATTATAATTTAAATGTACATTCAGTCTTCCAATTTCATCAAATAAACCATTGTCAACGATTTTAATATCAGGCTTTTTTTTTTTTGATAAAAAATCAACACAGTTTTTTTATATCTACCCAATTTACTTGTGATGAAGTCAAAAAACGCCATTGTAAACTGTTATTTCCTATGATATTTGTTTCAGACCATTCTTCGACATTTTGGAAACAAGTTTGGTTCATTTCTGAAAATAGAGATTAACAGATCAATTTTAAAATATTGAAAAGGATGACACATTTCAAGGAAGAACAGAACCTATAAAAGTAGGACTGTCCTCCCTAGAGGAGGACGTTTGGTCACCTTATAATCAGTCATTCTGCCAGCTCAGTGCAGAAAGCAGATGCAAATAGCCCCGCGCGAAAAAAACTCTCGTTATATTTCTTACAGTATTAACTGTTTTTGATGTAATTGTAGCTGTGTTGGATTTTAGAAATGGCGAATTAAAGTTGATTTGAGCTAACCGCCTTTGTAATCCTTTGAGTGCAAGTTATAACATGTAAAACAAATTTCAAGTCTTTAAGTCTAATAGTTAAAAAGCGGAATTTTTTTTTAGGACCGTAACCTTCCTTGGAAGTCGATTTCCGTAAAGCTCATTCTTAGAGACTTTTCACACCAACAAAAGAAAGATTCTTGACAAAAACGGGAATTCATTATCTATAACGCCGCCTTAACCTCTCGCAAACCGCATTAAGATTCGATTTCCGGAAAACCCGCTCTCAGCGGATCTCTGCAGAACAAAAGAAACATGCTCACCAAATTTCACGTTGTGACGGGTCTATTCGAGAATCTTCTACTAATCCTCTTGGGGAAAAACTGTTCCTTAAAATATTATTCTATTGAAAACTTTCTTCCTAAAAAGAAGACACGACTTATTCAAATCAAGGCTTATATTTAAGCATTAACGTTCAGGTTCGAAAGGGGAGAGAGATTAGA
>BMAV01007188.1:34891-45054 GCA_019973955.1 Trichonephila inaurata madagascariensis
AAACAAATAACATATTAAAAACATGCACAACTTTCACCCCCCCCCCCCCCCCCCTTGAAAAATTCCTCTGTGCGCTACTGGTTCAAACGCATGTTGATTCAAATCTACAACAATATCTGACAGCCACATCATGTAAATTTGAAAAATTGCTTGTCAGTACAAATTTCTAAAATTCAATATAGTTCCTTATATTTGCTTTTCAGTATAGTATGGTGTCGTAGACAATAATTTCTATTTGGATTCCAGGAGGCTAACAATTAACATTTTTTATTATTATTATCTTGAAAACCATCAAGCCTAGCTCTGAAAGAATCCTGCAAAAACGGATATTAAATTTTTAAATCCATCACAGCTGGGAGCACTATTGACTTTGGTAGATGGCTCCTGAACAAGTATGAAATGTGTTGATTTCTTTTTCAAAAATCAAGACAAAAAAAGCAAAAGTTCGTCCCCAAAAGAAGACATATGACCAAATAGGGTAGGGAAAATACAAACTTTTCTCTGTAATCTTAAATTTAAATTATTTTAATGCTCCATATATCGATAAGAAAAGCTACATCACAGCCAATCTTCCTTCTAGAATAGCAAGTACTTACTGGGTAGTTCAGTGTTTTCTTCCAGATATTTTAAAATAAGCTCCCTCAAATTCCGAATTCTCTGGAGTGAAAAAAACTTTGGAAAGCCAACTCGCACAACAATGCAGGTGCATTCCTCTACACCAGTGATTCCCAAAGTGGACTATATGGACCCCCAGGGGTCTATGACGACCTGCAAGGGGTCCACGACAACGAAAAAATAATTTGGGGTCCATGAGGTGTAAATGGGAGTCTACGATAGCCTAAACCAGATCGTGACTTTAAATTTAAAAAATTTAATAAAGTGTAAACCAGATTTACGTATTTTACAGCTTTATTTACTAAATTTACTGAGGTTAATTTGCAGTTACAAGGCAACAACATAAATTTTATTAAAAAAAGATCATCATTTCATTGTTTCTTCCCAAAATCAAGTTAAAGGAGTATAAAACTGGACGTCGCGAATTTTAACAGTTTCTCAATTTGTCACAGACTACCTGCCAGAAAAAGGACGTTTTAACCTGTGTTCATCATTTAAATGCCTTTTATTCAGGTTTTGAAACCAGGTTTGAGAATGCTTTGACTATAGTAATATCACAGTAGGTAATGAATTCATGTTGTCACATTAAAAAAATGTCTGATTACAAAAGGAACTGATGTTAATAGCCCTAACGAAAATCTTAAAGTAAAATTTAGAAACAAAAAAAGTCAGCAATTTTGACTTTAAAAGATATAACTGTTATTTATCCCGAATTATGGAACATCTCAGGAAAGTGTTTTTAATTGCTTTTTTCAGAGAGGAGTTTCAGTGCAGTTGCCAATCTCCAAAATAAAAAAAAAAATTTAAAAAAGTAATATGGGATACTACAGTAGAGCCGAATGTTGCTAATGTTCGCCGAATGTAGCCCTAAATGTTGAAAATTTATTATTGAAGCAACAGATTCATCCCACCCGTTAAAAACATTTATTATTTTATGTAACAATTATTTCATATATTAATTAAATTTGAACTTAAATTGATAAATTTGAAAAAATTTAATATTAGGTAAGTAGGGGGTCTACACAAAACCGAAAAACATGGCTAGGGGTCTATGAGACAAAAAAGTTTGGGAACCTCTGCTCTACACGATAAATTTTTATTGTAAATAATTTCAGTGTATTTAAAATAAATCTTGAGGTTTTTTTTTTTTTTTTTTTTGAGTCCCTCCTTTCAATGCAATTTTAAAAAAAAAAAAAGGTCATTTTTTATTAACTTTTCAAATTTTTTATTAAGTCTCGACGTGCCACTAAAACCGCTCCACCGTGCCACGGGTTGGTCACCCCTGACGTATACGGTATAATAGAATGAAAATACGATTAAATTTATAGGCACTTTGTGGTTATACAGCAGCAGTTCTTAAACTTTCGATCACCACGGCCCCCTTCATGTATCAGCTTGACATCGCGGACCCTCAGGATTTTGAACATCCCTTCCCGACTTAATATTCTTGATCAAAATACAAGTTCTAGTAAAGTTTTTTCACTAAGGACAATTTAGTGATCTAGTCTAGTATGGCACATCTTTTAATTTTTCCACGAGGCCTTTAAGAGTCTGTAAAAAAGGGAAATCTCAACGTTACATAAGAGATTCTGCGGACCCCCTAAAAAGGCACTGCGGACCTCCAGGGGTTCGCGGACCACAATTTAAGAGCCACTGTCATACAGGATTTGAAATCCGTACACACAGCTTATGCCTTTGGCAGTTAAAATGGATTTAATTCGGTTAGGCTCGAGTCGATGTGGGAGGATAGATAAGGGCAAGTCATTTCATGCAACTTCAAATCTATATCACTCTTCATCAAATAAAGTGGCTTGAGAGCAGTGGAGGCCCAGTTTCTCTGCACCCCATGAAAAAATGTTTTCAGTAGGTAAGAAATCTGGAGAACATACTGGCCAGGACAACAGTTGAACAGTCTCTATGTCGAGATAGATCAGGACTCGACACGATCTTGGACTATTTTGTTGAAAGATGACATTAAGGCTTCGAAGATAGAGTTCAGCTACAGGCCTTAAGATCAGAGGAGTGTAACATTGGCAGTTCAGATTACTGATGCCTCGAACCAGAGGTGTTCGTGTCTATTCAATGGCTGACCACATCATCATACCACGAGGAAGGCCCGTATGACGATATTTCATGCGAGCAAGCCGTTTGTGTTTTCCTCGATGCCTCTAGATATTGATACGTCCATTATAATGCTCAGGGACATCTTAAGGCTTATCGAGGCCCTGGGCCCTTACACAAATGTAGGCCTCACCAATGACCTTTAAAATTAGAGAGTACATAGCATACGTTGTCAAATACTGGTACAAACAGTAAATCGAAACAAACAAATGAGTATGACTTACAATAGCACAAATTGATTCAACCGACTGCTGCTCTTTGGCTTAATGAGTAATGATGGTGTATGGTAGTAGATTTAGACCTATACATGGACGACGGTCATCACATAATAATACAGTCTTGTGACTGTGGTCAGTTGACATATAGTTTGAAATTCTCAGCTTTTCGGAAAATACAGCCGGAAATAGCATTTGACCGTTAAAATTAGTCGAAACGTGATTTTAAGAAGACTCAGTCGAGAACGAGACGAGGCAATGGGCCCATGCCTTAAGATGTCTCTGATAATGCTGCAAGCAGAACCGAGAGCAGTCTGAAAATGCAACATGATGCTATTCTTGTATCTAATTTTGTCGTTGAGCGCATCACTGCGTCTATATGCTGCAATGTCATGGAAAACTGCAATAATGGTCATCGTGTAGACCAGGGGTGGCGAACCTTTATGGATCAACGTGCCATTTTTCTAAAGAAATGTTCAATGAGGTATCGACGTGCCAACAAATAATTGTGACTTGTGATTATTAAGGAAATAATAAAACTAAATATTTACTACACAAAACTCTATTTACTACGAAAAAATACCTTTTGCACTGTTTATACATGTAATTCAAACTAAAGTAACATTAGTGTGTCTTCTGTTGTTCCAGATTGGATGACAAATAACTTGTATTAGGATTGTAAGATGTTATTTTTTTGTAGAATACATATATGCTGCATTTAAGTCATCTGCCAAACGGTTTCTAAGCAATTCATTATTTTTGCTGTGGTTCACTTTTTTTGACAAGAGAGCTTGTGTGATTTTTTTCAAAATACAGCTTTACAGACGATGCTCTGCACACCACTATTCCAGAATATATAAAACACACACAGCTTTGTTGCCTTTATTAATAATGCCATGTTTCTCTCGGTAAACCGAATTTGAAATTATATCTGTTACATTTACTATCTTGTACTTTTTGTTCTTTTGCTGAACTAGCCATGTTAAATAACAGTTAAAAATCGTAAATATAACACAGATAAACCAAAATACAGTTGTGTCAATGAAATTGACTATGCCATGCGTAGACAAACTTTACATCATAAGCAATTGTAGTCTATGACGTAACTAAGGCAAGATAATAACAAACGAGTGTGCTCCCCGACGCCCCGTGAACGATCACTCGTATTTGTTAGTATAATATGTCATAGAGAACTTTGAAATAAAATGCAAAACATTTTGATCACTGGGGTGCCAAAAATATTGTGTCGCGTGCCATCAATGGCACGCGTGCCACTGGTTCGCCATCCCTAGTGTAGACAGTCCGTACTTTACCGGACGTCACCGCACTGTCCGTGTGGATACTTGTCATGTGACAAACAAACCTACATTTTGACTTTTAGTCCGTACTGTACAATCCTGGAAGGTCTACTGAAAACACGCACATCCTCTCGAGCGTCAATGATGGAAGGCTTTTGAAATCCTGTATGGCATTCAGTATGACCCATATGAAACCAGAGATTACATTTGACAGATTCTGACCAATAGGACGAGCAGTATCGAGGAACAATAAACTGCACTCACGATAGGTCTGCTATCGAATTTCGACATGTGATGTAAGTTATTTCTCCGTTTTCGAGACAAAACACAATCTTCTCACAAACAAACAACATTCAAATGCGTTTTCTGAATGAGAAACCTACGTTACTTTCCTTTTCTACAGAGTTTGAGATGTTGTTTCTCTCCTCAGCGCCGATCTACTGCGCTTAAATGGTAATCATTTGTATATCCCAGAATCTTCGTCCGTTCACGCGCAATTGAAGTTTTTACCATCCCTTTTTCATGGTGTTGAAATTTCAATAGCATGAAGTGTACTTTAAAAAAGTAAAAACTGAAGAACCTTGCTAAGTGGCCTTTGTATAAAGCAGACTAAAGCCTATTTATCCCCATTTCTCCAAAGGAACAAGCAAGAAAAAGTTTTTTAAAAAAGTCAATATAAAATAAGGTATACGTACCTCAGCGTGCCATTTTAAACGAACATAAGTATTAAATTCTGAAATTATCTGTTCGAAAGTTCCAGGCTACATGTTCTACTCCGGACTTATCTGCCCAAATTTTTCTATAATCAGTTGATTATTCTTTGCAACAACGTTTGCTCGAATGACTAAAAAAAAAAAATTTATTTGTTCGTATTTTTATCAAACTTAGCATTATTTAACAGTAATGATTTATAGAATATGTTTTTGTGGTTATTTAAAACATTTACTCATTTTGAATGCAGCCGGCAATACAACGATAATCTAAAATTAAAATACAGTAATAATTGAATATATAGAGCACGCAATCCAAAAATGTATACTAAAAAGTCAGTACAAAGAACAATTACATGTAAAGAACTGAAAAGGATAATACCGGGGTGATCAAAAAAATGTATACACACTTCAAGACTGGGTAATATGTTAAGGCCATAAGTTTGAGATAGCATTGGCTATAGAATTAAGATTTAAGAGGTGGTATTTAGAGACGTCTTAAGACTTCTTAAGGCCCTGGGCCCCTACACAAATGTAAGTCCCACCTATGACTTGTAAAAGTAAACAGTACATAGCGTACGTTGTCAAATACTCGTATTAATAATAACCCGAGACAAACAAATGTGCACAACATACAATCGCACATACCAGCTCGACCGACTGCCGCCTTTTGACTGAATGAGTAATGATGGTGTATGGTAGTAGGCCTAAGCTTGTACGTGGACGATGGTCATCACATGTAGCCAGTTGACATATCGTCCGAAATTCCCAGTTTTTCGGAGAAAACAACCGGAAATAACATTTGACCTTTGAAATTATTCGAATTATAATTTTCTTAAGGCTTAGTCGAGAACAAGACGAGGTCCCCATTGCTGTCGAGGCTCTGGCCCCGGGCCCAGTTGGCCCATACCTGATGGTAATAACTGCTGGCATTAGTGTTTTGACGTGTTCAACAGTAGTTCAACGGCAGATGGCGCTAAAGTTTTGACAGGGAAAATGCGACCATGGCGCAAGTACGTCTGATTTTCGAACAGCGAATAGGCATTTTGAAATGGTATTGAAGTTCGAGAACATCAGAGAAGTGCAGAGACATTAGAGGCAACAATATGAACTCAAGCATTGCTAGCCTACGCGATAAGTTTGAAACTCATGGAACAATAAAGGATGTGCACAAGGGACTATCAGGCCGCTCACGCACATCAACAAGCAAAGAGTTTGTCTGTTGGAGAGTAAGATTCATTCAGGCGGTCTCCACAAAAATCGACATCACATTGTGCACGTGAAACAGGCGTGAGTAGCACTAGCGTAGGTCCTGTTTCACAAAGGGCAAAATGGAAAAAACTCAGTTTTGTGAATGATACCTCGCGCAGGTTGAAAATTTTGTTTCCCAAGTTGTCTTTTACTTATGGGGTTACCTCAAGAATATGGTGTACAACAAGAAATCGTATACACTGGAGAAACTGCGTTATGAAATTGAAACGGCAAGTCACTCAATTCATATAGCTACTCTGAGAGATGTCACCAACAATGTACGGCATCGTGCTCAAAAAATATTTGGAGGCGGGTGGATTATAGTTTGAACTGGATTATTGTTGTAACTTCATAATTTTTATTCAATGTATATATCATATGTTAGAGTCCAAATGTAGAGGGCGCTTTGAAAGCGCGATAATGTAAGGGTGTTGTGATGTTTACACCCACACTTGAAAAAAAAAACAAGGAAAGAAGGCATACGGTCTGCTGCGAGTTTCCGATGAGTTGTATTACTGAATATTTTAATTAACATAAAGTGTACAATAAAGCCCTGTATATCAGTGTTTCTCAAACTTTCAATACTTGCGACCCAATATTCCATCATAATTTTCATCGCGCCCCCCTTCTTTACAATAACAATGCAATGAAATCAATAATACTATATTTTAAATCTAAAGCTACACAATGCGACTTTAACGTCTTAAGTGCCACCGGCGTATATAATCGTCTCACTCACCCAAAGCATTGATTGCCCCCGACGTATATATACGTATTTCCGAAGTATGATCTTTTCTGTGATTTGCTATACTTAAAATTATTCCGAAGGCTTTGGATTACAATAAAAGGACCTTGACTGTATTTGTGAAGGATTTACTTATTTATTCCTTTTCTCACCTCCACCCCCTCAATACATGACATACGCGTAGAAAACGGTGGTATTGGGCAACGAATCGAGTAACTTTCTATCGACAATTAAGGGATTAGTTCGAAAATTATCAAGATAAGTGTTAAGTTTTGTACATAATTGAAAATAGGACAAGCCCATGGGTTCACTGGTATTATTAAACTTGTTTTTATAGTATTGTTAAATTAATTATAAAATATATTGTGCAGTACTGATACATTTATAAGTTTATTATATCAATGTAAATGCGCATTTTATTTTGTCAGAATGTATTTGTTTGTTTACTTTCAAAAAATAATTTTTTTAAAAAAAAAATTATTTTCTGCTTACGACTTTTCAATAAGCTCGAGCCCCGCTTGCAGAGTTATCACGCCCCCAAAGGGGGGCGCGCCCCCCAGTTTGAGAAAGGCTGCTTTATATATTTGTAAAGAAAGAGTTGTGGAAGTAGTGAATGATTTGAGTAGTGACTGAGTAATACCATCCTGACCAGTAGCGCACACAGGAGTTTTTGGAGGTAGGGGGGGTCCGGGGTCGAAAGTTCACCATTCTTGTATCAGCCTCCTTTTGATTTTGTCGATTTTCGGGAACAAAGCACAATAAAAAAAATAATTATTGAATAAATAATTAGCATTAATTAATAAAATTAATCATTAATAACAATTATTTAATTAAATTTTACGTACTAAGAATTATAGTCAATCGCGAAAAAAAATCAAGGGTTTTGGGGGGGGCCGGGGCCCCCCGGGCCCCCCCCCCGGCCGGGGGGGGGGGGGGGGTCCTGACCGAAGTAAATAAAAAACAAACATGAAATCTCTACGTATGAGCTCCGAGTAGGCGCTAGATTCCTACGAATACAGATAATGTATACCTTATTCTCCCTCAAAGTGTGTATACATGTTTTTGATCACATATGTATATAAAAGATTAAAATAATATTATTTAAAGCAAACAAGTACAATAAAAAAAATCTTTCAGACATTTTATAAATAAATCTATTTCATTTCTTCTATTAAAAGTTACAAATATACAGCTCCTTGGGAAATATATTCTTCGCACTACAGACACGCGCTGCCACAAAGTCGAAACTTTATTATTCTCCCGTATCCATTCACAGACGTTTCTTTCGTCTCAATATGAAATCACAAGCAAACGACCGAGAAAATTACTAATCCATGAATCACATACTTCTCTTTTCATTCCCACGAGAACTGAATAAAATATCTCCATCTTTCGCCAATATACGAGAGAATATTATAAAGAATTTTATCCTTTCATAAACATTTTACTTTCGGAATAAAAGTTGTTTTAAGATGTCTCCATTACGCGCTTGTGAGGTAATCGTTCTATAAATATTTATTTTACCAGCTGTTTATTTTCGAGGTAGTTGCAGTCTTACCGTTTCCATCTCAACAGCTGCTCACTGAAAATAAATAAAATGTTTCAATTGCTAACACATATAACTCTTTCAAGAATTATTTTTTGTGTGTGTGTGGATATTGTCAACCAGACAGATAGTCTTTGTTATGTAAGGAGTTGTGATTCTTTATATTTAGAAAGAGATTTTCTGTTAGAATGGAAAATCCCTATTTTAGCCATTTTGTTTCAAAAGTGCAAGCTTTTATTCTCGTAAAAATAGTCAATCGTGGTTTATACAAGGGTATGGAACACTAAAACTGATAAATTTATAAAAAAAAAATATATATTGTTAGCAAGGGTTTATCTAAATACGATTCACACAAATCGAAATATTTTTTATTTATGTGGTGAATTTCTTGTTTTGTTTAGAATTAAAGAACTTGAGTATGCTTCTTTTTTATAGCTCTTCGATTGGATTTTGTATTTGTTTTTCTCAGATTAATTTTTTTAAATAGATTTTCGTGATTTAAATTTTGTTAGACAGCCACAAATGTTTAAAGTTGCATTTCTTATTAAGTAATTTTTTAAAAAAATCGCTCATTGGAACAGTTTGAAAGTTTCGTTACTGAAAAACATATTCTGAGTATTAGTTGATATTTTTTGGGGAAAGAATAATTGCAATGCAAATTAAAAGCTTTCTCTTCTGTATTAAAGATTCAATTCAAAAATATACATTATTTTTTTTTCATTTTATGCTTAAACTATATTTAAGTAGAGAGGTTTTTTAAAATACTACGACAAAAATCAGTTTTAAAAATTCATAAGGATTAATTTAATTATACATGAAAAAAAACGACAAAAAATTTAACAACTCAAAAAAAAAAATGTTTTTTAAATATTTTTTTTAAAAAAATTAGTGAATGATGTACACAAATTTTTCAGATTATTAGCTCAGAAATTCAAAAGATTCAACAAAACCTTTTTCCTTTTAAATAAATATGATACTAACTCGAATCTATTTGTGATATTTGTTCAAATAAAACACCGTCATAAAAATGAAAATATGAGTAGAGTCTGTGACAGCAGATGGCGCGCTTACTCGTAATAAAATAATCTAATTTAGAAACAGAACGAAAGTAAAGAAAAGGGAAATGATTATGGTGTCATTTACTGGAGAATTCAAATAAAAAAAATCGTTTGACGACAGTAGTATTTAATTTTTTCGAACAAACGATAATATAAAAGTAAAAACTGTATTCTTCTGAACGATCTATTGAAGTAAAAAACCCATTAAAACGAATGTGCTTAATTCAGTAAATGGATCGTACAATCTCTCAAAATGAAAGTTTGTAGACTTATATTTTATTTTATTTATTTAAATATTTTTAAAACTTTTCTTAATGTAACTATTGCAAATAGGTTTGGTTTGAAATTAATAAAAATACGAATTTCTCTTTTAGTTATAATGAAATTAAAAATGCTCAAATGAAGAATTTTATTCCCGTGGATTTTAAACACTTTTATGATGTTAAGGGAAACTTAGCAATAAAGTTTATGACAGATAATTGGAATAACATATTTTTCTGAATCAATTGCCTGTTGTAACTTTCATCAATCTTCTGCTGAATAAAAACAAATTACTTATTTTTATCATTTTGTCATATGCATTATTTAAAATTATGTAATTTAC
>BMAV01007188.1:54902-72231 GCA_019973955.1 Trichonephila inaurata madagascariensis
AAAAAAAAAAAAAAAAAAAATTAAGTCAATTCCTGCTTAGATCAACAAAGAAAATTCTTATATTTGAGTTACTTTTTATTAAGAAGTTACAATTAATATAAATAAGTATATACATATGACAGAATCAAACATCAAGTGGCAATAAATTTTTATTAATTATCATTAAAGTATTGTATTGTCATCCAAAACAATCGTGTCTATAAAATTTCAGTTCAACTAAATGCTTTGAAACGTGAGAAAAAAAAATATTTTTTAAAGTTTTGACCCAAGTCGCTAAAAATGAAGCCAACGTGGCTGCATCTGTAATTCTTTAAATAATTAGTTTCAGTCAATTAATTACAATTACATTATCTTATTGTCTGCCAAAACAATAGTGTATAGAAAATTTCAGCTCAAATGAGGGCTTTAAAATGTGAGAAAAAAAACCTTTCAAGTTTTGACACAAGTCGCCAAAAAATGATGCCAACGTGGATGTATCTGTAATTCTTTGAATAATTAGTTTTAATCAATTAATTTTTATGAATTATAATTAAATTACTGTATTGTCCAAAATAACCGTGTACATAAAATTTCAACTCAATTGAACGCTTTAAAATGTATTTTATTAACGATTGAAAATTTTAACAAGAAAAAATAGAGAGTGTGAGCTAATAGTAGGAATTGAATGATATACTGCATTTTCTTAAGAAAACATACATTTATTTTCGCGTATTTTTATATTACTACATGCATCATTTCACATTTTAGAGAGAGAGAGAGAGAGATTCAGATGTATTGTTAACACATAATTGTATTATTGTCTTATATGAATATATTACAGTTTGTATTGACTATTTATTCGTAAATCTCGTACGCCTTTTAGACTAATTTCGTAACTAGCTATTCATAAATACACAATTTAAAAAAAAAATCTGAATACAAAAATACTATAGAATAAAAATAGAAATCAACGATTTTAAAGAAAAGATACCAAGGAATATTTGAAAAATATGTTTATAACGAAAAAAAGAAACATTTAAATACTTTTTTTTTCTGTCTTTTCTACCACATATTCTTAAGCAATCAAAGAATAGCATTTTATGTTTCACATATAGATATCATTAGCTTTCAAAAAGTTTTCACGAACTTGGATCTCCAGCAGCGCAAACGATTGCAGCGTACAAGAATGAAAAACTAAAACGATTAAAACGTAAGTCTGAGAGTGATACTTTTATAAAGTATTGTGATAGAATTAAATTAATCAAATTTTAACTTAAAAACCCGTTAGTGCTACCCAAATTGCAACTCTATGAATCGCTGTTTAAGAAATATTTGTATTTACTTCATTAAGAATGCGATAACTTAATTAATAAATAATTTATTTAACAAGGAGGGAAGCGTAAAAATAAAGAAGGAAAGCGAAAAACTGGTTTGTTTACTTTTTTTAGGTGATTCTTTTTCCTTTCTTTTTTTCTCTCTTTATTTTTTCTTTCTTTGCCCCTTGATCTCGCAGTCAGTAGTTTTTATTTTTCTTTTTAAAAAAAATCGCTTGAGATGGAACATAGTTTGATTTGTTTGAGAATCTACTTTTACTTTCTTTCTTTTTGTGTGTGTTTCTATTCTTCCCCCCGGCCCCCCGCCGCCGGGGGGGGGGTGTGGTTTGGGGGGGACGGATTATTCTATCATTTTCTAAATAATTCCCGCAAGAATTCCGTTTTTCCATTTTTCAAAACTAAAAAAAAAAAAAAAAAAAACAAAAAAAAAACCCACTTTCATTTTGAACAAGATATACAAGCCTGAAAAATCATATAATACACAGGATTATTTACATATGAGACTTTATAAAATGTGTACATAATTACTTTATTAAAGAAATTAACAAGCAGATTTATTTATTCGTATTCTTGATGGAATCTAAATCTAAATAAATGTTTTATCATTCTTAATAGAGCTAAAATATATTATGTTCGAGGGAATTTTTTCAAAATTGAAATGAAGAGTATGTTATATTGAATGCATTCACGTAAAACTACGATCGCTAATTAATAATATATCTACAGAGAATAAATGCTTTAATTTCATGTTTTAATTATTCACGGTAATTATCAATGTAGACTCATTATTTTTTTAAAATTTTCATGTCTGTTTAACTTTTTTTCCTTCTCTCTTTCTTTTTTTATTGTATCCGTTACCGTTAAAGTGAATAGTTCAGTTATTTCATAGAATAACTAGATATTTCTTAAAATAACTGGATAAGTCAGTTTAGTCTTTAATAGACGAACAATTTCATACTTTACCTAGTTATTCTATGAAATAATTAGGTATTTCATGAAATAACTAAGGATAGACCGTTAAAGAGAAAAATGAACGCTTTCAAAGATGTTTTATAAATTAATTGATCATAAATAGTTAAAATATCTCGAAAAATACGTTTTATCCCTTTTGCGGATCAATAATTGATAAATAATAAGGGAAAGAGGAGATAAAATTGCAATATATTGTTCATATTACTATTAGTTAAACAGAAAAGGGTAAAAAATAATTTGTTTTTTTTTTTTTTTTTGCAAAAATAGATTATATTTAAATTTTATCAACCAAAATACATGCTGGGAAGAAAAACTGTTGTTTCATAAAAACATTGTATAAATTTTTTAAAACAAAAATGTAAGAGAATATTAATTTAAGTTTTTTGAGATACCTTTATTTTACTTTTCATTATTTATTAGAGCTAGGATGGCTGTGATGACACTTTGGATTGAGATGCTTATTATTTTTTAAGCAAGCCTGCTGTTTATTATTACACTTTTTTTTTTCTCGAGCACTTTTTAAATCCTTGTCCAGTACTGTAACTTTAAGCTGTGGCAACAGATCGAAGCATTGTGTCAATATTTGGAACTTTAATGGAAATTAATTCTCGTTGACTTATACTGAACTGAGATCTAGAGTACCATTGTTATACATATATATTCCGCCTAATCGGAAAAATTCTTCCCAAAGCAGCTAGAACCGCTTCAAAGAACTTTTGAGAGTCGTATTTCATACTTAAGCGATCAAGTAATCGTTTTTTTTTTTTTTTTTTATTCCATAGAATACCTAGATAAGTCGTAGAATTCAATAGTTTTATTTACTTTAACTGACTGATCTAGTTGTTTTATGAAATACCTAGTTGTTCTATGAAATAACGGATTTCACGCTTTAACGGTAACATATACACAAGATAAACATTGTTTCCACAAAACTCAGAATTACATTTATGTCTGATCTAACAACAAATTCTAAGAATTTTGAAGGAGAAAAAGAATTTCCACATTATTTTGTCGAAAATGAACTAAATTATTGAAAATAAAAAAAAAATTGTAAATATAGAGATTTTATTTTAATTCCATTCTTTGGAATTATATATATTCCATTCATTGATATAATATGTATCCATGGCATAATACTAAATAAAAACGAAAGAGAATTTTTAAATCTAATTTTATGTACTTTTATGTAATGTTACCTAGATTCCTTACATTTTATGATTATAGTATTAATTTTGGATGTTTTCATTTTAAAAAGTAATATTATTTCCTATTTTTTATTACAAGATTTTATAGTTTTGTAAATATATTTTATTACATAAAAGATAAATACTTTTTCTTTTTCCATGAGGATTATTAGCCAATGCAGGACATATTAAGCATGTGAATTATATACTGAATATCATTTATAAAAATGTTTAAATTTGTTTCAATAGATCGTATTTCTGAAATTAAAGGTGATATTGCGATATAAATACATTTTACTTATATTTCATATATAAAAAATAGTTTACCTTTTTCTTTCTTTTTGTCGTTTCAAAAATAAAACTGAAAAACTTCTAAAAAGGTCATAAATGGCCAAACATTTATCACTGTGTTATTGATAGAACATCAGAGATCTTGAATTTATTGCAACATAAAAAAAAATACTTGGATCAGACTAAAATAGGCAAAGAATTCCACTGAAAGATAAAAATGGCAAACGTAGTTGCATTTTACTTTTCAAAACAATGAATAGTTTCAGAATATTTATCAAAGTTTTTTTACTGACTTATTAAAATATACTATTATGAGTAAAAATATTAACAAAAAAAATTTTTAAGTGAATTTGAATTTTGGGGTCATAGATGGATTTTTGATGATCTTAGGAACATGAATGTTTATGCTCAGGTTCAAGCTAATATTCTTAAATAGAAATAATTATGGATATTTGTGTGTGCCCCTTAGAACTGCAAATAAATCAGTTACATTAGTAAATAACAGCTTGAGTGTCATTAAAGACTTAAAATAAATTTAAAGAAACTCGTACATACATAAAAAAAAAAAAAATCAATATGCATAAAACACATTCTATGGTACAAATATTTAGCGGCATTAGTTCAGTTTTTGTATTCTGTCCATCAAACATATTGAAAGACTTTGAATTCTTAAGGCCTTATCATACACGCATTTTTCGTGCAACTGTTTGGCCCAATTTTTTGAAGCAGCTGAGGGTGAAGGGTTGCCGTAAGCTAAATGAAATACTCTGACGTAGGCCACGCTCTATCTCCACATTAAAGAATTACTCGCCGCTAGCACCGCTGCATTCTCGATATTTTTTACAAAATCCTTTTGCGAAATGGAGATTTTTAGGAATCCATAGGTATGAAAATTTCTCTTCTTCGTCAATCAAAGCGCTCTCCATCATTTCGTGCCATTTTAATTCCTACATTTCTGATACTGCGCTTGACGAAGACGTGGCTGCCATCTTGTTTTCGCGTAGGAGACAAAGAACCTGAAATTTGGAACAATTTTAATTTCGAACAATTTTTTCAGCTCACTAGCAAGAAGTTGTCCGAAGCCATTGCTATGACAACTGAGTAAAAAATGGTCGAAATTGTTGGTTGAAAGAAAAAATTGCTCCAAACTTATGTACGTGTGATAAGGCCTTTAATGCTAATCATTCAGATAAACTTTATTTAAGTTATTCAGATTTCATAAATGTATAATTAGTAGTTATACCCTTTCATCGGATGGGTGAATTGAAAAACATAACAATCGAAATAAAAGAATAAAAAAAATTAATGAGACCCAATTTTTAAGAATATTTTGAATAATTTTAACTGAATCACAAATTAGACTTCATGTAAAGAATAATTAAGTAAATTAAAAGCTAAGTCAATTACATAACCATGACTGAATTACTCAGTATTTCCTAGGCTTATCTGAAAAAGTGGTACACCAAAGATAAAAGAAATAACCAAATGTATGAGAGAATTTAAAAATGGATTTGTTTTGATTAATACTTGGTAAATGGGGACAAAATTCCGCATGAAGTTATAAATATTAATTTCAATAAAAATTTCATTTTTTGAAATACAATATTTTTGTTTTTTCATTTGATGTGCAGATGTATAGATTTTTTGGATTACCAACTCATGAATATCTTTTGTCAACAATTAAGAGTGGGTTTTTTTATATACTGCACCTTTTTTTTTCACTTGTGAACTTTAAACAATTAAATCAATACACGAAAAATAGACTTTATCTTTAAAATTTTTGAATTTTCTTTACGAGTTTTGAAGTCGTTGCTGAAAGATTTTTAAAGATCTAGAGATCTTTCGTAAGTTTTTGAATTTAAAAAAATCACAAAACACGCTTTTAATTTCCTTAAGTAAATCGATGCTGATGCCATCAACAGATGGCAGACACATCGATATAAAAGAGGGAGAGGGTAAAAAAATTCACCAAAAATAAGTTTGAAAATTTTTTTTGGCGGGAATATGCTTATGGCTGCTTTGAAACGTTAGCGAAGCTCCATAAACACTTTTGAGCGATACAACTACCGGCGTAAATTCGTAGATTCCTATACGGCAGTGAGTGATTCTCAACCACAATTTTATGTGACACAAAATTTTTTAAAAATTATTAATTATACTCTAAAAAAAAATCCAAAGTCGAATCATTCAGCCATTATATAGAAACAAGTAAAAAAAAAATAAGTCAATTCCTACTTAAGTCAACAAAGAGAAAATTTTTATTTTATAGTTACTTTTTTTAAAAATAATTACAATCAATATATAAATATATATATCCATAGGACAGAATCACAATATTAAGTGGCAAAATAGAAAGGGCTTCTTGCAATTTTCCATTTTCCTTTCTACATAGGGTGTTGGACAATTAGTTTTGTTTGTGTTACTATTATTCATTCATTAAATTAAATTATTCCAATAAAATAGTATAATAAAAATAAATTACATTCTTAGAAATTAAGCCATCCCAGGTGGGATTCGAACCCACGACCTTTGGATTAGAAGTTCAATGCGCTATCCATTGCTCTACAGAGACATAAAGAGTAGTTTTCCTTTCTATATATACTGTTGAACTATTATTTTTGTTTGTTTCTATTTATCCATTTTTTAATTTAATGAATGAATTAATATTTGAAAAAACAGTATTAACATCAAGTGTCATCCACTGCAAGTTTTAAAAAATGTTTTTGAACTTGAGTGGATAAATAAAAAAGTATTTTACTAAGGATTGAAAATTTGAACAAGATATATATATATACAGTCGAACCTCCATTTTACGAACCTCTATATTGCGAATTTTTCTATATAGCGAACGTTTTCCTGGAACCAAGAACGTTTCACGATTTTCTTCGTAAAATAACCTCCCAATAGCGAAGTGCATTTTCTATATAACGAACTTTTTCTCTTGTGATTCAATTTTTTTTTCCTCCCTGTTTTTGAAATATTTCAGGACATTTCAAGTTGTTCTGTCTTTTAACACACTTTATGGTGGTTATAAATCACGAACTGGTTTTATTAGATGCCTAACTCGCCGAGAGCAATAGAGTTCAGGACGTTTCATCCAAGAAGTGCAACCTGTAATCCCCATTGTCCAGTTCACTGGAAACATGTTCGATGTCCCCTTTCACCCTCAGTGAAGTTGTTTCGTGTCCCCGTGTCTTTGAACTAGTCTCCATTCATTTATTTGTAGTGTTGATCAGTCGTACTGGTAACTTCGTTTCTTGTCGCTCGAAAATGTTAAAACGTAAGTGGTTGAGCATCAAAGAAAAAATTTAATTCTTCAGGAAGTGGATAAAAAACATCAAGAAACTTTCTTTGCAGTTTTTCTTTCTTTTCTTTTTTTGATAGGTAAGATATATAAAATAAATAGATATTAATCTCTACAAAAAGGTGTGAATAATTGCTTTTTAATATATAGTGTTTATGAATTTAAAATTTGTTTAATGTGGTTTATCAAGAAAATTGAAAAATGAACCTCTATATAACGAATTTTCCATATAACGAACTTTATTTCGGGTTTAGCGGCTTCGTTATATAAAGGTCCGACTGCATATATATATATATAAGGAGAATGAGAACTAATAATAAGAATTAAATTAAAAAGGGTATCCGATGTATATTTAACGTATCCTTTCGAGGAGAGATGGAAATATTGTGAAGCTCCCGTCCGTGGGGACCTCAGTTCTACATTATCTACGCGACCTGTTTCTGTGGGGAAGAACGAAGAATCCACTCAAATCATTCATTTTAAAACCTATTTATTAAGGTCTTAGCTTAAACGCAATACACAACAATAATAATTAAGTAAGTCGATCTCGAATGAGAATACGCAACACGTATTACCGAATGGTCGCGTATCTGACCACTGAATCTAACTTTATAGATTAATTCCTCTATCACTAATGTACGACTTTTCCTTACAGCTTATATAAAATAGCTTACCGCTATATCCTAGGTAATCAACTACGTTCTTCATCTGTTCTGATGTGGCTTTAATCCGACAGAGTTCCTTATGACCTCGAACCCACTTTTGGTTCGTCAGTACCGGCACGTCTAGGCTATTTCACGGAGTTAGGATTCTTCTAACTTTATCTCAATTCACTCTACATCTAACTCTCTACTTAGCGACTTCACTTCGCAATCCTTTCTGCCCATAGATAGAGACCCGGACATAAATTCCGCTCTACTACTAACTTCCAATACATATATGATTCCTAATTTACATAAACACGTTCTTCTTCTTGAGTTGGTTGGAAAGAATTGCCATTTCGGCCCCAAAGAAACCCCAAGAGGACATTAATAGAAATCGCGATGAAAGCCCCGTCACAATATATTACAGATAAGTAAATTCTTTTTTACACTTCTTTTATTGTTGGGGGGGGGGATGTAGCACACTTTATTTATTAAAATGATAAATTAAAATAAACTTCGTTCCATCACCTCCTCGGAACTCTTATGTTAAAACGTAATCATCCTTACGAACAATACTGTTCCCAATATCCCCCATGTTTCGATCCTCTCGTGCATAAAATAGCAAACTATTGTTTGCATATAATTAGAATGTTTATTTTTTCGGAAGATTAAAAAAAAAACCTCGCTTCCCGCGATTGTGAGAGTGAAAGAAGAAGACAGGAGCGATCGGTCACTTCATTCCAGGATCAGGAAGGAAGCGTCTCGTCAAGTCTAAAAATTATTTATGTTTTCAACGACTTTGCCAAGTTTTATCTAAATACAGGCGACTGGCTTCTGGCGATAAATCATTTCCGCTCCCTACCCAACTGTGCGTTACACAGGATATTGTTGGGCTCAGCAATGAAAATCACCCAAAAACTGTTCGGATGGCCAATATTTCCTTCCTGGTGGATCTTTTTTCTTTTACTTTTTCTTTTTTTTTTTTTGGTATTCATTTTTGATTGTTTACCTATTATACGTAAAAAAAAATTGCTTAAGCGAGAATAATGCGAAAAATAATCTAGTATTTTCCGGTTGGAATGAGTTTCATAATTTCACCGAAGTCAAGGGTTCAACGGTTATTCACAAATGGTGGAAAGCGTTTTTTTGACTCAACAAATATCGTACGTAAAAAAAAAAACAAGTAATATAAAAAAAAATTTTTAAGTCGATTCCTACTTAGATCAACAAAGAAAAATTTTATTTCAGCTACATTTTATTAAATAGTTACAGTTAATATAAATATGTATATACATAAGACAGAATCATAACATTAAGTAGAAATTAATTTTTATTAATTATCATTAAAGTATTGTATTGTCATCCAAAACAATCGTGTATATAAATTTCAATTCAACTGAATGCTTTAAAACGTGAAAAAAAAAAATCTTTTCCAGTTTTGACACGTCGCCAAAAATGATGCCAATGTGGCTGTATTTGTAATTATTTGAATAATTAGTTTTAATCAATTAATTTTTATCAAGTATAATTAAATTACTGTATTGTCATCCTGTATATAAAATTTCAGCTCAATGGAGCGCTATAAAATGTATTTTATTAACGATTGAAAATTCCCCACGAAAATAAATAAATAAATATATAGAGAGTGTGAGATAATAGTGTGTGTAGGAATTGAAAAAAGTGACTTTAATTATAAATCTCATTTTTATTTTACTGTATTTTGTAATAAATTTAAAAAAATGTTTTATAGGCATCCAGCCTACTGGTAATTTTAAATTCAAAAGCGCTATTATATATAGGCATACAGCCATTCAATAAGCAGTTAATGTTAAAGATTAGGATCCAAATTACCGTAAAATACGGCGTTTAACGAATACTTTTAACACAAAAAATGAGGTCGAAATTTACGGATGCGCGTTATATGCCGGGTATAAAAATAATAACTTCAAAATTAAAAAAAGAGACGAGCTTAAGAAAAGTCGGACTTCTACATAGATCTGAATACTTCTTATTTAAAAGAAATGACATACTTAATGAACTTATAGGGTTGTAGTTCTAAATATATGCTATTTTTTCAAAAACCAGGGATAATATCTGGAATAAATAACTTCAAGACATATTAGCATTGCATACGTACATTTCAAATTCCATCGTAAAAATTGGGGTGCGCGTTATACGGCGAAAGTATAGGTACGCGTTATATGCTGGATTTTACGGTAGGTGCATTTTTTCAGATATAAAATGAATGAAAAAGTAATATTAAATTCCGGATTCACTAGCCCTTAAAGAGCAACCTATTTTATCATACCTTACATTTTTGACCGAGTTGAGCCATTTTTTCTGGCATAAAATGTGTTTCGCGTTTTTTCTCCTATATCGTAATGTGTTGTTGTTTCTCATCCCCGAGATCAGCAGAGCTAGATTAGGTCCATGAGTCCATTCACTCTGAAGAAGTCCAGAACCAATAGGAGATCTTGAACCAAGTTCTGCCTGGTAAGCCCCAAACAAGATAAAGTGTGGCCAGGGGAGGCCTGAGAAGAAGAACACTTAGAGCAAATTTCGAAATGTTTAATGCCTTCGACAAAAGTCAATGACATCAGATGCCCACTAAGGAAACGAGTAAGCGCAATTTGATCTCGTCTACTGCTGCCCCGAACCAAGGAGCCGTCAGGGCATTTGCTCTGATACCCTAGGTGCACCGGTGGGATCATCCAAATGGCCTTATTCTTTGCTTTTTACTTTGAAAATAGTTCCAAATAAGTAAGAGGAGCGGCAGGCGTAGTTTCGCCAGCACCAGCCCTGGTTAAGCTGTCCGCAATTTCGTTCCCAGCAATGTTGACATGGGACGGGAGGCAATGGAAGTGGATCTGATGAGAAAGAGAAAGTCGCTTTAGCATCTTGAGGATGTCTGTACCTGTGCGATTCCTCACGTTATGATATCGTAATGTTAAATGAGCTAGCTTTTTACGTGTTAAAATGGAAAAAAAAAAAAAAATAGTACTCATGGAATATTTTGAAATTTTAGAAACGCTATATTGTTAACAGATGTATGAGTTATAATATTACAAATTTTCATGAACATTGAGGCCTTTTTCTGTCTGAAAATGTGTTCCGTGTTTAGTTCAGACTCTTGTACATTTACCAAAGATAGCCTTATGGCAGCGGATCTTAAACTATGGTCCGCAGACCTCTAGGGGTCCCCAACGCCTTTCCAGGGGTCTGGGAAGGTTCCATTTAATGTTAAGATTTCCCCCTTTTACAGGCTCTGAATGGCCCCTTGAAAAAATTTAAAGATGCCATTCTACACTAGATCGCTAAAAACCCCACTAGAACATGCATTTTAATCAAGAATATTGATAAAAATACATTGTTTGCAAACAATAAAGTTTTTTGTAGTATTGTATTGTAAACTGCTGTTTGTAAAAAATGCAACACCATGAACGAATCATCAGAATTAAATGAAATTTAATGCACAAACGACTTGTATTAGTACAAATAGATGACGAAATTTTCAAAGTAAAAAAAAAACAATATTAAGTGTCCAAAATCAGTATTTGGTGTAGCCACCCAGCGCTGCAACAAGTGCTGCTATACGACGTGGCATGGAGTCAAACAGATTTTGATTGTCTACTTGTGGAAGAGAATTCTGTATTGCTTGTATGCGCAGCAAAAGTTCGTCTTTTGAAGCTGCAGGACGCGCATCACGAGCTAGATACCGACCAACCAAATCCCACACGTGTCCAATAGGCTACAAATTCGGCGAATAAGCAGGTCAAGGAAGAAGTTGCATGTGTTGGGCTGAACCGAAGTCTCAAACAGTTTTTGCAGCATGTGGGCGTGCATTATCCTGCTGAAAGATAGCTCCAGGAATGCCTTGAAAAAAGGGAACAACTTCGGGATGTAGCACTTCACAGACGTACCTGTTGCCATTGAGATTACCCTAAATTCGTAGCAAATTGGATCTTCCATGATACGAAATCGCACCCCAAACCATAACTCCGGGTGTTAGTCCTATATCGTCCGATAACGCAATCTGGAAGGCAGCGTTCACCGGCATACCGTCTAACACGAATGTGGCCATCATGGTCCTACACATTGAAGCGTGATTTATCTGAAAAGACAACTTGGTGCCAATCAGCTTGTACTCATGAACCCATTGCAGACGAAGCCGTCGATGGTTTGCTGTGGTGGCTCTGAAACTTTACTATTTTACGTAACATCCTATAATTGATATTTGCTGCAAAGTACATTTAATTCTGATGATTCCTTCATGATGTTGCATTTTTTACAAACAGTAGTGTAGTTGCAAACAATAAAATTTATTATTTGCAACTACACATAACCATTACTACAACTTAATATTTTCAAAAAATAGTAGAAATTCATGGGCAAAGATAAGTAATAGAGGAACCTCCCCCTCAGCCATATGTTGGGAGTCAGGGAAGGGTGTTTAAAATCTTGGGGGTCCATGATGTCAGGCTGATACATAAAGAGGGCTGTGTCGATCGAGAATCTAAGAACTGCTGTCTTAAGAAATTCTAATTTTTCTCAAGCCTAAGACTACATTTATTTAAATGTAATATCCCTACCCCCACAAGAAAAGAGTAAAATTAATCAAGATTTATCGGAAATTATACATCTTGTCCTTTTGATTTTGAAACACATATACATCTTAATTAATCATGTACAAAATTGCTATTGATCTAATTTAATGTTACACAAGAAAAAGTATAACAAAACAGTATAGGTCAAAGTTAAATGGCCATAGTAACATAATACCAAACTCTTACCTTTAGGAACTGTAGGGTTGAACATAGTTTTTAAATCAGCCGACCTCTTCTCCTATATTTGCCTATACCACTGAGCTGCAAGGAAAAGAAAATGGTATAAGAATAAGTACTAAGTATCTAATATACTTCAAATACTCTGAATTAGTTTTCGAAACCAAATACAACGTTAATAACATTAATGTTCATGACATAAGCAGGGACGTCTTCAGACTTCTTGAGGCTCTGGGACCAGTAAAGTCAAATTTTGGGCCCCAAGCCATACTTGGTGTCAGTCAGGCTTTGGGCTTTTAGAATTCTAGGCCACCCCCGCGATGCGAAAGTTGGGGGGGGGGTAAGTTACACCACTGCCTGGGCCCCTACACAAATGCAGGCCCTACCAATAATTCTTAAAAGTAGACATAACATAGCGTTGCAAAAACTCGTATTAACAATAACTCGAAACAAATAAATGTGCATGACTAACATTCGTGCAAACGGCTGGACCGATTTCCACCTTTTGACTGAATGAATAATTATGGTGTATGGTATTAGGCCTAGACCTACCTAGGCTGAAAAATCCAGAAGTCCTGAAAAGGCCAGAGGAATGCAGAAAAATTATAAAGCACCAAATTTGCACGGCAACACACATATTTTTCGCCTTATGATATATTTTTGTTTTGCAACTATATTAATTATATGGAAATATTTTCTTGGAAAACCCAGTCCATTGTACAGAACTGTAAACAAAAAAAAGCTGCTATCATATTTTCATAATCTTGGCGTCGTAATCAGTCGTGGCGATTGAGATGGAAAGGGGATGGTAAGAAAGGGTAAGTAGACTCCAGTCCTTTTGAAAAAAAAAATTCAATTTTTATTCCATTATAGCCTCCTGAGTCTAGGAATTACTAAAAAAAAAAAAATTATCAGTACAAACCCTGATGTCTTATCAGGTTTAATATTTATTTCGAATACAAATGAAATGTCATGCATCGTAGCTCGTGCGTCGCGGCTAACCATCTTGAACAACAATGCCACAAAAAAGCAGTAAAAACTCTCGCTTTGTTCCTTTGTTGAATGTTATGTTGTATAGTTTTACTCAAATTCTAAAAGGGGGAAAAAAAGAAACTATTATCACAGCAATAAAATTAGTATACTTTCAATTTACACTTCTTGCTTGGTTAAAATCGTTTCAGCTAACGTCAAAAACAGCGTTTTGAAACAAATTTCTTAATTTTTGTAGCTTTCCTTCCTTCCTCAGTGGCACGGCAGCCCAGAATGGACCTTGGCCTTCTCAAGAAGCCTTTTCTAGGCCAGCCTTTTTCTTGCTAGTGTTCTCCAATTCCTAGTTCTCAAAACTAGGAGATCTTTTTCTAGGCCATCAATCCATCTGAGATTTGGCCTGCCCTTTCATCGTGTGCCGATTGGTTGAGCATTGAAGACTTTCTTAGTGGTGCGGTCTTCGTTCATTCTGGTTACGTGGCCTGCCCATTTAATTTGCTGTATTTGGATGAAGTTAACAATGTCAGATTCCTTATATGATCGATAGAGCTCTAAATTTGATCTTCTTCGCCATGTTCCATTTTCCTGAATTCCTCCAAAAATGGATCTTAAAATCTTCCTTTCGTAGATACTTATCATATTCTCATCTGTTCGAGACATGGACTAAGTTTCACATGCATTTAGTTAATACTGATCTCAAAAGACTTTTATACAATAGAACCTTTGTTTTTCTTTTGATTAAATTCGATTTCATATATTTTCGTATTCCACCAAGACATCTATTGGCCACATAGTAATTCTCTTTTTTATTTCAGTAGTACAATCGTTTCTATTGTTGATTTCCGAACTTAAATAAGTGGAAACTGTCTGTATAACTGTGTGCCTTCAAGCAAATGGTCCTACTTGCTTTGAAAAGTTCCACAGTAAATAACTCATCAAATTTGTGAAGTAGCTAATTTAAATTCTCAAAAATATTACTTTATTTCAAACATTTTACACTAAAATAAAATATAAAATGTGGATATATACCAATTTCAATGCATATTTTAGTAAGTATTCTGTATTGTACAGTTATTCTATTATTATTTTATTACACTTGTATTTTGCATTTAATTGTTATTGAAATAGTTATTAACATAAATGTTAATTTTTCATAAAAAGTTTATTATAATATGATTCATTATTTCTGTCCTGAAAAGTAAGTTAACTGTCCTAAGTGCGCAGTGGCTATAACGCCACCACCCAGGAAAAAACCCTGATCATATATATATATATATATATTTAGACTAAATAATGTTTATAGAGGATGTGAACATTACATTTACCAAGTACTTTATCACAGAAAAGTGTATTTTAGCTTTTTGTGCCCGCGAAAGGGTTAAAACACATACATCTATGAACTTGGGCATACAAAAAGTAACCGGTTTATTTGAGGTTTTTATCTGTTAAAACTTAATAGAAATACAATGCAAATTTTTTCGTATGCCTTTTTTTTGGAATAATAAAAGATCATTTAAAGACAATTAAGTTTATCAATCAAATATGAATGACAGTATTCAATTAAGCAATCAAATCAATAATAATAACTAAACCAATTAATTTAAGAAATTGCAATAATTGCATCAATCCATCAGATTAATTGCAATAATTACCCAATTTTGTCATACAAATTACAATACAAATTAAATCACAAACATATCGATCAATTATTCCAAGGTATGTATATTTTTAATCTTCCATGCTCTTCATTCAACACTGCATACCATTAACCATCTTAAATTTAATGAAAAATAACCAACTTATTAAAATAATTACTCATTTCAATCAGATTGTCAAAATAAAGATTTCATCTTTTTGTTTAAACAAAACATTTCTTTTCTTTTATTTTGCCTTTTCAACACACACACACATTGATTTGTCATTCCCAAACCCTTTAAAACCTTCATTTGTGTGTGTGTGTGAAACTAAAGAGAAAGGATCGTAGATATTATTAACTATATATATATATATATATATATATACACAGAACGAGAGAAAATTAATTCATCAAATTAATAGTATTTATTCTTATTATATTATTCCACTGTATAATGTTCACCTGCACCCTTAACTATCTCTCATGTAACAAATAGTAATTGATCTTTAAAATTCATAGTGTGTCGCTTTCTAATAAATTAAAGCTGTCAGTGCAACCTTCACCCCGATCGATTTTCTTAATTAGAAGCATAATATTTCGTTGCGCGAGCAGCTCTTTTTTCCAATCCCAGCGTTTCTTTTTGAATAGCATTACCATGATTCAATACATATATATATATAAAGCTGCGGTCTGGGAGTTTTTTAGTGTGTGTATTGTATCGAATAAACGGTCAGTTACATGTATAGTGAAAGAGACATGAATCTTTTTTGAGAGATAAATTGATAATTCAACTATAAATTTTCAGCTGTATTTCTTTCATTTCACGCATTGTATTTGAAAGGGGGTGGGTCGAATTTTAATTAATAGAAATGTACTTCACATGATTTAAGTAAATGATGTGTTGAAAGAAAGAAACGAGTATAATGAACATAATGACTTGAGAAGGATTTCTTTTTCGTTCAAACACACACATCGTAACTTTACTTCTTTAAAACCACTGGTGTAGCTAGTTCTGAGTTATACTTGAAAGTAGTAAAAAAATTATCTTATTCATCTAAGTATTAATATTTATATGTATAGTCATTCTCGCAATTCTCACCACAAAAAATGTGGCTGATAATTCTTTTTAATAAAAAATTTAAAAAAAAAATTGAGAAAAGAGCAATAATCTTTTTTTATCTCTCTTTGCTTTTTTCTAAATAAATTTCAGAAAAACACCCCTCACTAATAGATGCAAGCAAAAAAAAAAAAAAAATACAAAAAAAAGTACCAAGCATTACCTTACTAGAGATGAAGTACCTAGATAAACCTCTCTCGCAGCGTCTTTAAGAGAAAGTTTCTAATAAAAAGTCCTCTGCTCTAAACAAACACAAGGTATACACTCCAGCAGATAAAGATAACCGCTTTCAATCTTGCAATTTCAATTGGACAGCTTACGTCTGGGGAAGACAGATTTACTGTGTCACAAGCTCTACAGAAAGAGAAAGAAAAAACTCTAATGATGAGATTTCCACTCAAGTCATACAAGAGCTTTTTTTCCTCCTCCTTTTTTTTTTTTTTTTTTCCTGTCTTCCGTCTTCACTTGCGAGAACATATTTCACAGAAAATGAGTGAAAATGTGCGTCTGATCTAGCTACATGATTCCATCCACTTTGCAACGAGTGCTGCTTGGAAAGTGTAATGATGTGTTGATTCAACACTTGTCTCTCACTACACCTATTCTTGGCTACCCCAACCAACGGCAGTAGCTAACCCTCCTGGCATGGAAAAATGGCTTCTCTTTCGCGGCTAAAGGGCGAGTAGAAATATACGTTTCGTCAGGAGAGAAGTGATGCCAAATGTCGCAAATTAATTCGAGAGTTATTGTGTGTGGTTTTTTTTAATATTGTTGTTATTTTTGTACTAACAAATAACAGGGAAGATTTTAGGTTGAAGCCAAATAATTTGTTTAATAATGCATAATTATTTTATTCTTATAGCACAGGGGTAGCAAAGACGTCGACCGCGGTCGGCTGGTCGACCGCGAAGCTATTTTAGGTAGTCCGCGCGAAAATCCCGATAATGACCTCGGATATTAACAATTTAATTTATTACTTATGACTATGAATTAATAGTAGACTAAAATAAAAATTTAGTACAGTTTACGCTTTAAAACCTAAAACAAACTGTACAAAGTAATACAATGAATTGGTCGTTTTACAGTGGAGAATTAAATGG
>BMAV01007188.1:87924-98378 GCA_019973955.1 Trichonephila inaurata madagascariensis
GGCCGTAAGAATTTTGTTCTCCGCAAGTTCTGAGCTTCAATAGTGGTCTTCATAGCTGAGTGGTTATGAATGCGAACTTGTGGCCGGCAGTGAAGTCTTAAGACATCAGCCAACTGAGCCCGGACACAGGGCCTCGCCTTCGGTGGGGACCTCGCTTCATTCTCGACTCTGTCTTAATAAGATAATGATTCGGATATTTCTGGTCAACTATTATTCCCGTACATACTCTGGGAAAAACAGGGAATTTCAAACTGCATGTCAACTGGCAAAAGTGGCAAGACTGTTGTTGTTGTGACTAATGACAACTGCCTGAGGAAGTCAGATCGAGGCCTGTGAAATTCATCGCGACTTAGGGCTAGAATTTTTACGCCAATCGTTAGCTTTAGCTTTGAGCACCATGCAGGTGACCGTACGATTTTGCTCGGTTCCACCAGAATTTAGAGAGAGAAAACCCTGGGGGTGGCCAAGGGGCCTCCCACCTCTCTTCCCCTTCTACCAACCACACGAGAGGACTTGCGGCTCGACGGCCATGCCGCAAAGGCACTATACATTTACAAACATTCATGTCTTTTCCAGGATTCGAACCCAATCCCTACGTCACCGCAGTCAGCGTCGCTAACCACTATACCGGTTGGACTGTATTATTATGTGATGACCTTTGTCCGTGTCTAAGCCTAGGCCTAATAATTTAAGCGATCATTCAACTCATTTAGTAGAAATACGGCCGTAAGTCGAGCTGATTTGTGAGATTGTGAGTCGCGCACATTTATATGTTTCAAATTAGCGTTTGTACGAGTATTTGTTGCTGTTACTTGTGCCACACCTGATAGACAATAACATCAGATCAAGGTCCACGAAGTTCATCGCGGCTAAGGGCTAGATTTTTACGCCTGTCATTAGCCTTAGCTGTGATCACCTTGCAGGTGGCAGTACGATTTTGCTCGGTTTCTCCCCAATTTGGAGGGAGAATCCCACTTCTCTCTTCCCCTTCCACCAACCTTACGAGAGAACTTGCGGCTCGACGGCTATTTACAGAACTCCCATGCCGTGAAGGCACTATACATTTACAAACATCCATGCCTTCTCCAGGATACGAACCCAGGCCCTACGGCCCGGTAGTCAGTGTCACGAATCACTATACCGGATGGGCGGCTTACGAATTTATGCTATAAATTGGCTACTTTTAAAGATCACAGGTAGGGTCTACTTTTGCATAGGGTGGCCCAGGGCCTCGAAAAGTTTTAAAACGTTCCCGTGTCGAGTGTCAAAGGCCTGTCGCCAACAGCCCCTATCTACCGGACGCACGGTATAAGCACTTTAATTTCACTTCTCCTCATATATTCAAGTACTGTGAAGAAGTTAGTAACAAAACATACTTCAACAATCATTCATTGCAGACAATTTAAACTTCTCACTATCCAATTGTGATTTCAATCCTAACTTCATCGCGTGAAAAATCTCCGATTTCCCTACTTGATGAACAATTAAAAACCACTTGTACTCTTCATTTCTAATGTTACTGAGTCAGCAGTGTTCGATAACAGTTCCAAATGTATCCATAACAGTGAACTGATAATAATTAGAGCAACAAAACCGCGCGGTCATTCTGTACTGTCTTTATTATCAGGACACTTTTGTAGATGATCGCATCATCCACAAAATAAACACTTTGCTTTTAATCACTCATCCCATTGATGGAACACTTATCGGACGTCGTTCCCTCTCAGAAAAGCGATTCAGGCGATATTTGTCCTCTTCTTCGAACCTTGATTGACGAGCACGTCTGATTACGACCTCGTGTGTCTAGATATACGGTTCCGCCATTGTTCAAGAGGGATATGTACGAGGAAGTGCGTCTGTGATCTGGGTTTAATGATAGATCTTGTTCTGAGTCATTCATTTTAAAGATCGTTGGGGATAACTTCATTGAATGCCACCCAGGTCCTTTTGGGTGTAATAGTTGAACTTATCTTTTACTTCTTGTCCCATTGGGTATATTCCCTAGATCACTTCATCTATTGGATTGTTTAATACAAATTTATTCTTTGCTTTTCTGTGAAGTGTCCAGATTTGATGGATAAAAATAGTTGAAGTATAGTGATTATAATAAGTAATACTTCAATTTACTTATTTTTTGTATATTTCAGTTATATTAGCATACAATAAACAAGTATAATTAATAACTGCAATTTGCATTTTAAGCTGTATCAATAGGGGGGAATCGTAATTATTTGCATAATTATAGAGTCCTGGTAAAATACGGAAGCGGTCATTTATTAGATGCTTTAAAACTATAATTGATATAAGATGCATAAGAGCAATAAAGTTTTTTTTGTTTTTTTTTTGTTAACTGAGTAATGATTTACCACCAGTAATATCTTTAATTCATGTAGCAAATAATAAAGCGTATATTGTTTAAAATTTGCATAAATTGATTGGGAAAGCTATATTAGGTGTAACATAATACCATTAATGAGCAACATCTTCCGTAAACATCTATGTATATATACATGTGTAATAAATTAAGTAGATGTATTTATTAAGTGCGCAAACCAAAGTTTGAAAATAAATTAAACTAAGTCTGATGTGAAAGCGATAAATATATAGAGAATGTTGTAAGGTATTTATCAAATTTAAAACATCTATCATATATTGGGGGGGAGGGCTATGAATGAGTATTGTATAAACTATCAAAAGTTTTTAGAGTGCAAATAATGTATACATTCTTCTACTTTCAGCTACACGTTATTAAAATGTAGATAGAGCAGGGTTTTTCTTTCTTTCCTTTCTTCTCTTTTTTTCCCTTTTTTGAACACCCTGAAACGAATCTGAATTCGTATTGGTGTCTCCAGATAAACTATCAACAAGCATTATAAAACTCAACACAACTTTCATTTTATCTAATCACAATATCTCAACAGGAGTCCTATCTAAAATAAACAAATGTTAGCTTAACTTTAATATATGTGCGTATCTACCGCCTTATGAGCCGTATCAATGATACGGGGCCCGAAAGCGTGTAACTACGGTCTACAAACACATATCTCATATGTAAAATGGGGCCCCGAAGGAATTTTGATACAGGGCCCACTCAGAACTAGCTACGACAATGCTTTAATAGACAGCTCTAACGCACAACTATACAGGTTTTATATAAAACCCATGGATAAGTCTAATTATCCATTACTTTAAGACGACACATATAGCTTCGCGAGCAGTAATCTAAGTCGCAGATTCGCATCATACTAACGTATAATCTCCCATTCATTATTACACCTTACAAACACAATCTCACCTTCCTCCCTGCTTACTTCACACAGCTCAGTGAGATCATAGGACTTCTTGAGGCCCACTGGAGATCCTTTTAAGTAGACATATATAGCATACATTGTCAAATACGTGTATACTGGGACGTCCTACAGCATGGAGCAACTGGGGCCAGGGCCTCGGCCGCTATGGGGGCCTGGACCCAGCTGCTCCATGCTGTAAGACGTCCCAGTATACAAGTATTCGACAATGTATGCTATATATGTCAACTGCCTTCATGTGATGACCTGATGACAGTCGTCCACGTACAGGCCTAAGATTATCACCATACACCTTCATTACTCGATCAGCCAAAAGGCGGCAGTCGGTCGAACCGGTTTGTGCGATTGTAAGTCATGCACATGTATTTGTTTCGGGTTATTGTTTGTACGAGTATTTGACAACGTCTGCTATATACTGTCTACTTGCTTAGGTCATAGGTGGGGCCTACATTTCTGTAGGAGCCCAAGGTCTCAAGAAGTCTTAAGACGCCCGTGCTTGTAGAAACGGTAACCTGTAACAAATAAATGGGTGGGACTAACAATCTCATAAACCGACTGCCGCCTTTCGACTATATGATAATGATGTTGCATGGTGGTAGGCCTTTTCCCAGAAACGGACACGGATTCTTTGAATGATTTGAAAACCTCCCTTTTGGAAGCAACCATGATCTGCAAATTAGAATTGCAATTGAAAGAGATCTGTAGCAGGACGTTTTAAGGCATGGGCCAACTGCGTCCGTCCTACATTTAGCCTCAATAAGATCATGATCTGAGTAAATTTAATCGTTAAATGTGTTGAGACATAGCCATCCTGTGATGACCATGTCTTGCCGGTTCCGCGTAAGCTAGAGGTGTGGGATTATCAAAATGATGAGACATAATTCTTAATACAACTTTTATTAAGAGTAACTTATAATACTTAAATTCTAATTTGACAATTATTAATTAGAGTGAGAGTCAAGCCCAAAGTAAATCACGTATTTAAGTCAGATCACGCAATTAGATCCTCTATCTCAATTATCCTAAATAATCTTGTTATCTAATTACTTATATCTAATATTACCTTTTCCAGTTTCTGGTCCCTTGACCTAGAGAATATAATCTATAACTTTATATATGAAGATTCTTGATCCGCAATGCAGCTAATTCTTGACTGCTTATTCTTGGTCCGCAAGATTTCACACTAAGCTTTGTCACGCTATTGATCAGAATGATTCCACACTACAACCTCTGAGCCTGCTACGCTTTATTATGCTATGCTCTATCTAGGTTTGCCACGCTATCCTTTTATAGTATATCTCATTTACATGTTACTTTCGTTTATCTTCTTGGTATTGGGTTGGAAAGGTTTTGCCATTAATCGTGGCCGTCAAAGAACATAGGAGTCATGTTAATCAGAAAGGCGCGAGAGACGTCACAGTGTAACGTCTTCGTCTCGCATCTGTGTTCGGCGTCTTTAGGGAAATAATCACCCCACGTGCTAAGACACATGTGCAATTTTGAATTATTGCGTAGAGTACCATCTTGGATCGCCCGCCGACCTTTGACATCACGAGGGACCCTTTCCCGTCGCTGACAAGATGTAACGAGTTGCTAAAAGGCGCCACCCCTGATCCCCGAGCAGAGAGAGAGGGAGAGCCAAGAAAGAAGATGATTTGGACTTTCCAGTGAGTGGTCGCCGAAGGGAACCCTCCTCTCACAAACCATTGTTTTGAACTCTAATAATCATTTAATAACTTCAATGTATAATCTGTAAATAATATCTCTGTGACGTAAATGAACTAAATATTCAAATTAATCAATATCACGCTACCGTTATTTTTCTCAAACGTCACAACTGTTATTTCCAAAGATATTCTCCGAAAAACTGTGAATTTTCCACTATATGACAACTGGCAATAGTGAAATGACTGCATTATTACGTTATGTCCATGTCTAAGACCCTACCACTATATACCATCACTACTCATTTAGTCGAAAAGCAGTAGTTGGTCGAGTAGGTTTATATCTAGATCTGAGATATTTCGAGTTTCGTATATTTATCTGTTATAGGTTACCGCTTGTACGAGTCAGTGCCGGTTTATCCATTGAGCGCTTGGGGCGGGTACCCAGGGGCCCCGGGCCTGGGAAAACCCGAATAAACTGGATAAATTTTGATCCACCAATGCCAAGGAGGCCTCTAGATCTACTGCGTCCAAGGCCCGACAAGAGCTTAAATCGGCACTGATGTGAACCGGTTTACTGAAACCTCGTTTGTCATTGAAATTATGTGATATATTTACTTTTATCTCACTGTTCGATGTGGTAGCGTGGCCGAGCGGTCTAAGGCGCTGGTTTAAGGCACCAGTCTCTTCGGAGGCGTGGGTTCGAATCCCACCGCTGCCAGGTATTTTTATTGTTATTAAGTAAGCGTGTAAACATTTATCAGATGTGAGTGCATTTCTTAAAATCGAAATAGGGAATATTTTTTATAAATTAATTTAACAGTGTTGAATATTTGAGAATAATATATTTTTTTTTATTAATAGAGATTGTTTGAGGAATATAATTGTATAAGCAAAAATTTATCACTTGTATAGATACTGTATATATGTATGTACAGTATATTTGTGGGAGGGATAAAATAAATTGAATGAAACTAGGTTCTTTACACGTGTGTTGCAGGTACCATCTCAAAATAAATTGCATAGAAAAAAGTATGGGTGTATTGACTAGAATGGCATGCGCGTGTGAAATTAAAAGAATCCATGAAAACATTAAAGCAACTATATATAATGCAATCCTAAATAAATGCTTAAGGTATCCGCGGCTACGTTCGGAACCGTGATTTTAAAAAAGCGCATAAATGGACAATTTTTATGACATTTAGTGTCACTTAGATAGGAATACATGTATAAAATTGTTTTAAGGACATTTTGATAAAAAAAATTTATTTAAATACAATATTTTGACAAAAAATTAACTTAGAATAACCTTTTATCAAAATGTTCTCCTTTTGTGAAAAATGCTTCTATTATAATAATATTTTGCCTGTGTATAGCTCAGACCTCTGTACAGAGGTCCAACTATGATTTTTGAAAAATTCCCATTATTTTCAGAGTTACAATCCATCGAAATAATTATCGGCGTTTTTTTCTTAAAATGTCTTCCCTGTTGTCGTAAAACATGGATAAACCCACTTCTAAAGTTATATATTTCAAACATTCTAGTTGAGCCTCTGTACAGAGATCTGAGCTATATACAGGCAAAATATTATTATAATAGAAGCATTTTTCACAAAAGGAGACTATTTTGAAAATGGGTCATTCTATGTTCATTCTATGGTCTATTCTATTCTATGTTTTTGTCAAAACATTGCACTTAAATCATTTTTTATTGTAATACTATTCTTAAAATAATTTTATATACGTTTTCTAATCTAAGTGACACTCAATATCATAAATATTATTCATTTATACGCTTTTGCAAAAATCACGGTTCCGAACGTAGTCGGATACCTTAAAAGTATTATCTTTGCAACATTTGTTTCATTTTTCGTTGCTTTTCTGAGTATTTCACTATATATTATGCATATATATTACACACACTTATACCTCTGTTCTGTTGGAAGTGAAATATTTTATGCAAAGTCATTATTCATTTGCTTTATGTTATACATATGTACACGAGCCGAGGTCGAAAGTTCACCAATCTTCTATCATGCTCCTTTTGATTTTGTCGATTTTCGGGAACAAAACACAGTAAAAAACTAATAATTGAATAAATAATTAGCATTAATTAATAAAATTAATCATTAATAACAAATACTTAATTAAATTTTACGTACTATATACTTAGAATTATAATCAATCGGAAAAAATATCAAGGGCTTTGGGGGGGATCCGGACCTTCAGGAACCCCCGCCCCCCTTGTGTGCGCCACTGTCTCCGCTTGATTCTTAGTCATTGTTTCTCAAGTTTGTTGTGTTTGGGGGGTAAAAACATAACTCCTGTGTATGGAATGAAATCAATTATGGTGGAAGGAAGATGCTCCAGTCTATGTCAATAGGACAATGAGCCGAACAAACAATAGAAACACTGGGGGAAGGGGAGGGAGGTGTATCCAAACAAGAAAAATCCATATATAATATTCAATAATCCATATTTCAATTTATTTTCTATGTTATTACTTCAAAGGTATACAATTCTCGTGGAATGTTACACGAAATTTA
Source organism: Trichonephila inaurata madagascariensis (assembly GCA_019973955.1). Classification (NCBI taxonomy): domain Eukaryota; kingdom Metazoa; phylum Arthropoda; class Arachnida; order Araneae; family Nephilidae; genus Trichonephila; species Trichonephila inaurata. Next base: position 95,443 of record BMAV01007188.1, read on the forward strand.
CACTTTAAAATATTTTCCATTTAGGTGAATGTCATTGGATAATAAAGGATATTTACGCACGGAATTTCCCATTCCGATATTGATTAATAACAGAACAAGGATCATTACAAAGATGAATGACTATTTACACACGGGATTCCTTTTAAGTACATCGAAAGCAATTAAACTTAGCGATGGGAAAATTAATCAATGAAGGGGGTTGATTCCTTTTGACTTAAATGAAAATGATATATTTCGCGATGCACGATTCAATTAAATTATAACAAGTCACGTAAATTTCATATATACGTAGAAGTGTAGGGTCCTATGTTATCAGCTATACTGAAACTGTATTAAGGGTTGCATTGGAGGACAGTAATTTTTTTAACTAGATTTCTAGAAATAACCATCCAAAATAGTTGGGGGAGGGAGGATTCTAAGAATAGACAGAACAATTTTCTTTAATTAATTAATACTGAGTTAAAAAAAAATCACAATTCTCAACAAAGTATTAGTACCCTTCCCCCCACTAAAAAAAAAAGTTCTCTGTTTGTAAATAATCGGAGATATTTTGAAGTATACATTTTGCACAATTTTTTGTCTTCAGAGAAATTTTTATCAACAAAAGCTGTGAGAGAAAGTTTTACATTTTAAAAAAGAACAGTTGGACTAGATACGCTACTCATTTTATAAGACGGTATTATTTTTAAGAATAATGGTATGGAAATATCATTTAAAGTAAATTAAAAAAAATTCCACACACTCACATTAAGACACTACACAATTTCTAATTTGATTTAATTAAACTAAAAACAATTAGCGTTATGGTTCGTGTTTATTTAGTAGGTTTTTTTACACACACACAGATATGTAATCATTCATTAAATTCTAAATTGTATACATATGTGTGCATATTAGGACTCTTCTAAACCCTTAAGCGTGGTACCGGTTTATCCATTGGGCATCCAGAGGGGCTTGGAAGGGCCCGGATAAGCTGGACTTAAATAGATTTTCCGGTTATAAATTTCGATCCTTCAGTGCCAAGGGGGCCCGTAGATCTTTTGCACGCAGAGTCCGAAATGAGTTTAAATAGGCATTGCTTAAGCGGTTTGCCCGTACAAAGTACGGGCTACCGAAAGTTGGCTGCAACTGGTTTCCCCGTACGCTCTACGGGCACTGATATTTTCTTTCTTTCTTTGATTTGCGCGTATTTTTAATTCTTATGGTGTATTATTTAGTGCTAACGTTTTGAAAATATGATGTTCTTGAGTGGCCCGGCCATGGCCCATTGTAGTAAGAAATTCAATTATTTAAGAAGAATGGTACTGAAATGTTTTTCATCCAGCATTTTTCTTGTGGTGAAGGTGGGAATTATAGTTTAGTGTTAAGTTATTAAACAGTAAAAAAATGTGCCCTTTTTTTCAAGCATTTTGGGTAAAAAAAGTCCCCACTTAAGGAGTTAAATATTTTGGGGTTATATATGTATAAAAAGTAGTATTTTCGCGATTTTAGGATATAAAATCAAAAATCGATGTTTATATATATTATACCATCAACCACTTCCTCAAATGAAAAGACGATGCCAAATGCCACAATACGCAGCCAATAGTGGAAAGCTATTCACACGCACGTACAAGCACAGTAATCTTGTTCGTGGATACGATGCCAGCATTTGGCGATCTTTTTTGATTAGGCGGAATCAGACGACGGTATGATACCCAAGAATCTAACCGAAGAAAAAAATTAAATATATGTAGCAAATTACACACAATTATAGTATAACACATACACATTGTATTAATTATTATTTAAAATTAAATAAAAAAATTGTTATTAAAATTTTTATTTACAATTAAACCCATTAGTTGTTACTCGCAATGATATTCATAGTTATTATTTAAGATTTAACTGTACATTAGTTAAAATAAATATCTGATAGGTTGTCTAGCAGCTTAGTGGTGGCTAGCAGGAATGTGTGTGAAATATTTTCTTTTTAACATTCAAGAATGGATAAATCAAAAATAATTTGAAACAGCCAACTGAAAAAAACAACAAATTCTCGCAATGTCAAACACTAGCTACAGAATTTTAACACGCACAGACAAACAAAAACATTTCAGAAAAAAATCACCAAACAACATAAAGCGGAGAGATAATCATTATTAACTCAAGTATATAATATCGTGTTTATGCTGTTTCAGAATGCAGTAAACAATTTATGACATGAAGCAATTCATCGCTGTTTTGTTATCATGTGTTGCGGCATTTTTTTTCTCTATATACTTTTGGACCTTAATTGATAAAAAATATAAAACTTCACTGTCACGAAAAACAACACAGCTTCGACGTTATTAAACGGATTCGTGACTTCGAAAGTGAACTTTTTGTTACATTGTAGCGAATAAGTAGACGAATTTCAAAGCTCCAACTTGTTCTTTCAGATTCGAGGGGAAAAAAAAATTTACAAGCAGTAAGTCTTGGTCCTCCACCACAGTATGAAAGAAACCAGTTTTTTTTTTCTTCTTCCCATCTTATGTTCTGTTTAATTTTATTTCCATTGCCATCCCCCGTCCCCCCTCCGTCTTCTCTTTCCTAAGAAGACGAGGGAAAAAAATGAGTAAATAAATTTACAATAAAAAAAAGGAAGAGGGGAAAAAAAAACTAAAAATTCAGAGGAATACGAAATCTTTCACAGATTCCTGTATCTTTTTTTTATCCTTCCGCGTTGACATTTTTGGAATTTTCTGTTTTCCCCTTCTCTCACAGGCAACTCGGGAGAATATTTATTCTCGATGGGGAAAAAAAAAAGGAGGGAAAAAGAGGGAAAATGAAACATACTCCAAGAAAATAGGGTAAATGTATGACGTTACCGAAGTATAATATGGTTAGAAAATTTTAACTTTGTTCCTTTACAAATGTAGACTTTGAAAAATAAAGCAGGAAATATCTAAAAGCGG
>BMAV01007188.1:98388-116992 GCA_019973955.1 Trichonephila inaurata madagascariensis
TACAAATGTAGACTTTGAAAAATAAAGCAGGAAATATCTAAAAGCGGAACAGGAAAAATGGCATCTTGTTACTTCAAATAAAAGCATTTGGTACCAATAAACTTCAGCTATGGTATTGCTTAAAGAATTTCGTAATAAAAAAAAAAGAAAAGAAAAATATTTTTGTTTTGCGTATTTTTTGTTCAAAAATCATTTTTCATTCTTTTTATAATTCCCTTTCCATTCTTAACTTTAAAAAAAAAATCACCTGCTATCACTTATGTTCAACTAATTATTGTTATTTTAAATTAATTATTTGACTTTCCTTAAAGTTATTTTGATCTTTTTTTTTAATTTTATTTTAGCATTTCGAAAAATATTATGTATTTTCCCCTCAAAATTATAGAAGTAAAATTAATGCAAGTAACAATTTTTTAAAATTCATGTTCACTTTTTTAAAATTTTCGAAAAAATTATGATAATTAAAATTATGGTAAATAAAGAAAATTGTCTGCTATCATTAGTTGCATGTTTTTTTCCCCCCTAAAAAAATATATATAGTTCTAAATTAATGTACTTTAACTTTTACTTAAAATTGTTTTTATTGTTTTTAAAAAATTTATCTTAATATTTTCCTCGTAATAATCGCCTCATTCCTCGTAAAAATAAAAATAATATATATTTAACTGTTTTTTTTTAAGTCTGTGTTAAATTATATATTTTAAAATTTTCAAAAATTCGAATACACTTACGAATATTTACACGTTAAATATTGAAAGAAATGTAAGTATTTAAAAACAATTAAGAAAATTAATTTTTTATTACCTAGATTTAAATTACACTAAAGGTTCTGTGCAGTATTGGGTCCTGGTGAAATATAGTGAACTAATAAAGTTTTGAAAATGACAGCCAACGAGGTTATATTGAAATGAATGAAGTAAAAATTCTACAAGATGAATAGAAAGAAAAAAAAAATCAACAGAAATACTAAAACAAATATTTATTTGATCAGTAATTTTTTTAATTAAATAATCCAGATAACATCTTTAAAAAAGGTATATTAGAAGGAAGAAATTTTGTTTTTCCTTGAAGCTCTTAACAATATTAAAATGATTTCTTTTTCACTAAGATTTCAGCTAAATCGATACCTGTTTAAATGAAGATGGTATCAATTTATTTTTTTAATTCATAAGTCTACTAACTTAATTATAAAGAGTAGTGGATAAGCAATCAATAATAGTATATACTTTCCTAATTATTCATATATTAGCATATTTTTCTTATAAATTTCTACAAAAAAATGTGGCAATTAAATTATACATGCGTTGTGGTTAAACTGAAATACTGGATAGAATACCACACAGAAAAATCGCAGGTGCAATTTTTGGCGACAAGTAAAATAAGTCGCCAAATTATATTTAAGGTTAATAAAAAACGAGCAAGATAAAAACTACAAAGATCGAATAAAATCGTTATTGAATTAAAAACTTGCCAAATTTACCGTGAACCAAATATTTTATTTATGCATGCTTCATACATCTAAGGGCAGGCTGGGCAACCATGTCGTCTTCTGTTTCGTCTTACGCGTAATTTACGAAAAAGTCGTAAATAAAAACCTAATGTGAGATTAAGTGTTTCGAAACATTAACGATTTAGTATATTACGCTAATGACTACTAGAATGCATTTAAAAATCGATTAATCGAATTTCGTTTTTCGATTATTAATGATAACATGAAGTTTAGAACTCTGTATGTAAAAAAAAAAATAGTTGTTAAAAGTACAGTGAACCATTGAATGTTCAAATAATTTGAAGCCACTAACAAAAAAAAAAAAAATTAGTAGAAAATCCGGTTTGAAATTAGAGAAGGGATAAAAATTCAAAAATCAAACAAAGAAAGGGGTAGTTTATATGTTGAAGTTACGGGAATACTAGTCTTCAGTTTGAAGTTAGAATAAAAAATGAATAGTTCATTTTTTTTTTCGAATGATAATCATTCTTCTTAAAGTAGTTGTTGATTTCGTTAATACTGTATATTTTTCCAATTAAACTGTTATAAATAAAAATATTCAACTACATTTTTTGGATTGTCTTCGACAAACACTTAAAAATTGCAAATAAAATAAGAACATTTTTAAAAAAAATTATTCCAGTTTCAGTATCGTATTTTGATTTCATTTGAAGGAATAATCGATATATTACGCTGCTCACATTTCCGCTTCAATGAATTAATCTTTTTCTAATTAAAATGTGTTCCTTGCTCTTTAATGACAAATTGATTTTTAAATTTGTACGTTAATATGAAAATTTAAATAATTATAAATCGTAACCTCACTATTATATGCTAATATCGAAGTAATTCTTTTTTCCTTTTAGATAAAAAGTTCAGGAATTAAATCTTATTATTTAACATATGGTGAAAAGAAAGTCTAAAGTTGGTATTTAGCAATATATTACTTAAAATAATTTTCTATTACACAGTTATTTCATATAAGGTTAAAAGTAAATTGTAATAAACAGGATCAAAAAACATTCAATTTATAAATGTACTTCACCCCCCCCCTTCTTACAAAAAAAAGTTTAATTTCTATTCCAGATAGAAATTAATGAATCAAGCAAACCTTTCAAATTACAAATGTATTATTAACCTTTTCTCCACAAACTTTAAGAAACTGAACTTGAATGTCAAATCCTCTTTAAGAAGGGACAAATTTTCAAATCACATCTCTATATCTATAAATTATAATATATCATTTAAGTTTGTGTGTGGATTAACTTTTAAATCTAATAAACCATCATAAACCGTCAATCAACATTCTAAAAAAAATCATCACTTTTGATCCATCAAAATAAAATCTCTCTACAAAGGGAGATCGAATAGCAAAGCATTTATTAAGCTTTTGGAAAATAGTCTTGATACATCTTTCTTTGCATTGCCTTTTGTAGCATCAGAATGTCAACAAATTGTTCGATGTCGTCCATTTTGTTATTCATTTCCTCATGCGTCTAAATAACTGCGCCTACTTTTCATGATCCTCATTTCGGATCACGTAGTAACAGGAACTGCATTATTCATTTCATTTTCGTTATTGGAATCTGCATCAACGATATGTTTTGAGTTTTGAACAAACTGAAAAATGTATTTATCAGCATAATTGGGGCTGTACACGCATTATCATCATCTACTGCAACGAATTCTTTCGATGATACAGTAGGACAGTTCAATAATACAGAAACTTTCTCAAACATTTCATTAAATGTCGGCTCAGTTTCAATATCCTCCTTATCCAGAAGGAAAATCTTTTCGTGTTAAACGATTTTCGTTTCGTGTTAAGAGTAAAAAATGCATGGAAATATATAGCAGTTTGTCAGGACCGTTGTATTATTTTGTGTTATCCCATATTTCGAATACTTAAGCGTTTTAAAGTTAAACGTATTTCACTGTATATTTTTTAAAAAAACAGATATATAGATATTTTTTAAAAAAATTGTTTTTATTATCAAAAGCAGACGGGTGCTTTGCAAGCATGAAACAAAGGGGGGGGCCCGCCGAAGATGCAGAAACAAGTCATATCATTCATCTTTTTAAAACTAGTTTCAACGCATTTCTAGGAAATGTTTAATTTAAATCATGCACTTTGAACCAGATACAGTTCTAGGAATGAAAAAGAAAGCACAAATATCTTTTTAAGGCTCTTAAAGCCTTAATAGGTCTTATCCGGATCTGCCTCTACAGACTGAGCGTGAGTTATCTTAAATCAACTGCTCTGTCTTTATCTGACCTCAATCGTTTCAACTAAAAGGTTAATTTGTAAACCAGTTTGTATTTTAAATGCTTTTTTTGTCATTGAATTAAGGGGAAAATATCTATTTTAAGTAAACTGTTCCAACGGTAGCGTGGCCGAGCGGTCTAAGGCGCTGGTTTAAGGCACCAGTCTCTTCGGAGGCGTGGGTTCGAATCCCACCGCTGCCAGAATATATCTTTTAAAATTTCGATCTCTTCGTGTACTTATCGTTTTAATTGTATACATCTAATAAAAAACTTAATTTTTTTGTCTATAAATAAGTTTTCCATTTGCTCGCGTTTTTAAGGTGATAATTATAAACTAATCACAAAAAGAAGAAATAGTTAAAAAAAAAAATAATTAAATTAAAAAAATACTTAATCAAAAGGGATTATTTATATTAATTTAGATAGTTTTAGAAAATTTAAAGTTTTTTTTAAATTATATATATAAATTAATTTTTATAATTAGAATACATTGGAAAAAATCAAATTACTACTGAAATTGTGACAACTATGAAGAAATATTTCTCTTTCATTTGATTGTTATAATATTAACTAATTAACATTATCTATAAATCAATTAATCTAATTATCTCATTTGATTAATTCAATCTATAAAATTTAACTTTTATTTAACTGAGTTCTTTATTAAATCAGCAAAAAAATTCATGGAACACGGATTTTTTGTAGCTCTTTCAATCAAATAATTATATTACAGCTAACTACACAGTATTCTAATTAAATTAAGAAAAAAAGTAGGCTTAAAACGCTTGATTATGGCATTAAAAATTATATAACATTTCTAAATTGTGTAACAAAATTTTTTAAAAGTCAGACTTAATTTGAAAATAATATTAAGTCGTTACAAAATATTATATTAATGACATGTGATAAATTTTATTCAGATAAAAGTAAAATATAATTGTTTCACTGATAGATTAATATTTTACTAAATTTTTGAAATAATTCTATTTTTCTTCTTTTTTTTAAATCTGAAAGGTTAAAAAAAAGTTGATTGAATGGTAAAATTATAGTTGTTGCATAGCAACAGAAGAATGCGTAGAATTATTCACAGAATTTATGGCGAATATGGAAATCTGTGCTTAAAATCTGGAGACTTTTTATTTCAAAAACATCATTATTTCATGTTTTTTATTCAGCCATATTAACTTAAATATATGATAAACATAAGCCTTCTTAATCGATAGAAAGTTATTGAATTTTATTTTTACTTACGCTGTATGACTCCTTTTTCACAGACAATATCAAAATATAAATTTTCATAGGACATGTGACGAAGAAATTAATTCATTTGACTTTATTTCCATAATTAATTTCCTGCAAGAGAAAAAAATCATTATTCAAAACTATTCCCGAAAAATGTAATTTGCATGAAGAATTCTATTTTTCATTATCATTTTTTTATCTCTGGAATATTTTTTTGTTTTAAAATTATTATGATATATTTTTTGAAAGTTTTATGTTGCATATTTCTTCCATTTTTATTCTTTCAGAATATTGATTTCTGATGTATTGGCAGACGATATTTTTCCCTCCATTTTAGCGGAATTATTCTAAATAAAAATCTATAAACAGAAATCAATGAAAGAGAATTAAGTCAGAGAAGATATTTATTACAAAACAAAAACGTTTTTTATTACCAATATCAATTCCTCATAATTTTTTAATAGTTCACATTCAAATCACTGTAATTTACCTCACTAATATACAATTTTCTAATGTAAAAATGCTGTAGAGGGGGAAAAAATGGCAAAAATAATTATTTTAAGAGCAAACGATTTACGTTTTAGTCTAAACAACGCCGCGTATCAAAAATATGGAAGAAAAATAAATCGATTTAACTCCACCGCTAAAAGTTAAACATCTTCTTAGCATATTACCAAGCATAAAAGTTTCAAATTCTCATTACATAAATCATTTTTTATCTTCCTCGATGAATTACGATCCTAATTTTCTTTCTTCTAAATAGACATTTTCCGCTTCAACAAGATCACAGAATTTTACCGGCGAATAAATTCCGCCATGGACTGGTTGAGAGAAAACCCACGAATTTTAATTATAATTTCACCCTATATTTCTCGCAGCGCGGGGATAAACAATAGGTGAGTCGTCTTAACTAAATGCCTCCATAATTATATCTGCATAAATGATCTTTATACGGAACACAGAATTTATGTTTCATTAACTGGAATGAATTATCATGTTTTGTATATTGACTAGATGTAAATTTTCGGTTAACATTATAATGTATGTAATTCCGCGCATTCCGGTGTACAAAGAGGTCGTTAATGGAACAAAAAAATTGACTGGTGTAGGAAGGGGGTTAATGAAAGATTCCTTTCAACCGATTCATTTGAGTAGGTTTATAATAAGAGGGCATAGGAGATGGTAATAAGATATTCATCAATTTGATGATTTTAATTCGGCTTAATACATCATGAATGAGAGACATAACATTAATTTTTAAATTTGAGCTTAAGTCCATGTTGTGATGTATGACTTAAGCGATTTTGAATGCTTTATTTGAAGTAAGTGTTATAAAATATCTTAATCTGTGAAAAGGGAGATGAATTATATCCGGGTGCGTGATCGATTACCGCGCTCCCCCCTCCTTTTCTTCCAGTGGAACAATAGAATTAAGAAAGGATTCCAAAGTGAGATCAGTTTCAAAGGGTACGTTTTATTCTTATTACAATTTAATCGTTTGGTCTCAGTGGGGGGTGGAATTGTAAACTTTTTTTAACTAAAGTTTTTTTATCATAGTATAGAATAATAGTTCTAAGTAAACACTTTTAGGAGTGACCCCATTGAAAAAAAAAAGATGGAGAGGGGGGGGGGGTTATATTAAAGTCGGACTATAAAACAACACAAGGGCTCTTGGCGACGAGTCTCGTAATTTTGAACCTTGGTCAAGGGACGAGGACGACACCTGGAAAATTGGGGGGAGGCAATATAATTTACTATGAGATTAAGAAACTGATACAGATTTTTTCAATGTGATTGGCTACATTCCGAACCGCAATTTTGCAAAAGCGTTTAAATTAATAATTTTTTTTTCATATTTAGTAGTATACTCAGTACTCGTAGGTACATATCAAACTATTTTAAGAATATTAATACAAGAAAAAATTATTTAGATGCATTTTTTTGGCATAAAATGTAGAAAAGATGACGAAAAACATTCTAATTTTTATAAAAAAAAAAAAAAAAAAAAAAACAACAGTTATTATTTCAATTGATTGTAGTAACTGAACATAATAGTTCAGACTCTTTAGAGAAGTCTTAGCTGTATGTAGGCACAAAATATTATTTAAGCATTTTTCACAAAAAGAGAATGTTCTGAAAATATGTCATTCTTTCTTCATTGTTTGCCCAAAAAAAATGCATTTAAAGGATTTTTTCTTGTGATAATATTCTTAAATTAAATAATACAAGCTCAAAAATTAATCTGTTAAACTAATTTTGTTTTTATCTGCACACTATCAATTAAAATTTCGCTAATTTTTTTAGTCGAGAATAATATTAGAATAATAAATGACTGAATTCTTTGATCTTTCATATATAAAACCACTTTTATGTAGATTGCGATAAAAAAAAATTCTACTTTAAAAGAACTGTTACAGGATATTCAAGATTTAATTGATTGCATTTAAAATCTCTCTAGTGATAAACGTAAAACACTGTTATAATTATCTAATATTCATGTCAGTTATTTCATATGTTATTCAAACCACATTAAAAAGACAAACAACATATTTAAAAAAAAAAAAAAACGCTTCTGATTCTTAAAAGAGCTATTCTTTGTCCTTCAAGTCAGAACGTCTTTCACTAACTATCGTTACATAAAATTCCAGGCAATTCTTTTTTCCTTCGCAAGGACATGGTTTGCAAAGAAAAGAAAAGAAAAAAAAATTATTCTATGAATTATTCACTCCGTGAGTTGCAGTGAAATGAAGCGAGTGCGTTATGAAATGGAGCGAATAAAATACTAATTTTTGGATGCTTTCGGTTTATATCTCGTACTGTTTGTGATTGCAGCGAATGAGTAAATAAAAAAAAAATGAAATAAAGAAATCACGAGCAAATATGACGTATTTGAAGAAGCAAGATAAAATGGACAAAACATTGACTAATAATCAGTCTCCACAAGGAATCAGGTGACCATGTCATTCTCGTCACTTGATCATGGCTCAAAATTACGAGGCCCGAGGCCAAAAACCCTCGAGTAGCTGAACAGTGCAACGTTAATATTCACACACTCACCCAGATGGAATCGGTTATAATTGTCACGAAAATGAATTATAATTTAAAGAAACTAAAAAACACGCTTTTATAGTTAAGGTATCCGACTACGTTCGGAATCGTGATTTTAAAAAAGCGCATAAATGGATAATTTTCACGATATTTAGTGTCACTCAGATTAGAATACATGTATAAAATAGTTTTAAGGACATTTTTTAACAAAAAAAAAATATTTAAATACAATATTTCGGCAAAAAATTAACTCGGAATAACCTTTTTTCAAAATGTTCTCCTTTTGTGAAAAATGCTTCTATTATAATAATATTTTGCCTGTATAGAGCTCAGACCTCCGTACAGAGGCTCAACTATGATTTGTGAAAAATTCGCATTATTTTTAGAGTTACAACAAATTGAAATAATTACCCGCGTTTTTTTCTTAAAATTTTTCCCCTTTGTTGTCGTAAGACATGGATAAACCCACTTTTAAGTTATATATTTCAAAAATTCTAGTTGAGCCTCTGTACAGAAGTCTGAGCTATATATAGGCAAAATATTATTATAATAGAAGCATTTTTCATAAAAGGAGAATATTTTGAAAATTGTCATTCTGTTTTAATTTTTAGTCAAAATATTGTACTTAAATAATTTTTTATTGTAATACTATTCTTAAAACAATTTTATATGCATTTTCTAATCTAAGTGACACTAAATATCATAGATATTATCCATTTATACGCTTTTGCAAAATCACGGTTCCGAACGTAGTCGGATACCTTAATCGGAACTGAAATGTAAAAAAACAATTCTTAATATAAGAATAAAATTAACGAGAAAATTAATGTCATTGTGGTCAAAGCGTGGGGTCCTTTGTGCTACATCTTTACACTAACTTTGCATTTCGGAATAGAACTAGTAAGAAATTATAACAATTGATATCGAACGCTTTTACCCCAATGACATTCATTTTCTCATTAATTATATATTTTATACTTAAAAAATATTTTTTAGTTTTTTAAAACTATAACTTTTTTTCATTTTTTTGTTTCGATCTACAACAAAAGCGTGTTTTTTTTAGTCTTTTAAACTATTATTTATTTTGTTAACTGTATTTGTATTAATCATGAGCGTTTTTTGCTTTAGGGTCGTATCTTAATCTTTTAGTCTCCCAAATCTGGAAATGGGATCTGGAATGAGTCGCCAAATATGGAAATGGAAAATCGTTAATCCTGATGATCCTTATCAGTACAATGGAACAAAATTATTAAATTATTGTATTGTCATCGGTCAGTAGCGCACACAGGAATTTTTCAAGAGGGGTGTCCCAGGTCGAAAGTCCACCATTCTTGTATCATGCTTCTTTTGATTTTGTCGATTTTTGGGAACAAAAAACAGTAAAAAACTAATTATTGAATAAATAATTAGCATTAAATAATAGAATTAATCACAATTACGAATATATACTTAGAATTATAATAAATCGGGGGAAAAAATCAAGGACTTTGGGGGGGTCCGAACTCCTAGGAAACCCCCCTTGTGTGCGCCACTGTCACCGGTCCTTAACAAGTGAGCAAAATTTCGAATTAATCTGACCTTTTAAAGTGGGTGAAAATTGAATTCAAAGATTCCGTTACATACAAGTGAAACTTATAAAAGGGTGCTAATAAAAAGGCATTCATCATTTGAGAAAGGAGAAGAAAAAAAAAGAAGAAGAAGAAAAGGAGAGGGAAAAAAACCAAAAAAACGCCTGTGTGACCACATAAGAGTTCCGATTCAATCCCAGCTAAGGAGTTTGATCCCGAATTGTAGAGGCAATTTTAATACATGATTTTAGTTTCGAGTGAATAGAAGGATTTCTAACGATAGAATGGAACCATGCTCTTTTAGCATTTTGAGATGGAGAGACCAAATGGAAATCCTTAGTCAGGGGACATGCGAATACATAATGATCACCGTCCCCAACAGATCCACAAAGACAATTGGGAGTAGCTTTTAATTTGAAGCGATGCAAGTAAGAAACAAATGGGCCACGGTTTGTTAAGTATTGCGTAACTTTACTGGAAAGGGGATTGATATCTAAACTGGGTTTGGGAGAGGTCTATTGGCGGAATGCCCAAAGGAACCGAGCTCACCCGAAAAGGGTTTAGAGCTTCAAACCGATCCCTCGGGAAACAATCACCCCCACGTCCAATATTCATTGAAAAAGAACATTTATAAATAGTAGAAGACAGAAAAATAACAAAATACGGACTTCGTAATTTTGAACCAAGGTTAAGTGTCGACGACAACACTTAAGCTGTCACCCGACTCTCTTAGTTAACAGACCACTCCACGGGAGACTTTCAGCCATGACGGATTTCACGTGCATCAGCCACTCTACCTGCATTAGCACTAGAACTCGACTCGATAATGTCGGCTCTGACCACTCGGCTACCGCTGCCCGAAAATTTTTTCACAGCAGATTACATTATTCATTATTCAGTGCCGGTTTATCCATTGAGCGGGCATCCAGGGGCCCGGATAATCTGGAATTAACCAGATTTTCTGGGTATAAATTTCGATCCTCCAGTGCCAAAGGGGCCTGTAGATCTTCTGCGTCCAGGGCCCGAAATGTGCTTAAATCGGCACTTTCGGGAAATTGAAATTATTTCGTGGAAATTATCCATGTATTAATCCTTTGTCAATGAATGGCTAAAATATTACAGTTAAATCCGGCATATAACTCGCACCCAGTGGCACACACAAGGGGGGGGAGCCTAGGGGTCCACATCCCCTCAAAGCCCTTAATTTTTTTTCGATTGACTTTAATTCTAAGTATATAGTACGTAAAATTTAATTTATTTGTTATTAATGATTACTTTTATGAATTAATACTAATTATTTATTCAATAATTAATTCTTTACTGTTTTTTTTTCCCTAAAATCGACAAAATCAACAGGAGCATGATACAAGAATGGGGGACTTTCGCCCCTGGCCCCTGCCCCCCCCCCCCTTGAAAAATTCCTGTGTGCGCTACTGATCAGAATGATGAGTTCAAAATCCTGGGGGTTCACTTGAGGCTATCATTTACGCTCCCGTAATCTCTCACTTAAAATTGATTTCCGCAAAAACCCATTATTAGCAGATATCCTGTCAACAAAATAAACGTGCTTTCCAAAATTCAAGTCCTGTGGTGTAATGGAGAATATTATGCCCTCCCCCCCATGTAAATCCAGACTTGAAGAGTCATCAGCCGGATTTTACAAAGGGTTCATACTGGGCATCAGTCAGACTTTGGACCACTTAAGAGTCCTGATCCCCCCACAATGTGGGGGTGTACGTTACTCCACTGTTCAAGTCTGTAGGTCTAATCATTCAAAAACTGGAATATTTATGTATAACATCCCTTTTGTTGTCGATTTGCGCGAAACTCGTTCTTTGGGGATCTCTACTCAACGAAGAAACGTGCTTACCAAATTTCAAGTCTGTAGGTCTAATAGTTCAAGAAAGGAAAATCTACAATGTTCCTTAACCCCTCGCAAAGCCCCTTGGGAGTTGATTTCCTCAGAAACCGTTCTTAACGAATCTCTACTCAACGAAAAAATCCTGCTTATCAAATTTCAAGTCTGTAGGTCTACTAGCTCTGGAGATCTCGTGATTAGTGAATGAGTGAGTCCCTTTTCTATTTTAGACATCTAGATTAATTTTTTTCTGCCCTAGTTCATGAAAACTGAGATAGACACAGCAGGCTTTTGCCCTCTATGGGGGGTTGCTCCCCTTGGTTTTTTTTTAATTTTTTCCTTTTTTTTTTTTTTTTTTTCTGAAATATTCTTTTTCGATATATCCCCAAAAGAAGTGCAATTGTCACGGCATAATCAAATTGTTGGACAAATAAAGTTCACTCGAATTTCACAAAACCAAGAACAGAATGCACATCAATGACGTCTTAAAACTGCTTGAGATCCTGGGTCCCGAGAAAAATATAGGCCCCACCTATGACTCTAGAAAATAGACAGTGCACATAACATACGTTGTCAAATACTCTTACAAACAATAACCTGAAACAAATAAATGTGCATGACTTATAATCTTACATACCAGCTCAACCGACTGCCGCCTTTTGACGGAGTATTGGGGTAGGCTTAGCCCTATACATGGATGACAGTCATCACATGTAGCCAGTTGACACATCGTCCGAAATGACCAGTTTTTCGGTGAATACAATCGAAAATAACATTTGACGTTGAAATTATTCGAATTATGATCTTATTAAGGCTGAGTTGAGAACGAGACGAGGCCCCATTTGACCCATGCCTTAAGACGTCCCTGATCTACATACGCTTTAATTGCGAAGAATGATTTTGTACATTTGATTTTACTTATTTCTCGAACTATTAGAAATAATTCACCACGAAATAGCGAATAAACAAATGAGAAAAAAGACCCTTCACCCTCTCCTTCTTTATACACATACTTTTGTTCGAAAAAGTTTGGAATGGTCACTCCACAAGCCTTTTTTTTATAGATTCACTCATTTATAGGGATGGATATCTTAAGCATTTTGAGGCCCTGGGCCCAAAGAATATTTTTTAAGGCCCTGGGTTCCTATGAAAAAGTAGGCTGTACCTGTGGTTTTTAAATTAGACAGCGTACAGCATGCATTGTCAAATACTCGTACAAACAGTAAATTCTAACAAATAAATGCGCACGACCCCCAAACCTACGCACAAACCGGCTCGACCAATGACCGCATTTCGCCTAAGTGAGTTGAACGATTGTTTAAGGCAATGATCCGCAACCCCCGGTCCGTGTATCAAATGGTGCCGGGCTGCCTAAAGAACATTAAACTATTGCCATTTTATTTAAAGTGGTGCATTTCTCTCGGATTTGTGCAACTTCCCACGGAAATCACTTTATATTCCACGTTAAATCACTTTTATTCATTTTTGGTGTAACTATATTTTATTCTGAAGGCATATTTAAATGTAACTAAATTAAAATGGTTGAATCAAGACAATCTAAAATATAAACAATCAACGTGTCCAACCCTCAGCGGGCCGCGGTAAAATTATCAAACGTTGACCGGTCCGCAGCGATAAAAAGGTTGCGGAGGGCTGGTTTAAGGCAGTGGTCTCTATCCCCCGGTCCGTGGATCAAATACTACCGGTCCGCACAAGAAACATTAAGTTATTTTCCTTTTATTTACTTTGGTATATTTTTCTTGGGTTTGGGCTGCTCTTATGAAAATCACTTTATATTCCTTGTTAAATCACTTTACATTCATTTTTTGGTGTAGCTATACTTTATTCTGAAGTCACGATTAAATACAATTAAATTATTAAGTCAAAACAGTATAAAATATAAACAATCAATATCCTCAACCTCAGTGGTAAAATTAACAAACGTTGACCGGTCCACGGCGATAAAAAGGTTGGGGAACACTGGTTTAAGGTATTAGGCCTAGGACTAGACATGGACAGTGGTCATAACATAATAATACAGTCTTGCCCAGTAGCGTAACGTAGAATACTAGGGCCCCCCTGCAGAGTCAGGTTTCGGGCCCTAAGCTGGATCTTACGTACTTAGCGTCAGTCAAGCTTTGGGCCCATACGTTAAGCCACTGGTCTTGCCACTTTTGCCAGTTGAAATTTTCTGTTTATGGAGAATATGTATGGGAATAATATTTGACCATTAAAATTATCTGGATCATGGACTTATTAAGATTGAATCGAGAACGAAACGAGGCCCTGGGCCCGGGCCCAGTTGGCCCATGCCTTAAGACGTCCCTGCTCATTTATCTGTGTGTGTGTGCCCTAACTTCTACTACCACTAATAATAATAATAATAATTTGTGCGTTCCATAGGTAAGAAAAATGCTAATGCGAATTACAAGTTTTATTCAGTCATAATTGAACGAATAAAACTGCTTTATCTCGAACAATGGCTCAGAATTATTGAGGGGGAAGGGTTGAAACATCTCCCAAAGTAAAAAAAAAAATTACAGGAGACTACTTGGTGGTAAACAATCATTCCAAACGATTTTCAAAATTGCAGGGAGTCAAAGGGCGTTTCTTCAACCCTCAATTTCTCCACTCATGCGAGAAATTTTTCACCAAATAAAAAAAAGAATGAATAAATAAGTAAAAAGAACATATAGAATAAGTATAAAAATAAAGTTTCTCGGCTCTCTAACTCTAGGAAAAAGATTAAATTATTTCTTTCCTTTTAAATTTAAAAAAGAAAAGAAAAGAAAGAAGCGTCAAGAGTAGCAATTAAGGAGTTTCTTTTCCCATTCTAGTCTTTATAAAATAAATAATAACTAAAAGAGCGGTTAATTTGATACTGGAAAGGAAAAAAAAAATTCGTGTTAGCTGACTCTCTAAAGCATAAAAAAAAGATACTAAACACGAATTCACTTTATTTTGATTTTAATTCGGACTCCATGGCTTCACAGCAGAACGGGTTTATCCATCCCGCCTATCTGCTTTGACTTTTTAATCGATCGCTAGGAGCACCGGCACAGAGTCACTAGTTTATCCTTGAAAGGGGATTTACAAATTTTAAAATGCCAAAAGAGATACATACTCGTATTTCTGAACCCATAAAAGATACTTTTATTTTAAGACACTATTTTTTTCAATTCCTACTATTAGCTCACACTCTCTCTATATTTATTTATTTATTTATCTTCGTGGAATTTTCAATCGTTAATAAAATACATTTTAAAGCGTTCAATTAAGCTGAAATTTTCTATACATGATTATTTTGGATGACAATACAGTAATTTAACTATAACTAATAAAAATCTCTCAATTGATTAAAACTAATTATTTAAAGAATTACAAATATATAACCACGTTGGCATCATTTTTAGCGACTTGTGTCAAATCTTGAAAAGGTTTTTTTCTCACATTTTAAAGCGCTCATTTGAGCTGAAATTTTCTATACACTATTTTTTGGGGTAAAAATACGGTTATTTAATTATAATTAATCAAAAGGAATTGACTGAAACTAATTATTTAAAGAATTACAGATACAGCCACGTTGGTTTCATTTTTAGCGACTTGGGTCAAAACTTTAAGATTTTTTTTCTCGCGTTTTAAAGCATTCAGTTAAACTGAAATTTTATATACACGATTGTTTTGGATGACAATACGATACTTTAATGATAATTGATAAAAATTAATTACCACTTAATGTTGAAATTCTGTCATATGTATATACATATTTATATTAATGGTAACTATTTAATGAAAAGTAGCGAAAATAAAAATTTTCTTTGTTGATCTAAGTAGGAATTGGCTTAAAAAAAACTCTTTTTATATTACTTGTTTCCTTAAGGGTACCAAGACATGCTCGAAAGAGTAAAATGTCAAAAATAAGACAGACTCTTTGTTTATGGGACATACATCTTTAAAAATTTTCAACAGAGCTTAGATTTTTTTTGTGATCCTAATAAAAATATTTTAATCATTCTGTAGAAATACAAAAATAATTTTTTAGTTATAAAACAATTTGTTCCTGTTTAATTTAAGTTGGATATAATTTTTGAGATCTCATAATACATGTGCTTATGTTTAGGTATCATTTTTTAAAGAAGTATCTCTTAAATATGTAAAGTATTTTTTGCACATATATAAAACAATACTCAAAATACATTGAACCTATTTTTTTAGTAAAATATTAAAATATTTTCTTTAAAAAAATTATAAAACTTTGTAATTTTGAAACTTTTTAT
The DNA here is from genome assembly GCA_019973955.1 of Trichonephila inaurata madagascariensis. NCBI lineage: Eukaryota > Metazoa > Arthropoda > Arachnida > Araneae > Nephilidae > Trichonephila > Trichonephila inaurata. Next base: position 114,133 of record BMAV01007188.1, read on the forward strand.
CCCCCCCCCCCTTTTCATACATAAATCTACTTTTTAAAAAACTATGTACTATACTTCGACTAAAAAAGAAACAAGTTTACTATAAGCACAAGTATCCTGTACAGAAGTATAAAAAATTTGAACCCCCACCCCCTCTCCCCTATAATGCAATAGTTTCTTTTTTTTTATATAGTGTACCTAAAAGCAAAAAATTATGCTTTGGAGAAAAAGTGAAAAAGCTAAGCATTTGTAAACGTTTGTTTACATTTTAGTCAATTACTTCTTTCACATTTTAAGGTTATGAACAAATAAGTGTTATATACAAATAATTTAACAACAAATAAGTGTTATATACATTATGAACAAATAAGTGTTATATACATTTTTAGATTCAGAAAAACATGTACCATTTTTTAATCTTTTGAATGTGTGTCCTAAATTTTAAGAGACTTCTTACTCATAAGAAAAATTATTCAAAATAATAAAAAAGCCCTATTTAATAAATATATAAAATCGTATGAAAGGAACCGGGACATACACATTCAAAAAAAATCGATTTTTCTAAATTAAGAACTCCTCGCTGATATGTACATATTTTATTCAATTTACGAGTAAGACATCTAAACATCTTTCTTCTATTCACTATAATCATTTAGAACAGCGGCTCTTAAACTGTGACTGTGGTCCACGGACGCCCGTGGATCCCCAGCACTTTTCGAGGGAAGGGGGGGGGGGCCACGAAGGTCACTCATTTAATGTTAAGATTTTCCTCTTTTACGAACTCAAATATTACATTTGATATAACAACACTTGTGTAAAAGAAATTTAGCTCTTTCCTCCTCATTAAAAATTTTAATACAGTTAAGTACATTATTTATTAGAAATTAGTATTTTGTAATATTTTTAAGTGCAAAATACTAATAGACGTATGCTGTTTAAGGAGGAGGGGGGTTAAAAAAATCTGTATAAGCAGCAGAGGCAGTTTTAGGATTATTGAAGAGCCTTTAAATCACTCAGTCAGTGTTTGAGTCAGAGAAGGGTGTTCAGAATCTTAGGGGTCGGCGAAATCAGGTTGATACATAAAGAAGAACGGGGAGGGGGCTTTTTAACCGCTGATTTAGAATATAATTTCCTCTTGTATCATATTATCCCATTTCAAAAGCGATTACGTAAAATTTCTAAAAAGGTATGGTAAATATAGGTTAAGTTCAAGTAACGTCATATTCATATGATAACTACAATCACGTGTTGCCAGCCATTCAGTTGATAAATTCATGTGACGTCATAGTTGTGTGTGATAAAAATAAATCACGTGTTTTTAATCAATCAGTTCAAGTGCTTCGCTGTTGTCAACTTTTGCTTCTCGCAGAAATATTTTTTTAAAAAACTATATATATTTTTGACAAAAATAACGCGCACGAGCAAGCAAACACATTTGATTTTAAAAGTACACGTGTAATATAACACGTCGTTGTATACGCGTTACTGATTTAAATTCCGTTAACCAAAGTACGCACTGCATCTTTTACTGTGGCGTCCACATCTTTTACTAATGAACTCAGCGGGAAAAGTTTATTGTCGGTGATTGAAGAATAATGCACGCACGTGCGGCCAATCGGACCAGACCCAAAAAATCTCGGAGAGTTTTCCAATCCGCGGATGAACAGTTTATTACATTCTGATGGGTAGTTCCGTGATAATAAGCCATAACTTTTGGATACTTAAGATTGGACACCCTGTATTATAAAACGTACAATAACAATGTATCCTAACTGTAAAACCGACATGCTGATATCCTATCAGTGTAAACACTTAAACTGCAATCGTTGTTAAACATTTACTGAGAATTCAATCTGAGAATTATTCTTATCAGTTCGTTCTGTCAATAGACTCCGGGCAAACAATCCACACCTCACAGAAACGAATACATTTCTTTCAACGAAAAAAAATCATTTATCATTGCTGTTATCAACGGTAGATGGCGGAATGCTTAATCATGCCAGTCTCATTTCATTTGTTGGTCTGACTGAAAGTAAAATATTGTTGTCTACCGCCCTTGTATCTAAATCGCATTAATTTCCCTCGACATGTTTTCCTCGATGATATTAAAATGTTATTACCGGCTTCGGAGAGTGTTCGTTTAATTTCATAATTACAGATCTGCAGACTTTTAATAACAGAGAAAGTTGTTCGCTTCGAGCCGATGCTTCGATAGAGAGTGAAAAGCTCTGTAACATTAAATTAATAGTCTGAGTTGTGGTAGTGATACGACTGCCTAAAGTAAGGATTATGTCATAGTTTCTTTAAGGTTTGAGTTTCCACAATAAGTCGTCTAGATTTTGGTTTAAGAGATTAGTTAAAGTCATTTGGTTTTTACTGCTTTTAATTTTCGGGTCAGAAGAAAAAAAAATTTCACCCCTCTTCTGAATTGATTTTGAGAGGAATCTTATGTAGAAAAATATTTCTAAGATAAATTTAAAAAGCATCAGCTTACTCAACAGATCTATATTAGCAATAGGCAGTGGCGTAGTGGAGAATATTTGGGCCTCCCGCCCTTCAAAATCAGGTTTTGGGCCCTCAAGTTGGATAGTCAGGGTCAGTGGCGCACACAAGGGAGGGGTCCTGAGCCTCTGTACAGAGGTCTGAGCTGAATACAGACAAAATATTAATATAATACAAGCATTTTTTACAAAAAGAGAACATTTGGGAAAAAGATTATTCTAAGTTAATTTTTGCCAAAATATTGTAATTAAATAATTTTTTTTTGTCATAATGTCCTTAAAAAATTTTATACATGCATTCTAATCTAAGTGACACTAAATATCATAAATATTATCCATTTACATGCTTTTGCAAAATCACGGTTCCGAACGTAGTCGGA
>BMAV01007188.1:117002-139596 GCA_019973955.1 Trichonephila inaurata madagascariensis
ATTCCATCGATGTTTCTCTTTAACGAAATTTGTTATAGCTTCACGGATGTTCCTTTTTTTTTTTTTTTTTTTTTTTTTTTGTTCTTTTCAAGGAACAATAAATGTTTTATTCTTCTTTTAAATCAAATCACGTTTTGTTATAAATGATAACGACGCCATTTGGAAAGATTTAGAGCTTTTAGAAGAATTAGTTTAATTATTAAGTTCCTTACTCTCCTGCTATTTTATCACAGAAATTACAAAAGTAGTTTTTGATTACGGTGTAAAGTTTTATTCTAGGTCTAAAAAACATATTAGTTCGCTTAAGTAGAAATAAATTAAGGAAAAGAATAGAAAAACGTGTGTTATACTTATGTAAAACTGTGATTATTATACAAAGAATAAATGAAACTATTGTTCACTACAATTTTCTTTGTCTAGATTTTTAAGCTCAAATTTCAAAGAGAGGGTCATATTTTTTTTTAAAATCTTGTACCGGTAGTACGTCCTCAGGTGGAACGTCATAGTACGTCCTCAGGTACGTCCTGGTCATACGCCAGGTGTGAAAATAAGAGCTTGTGATATGGTCGTTCTATGGTGACCATATCTTTGATTGTCAGCGTGAATTAGAGGTGTGGGATTCTCGAAATGAATCGACATTATAAAATTCTTAATATGACTTTATTAAGAATATAACTTAAATTTCTAATAAATTAGATAAACATATTAAGTGAGAATAAACCAAACACACAGCAATAGTTAAACTGGATCGCGTAACTTAGATCACTTATCGAAATAATTATATTATCCGCCTACTTTCAATTCTGATAATATTACAAGTCCTAATATCAAATAACCAGTCCTACCTTAATTCAAGCTAAGGCTCTATCACGGTATGAAGTTCCTAGGTGCGCGTGCAATGGTATGCACCTTGTATTACTGGTTTACTTTCTAGGTAACTTTACGAGTGGCTGTCAATTCACGCTTGTATCTCTTCAAACATAACTTTCCCCTAAATTGCCATTCTGCTTACTGAAACTTCTGTTCTTTTAAAAGCTATCTTATTTGCATTTCACAATTGCATTTCACTTCTTGGATTTGGGTTGGAAAAGATTTGCCATTAATCTTGGCCGTCAAAGAACCCAGAGGTTATGTTACAGAAGAGACGTGTGAGCCCGTCACAAGCTTTAAAATTAAAGAAAAGTTGAGCATAGAAAAAAAATATAACGAATACTGTATCGAATACATATATCGATATACAGTAGCGCACACAAATATTTTTCAAGGAGGGGGAGGGGGTCCAGGGCTGAAAGTCCACCATTTTGATATCATGCTCCAATATATTCTTTTGTTTTTGTCAATTTCGGGAACAAAAACAATACAAAATTAATTATTGAATAAATAATTAGCACTAATTAATAAAAGTAATTATTAATAACATATACATAATTAAATTTTAAGTAATTTATACATAGGACTATAAACAATCGAAAAAAATCAAGGGCTGGGGGGAGGAGGTCTGGATCCCTAGGACACCCCCTTGTGTGCACCACTGATCCTTATTCCTAATACATGGCTGAGTGATTTAAGAGTTCCTTAATAATCCTATGACTGCCTGTGTTACTTATAAAAACTCTTTTTAACATTTTTTTCTTTTTACTTTAAGAAAACAGTAATTAAAAATATTACAATATTCTAATTTAATACTAAATTAAACTCAGTGGCGCAACAGCCCATGGGGGCTAAGACCTACTGTGCCATCTCAGTATACGCGACCTTTGGGTGCTGAGGTGCATGAACAAATGTCCCAGGTCAGTCTGAAATGAAACCCCCAGTGTTTAGTCCACAAACAAGCTTGGTACTCATTTATCGACCCACTGAAAGGATGAAAGGTTCAGTCGACCTTGCCCAGCTCGAGGATAGAAAATTTAATACTATCTCAATTTATATTCATGACTGAATTATATATTCTTGTACAGTTTTTTCATCGGGGCAATTTAGTGATCTCTTCTAAGATGGAATATTTTTGGATTTTTCCAGAGTCCGTAAAAAAAGGAAATTTGAACACTAAATGAGAGAACTTCGGGGCCCCTTAGAAAGACACTGGTGACCACAGTTTAAGAACCACTGTCCTAGCGCAACGTTAATTAAAAACAAATCAATCTCATTATTATTACGAGGGTTGGGGCATAAGTCATGGCAACTATTTATTTTCTTGTATATATGTGAATGGATCACTAACGTATATGTGTCGTGTGAAAGTTCTACAGGCATAGTGTATATACAAAAGAACAAATGGCTCTGTAATAGCTGGTAGTAGCGCAGCGAGGGCTGTGAAATCAGTCAGTTGGTGAGTGTCGTGTGATGGAAGCAACCTGTGTTGAGCAGCGTTCTTACATCAAAATAGCCGTTCGTTCTCCGAGTGAAAAATGCGATGGAATATCACAGTGAATTAGTGGAAGCCCTTGGGAACAATGCCTTACCATACCGTACAGTAGCACGGTGGATGTACTGTGTACTGTGTTGTCAATATTTTGCACCGTGAAGACCACATTGCCCTGTATACTCTACAACTTAATAAATTAGTGTGTTACGATATTTCAGTTCTATTCATTGTCCACACATGTAGTTAACACCTTGTCATTTTGTCTGTATTTGTCAAATTTTCCAGACGGACTGGTATCTTCAAGAGAAAAAAAAACAATTGCCATGACTTTTGCCCCAACACCCTCGTATTATTTTTTCATACTTTATTATTCATTCATTTCATTATTTCACATTATTATTATTTTCAGTCCACTCTGACATCTCAATCGTAAATTTTGCTTGAAATTTTTAAAAATAATTAAGCACTAAAAATACATAATTTTTTTAAGAAAATATTTATTGTTTAAATTTTGTAATCGGCGTTTATAAATACATCTTAAATAACAGCTATTCTTCGACATTTGTTCGTAATAAATAATAAAAGTTTTTGTTGGAATGGACTGAACGTAAGCAATAAAACAAAAGGAAAAGCTCGACAATCTGTTTCCATCCGCAACTTCAAAAATGTAGGACAGTCATGCTTCAAATACAGAGCACAAAATGCAACCCCCAGACAGGATACAGCATGCAAATGAATAGCTTTGTTATTGCACGCGTAAATTAAACGCATCGCGAAAGCAGATGTTTTTTCTTTTTTCTTTACTTCCTACTATTTGGCTTTTCTACTTTTTTACGAATCATATTTCTACGTAACGAGATCTAGTGGTAAGATGAACTGCTTCCGAAATTTATTTCCGAGAACGAATTTAAAATTCTTGTCGTTCATTACATCCGTTTTAATTAATTACCACTAGAATTATTTAAATTAGTCACAGAAAGGGATGTCTTAGAAGTTTCTTGTTAGCAGTTGTTTTTGTTAAAAGAAGGGTGACACTGACAATGAACGATAGTTTTATTTTCTAACAAAATATAAGATAAATATAAATAAAAACAGTTGAGACATTAGATGTCTTCCTTTAATCTAGCTGTAGAGATTTCTTAAGAAGTAAAGGAAAAAAAATTACCGAGTTTTACTGTCTGCAGTTAAAATATATGCTTTGTTTAAAATTGTGTTTGTTATTATGAAATTAAACCTTGGGTCATGTAATCTTATAATACGAGACATTCAAAGTTTTACATACATGAATTAATGTCCAATTTGTCAAAAACTATTTAAATCTAAAGGTTCAATTTCTACAACTTCGTAAAAATGGCTTCAAACTGCGATAATGGGAAAGAATACATCACTGTAAAATAAATGGTAAATTCAATCCCGAGTATTATTAAAATGAGTGCCGTAAAATCCGGTGTATAACGCGCACCCATACTTTCAAGCTGCATTTTTTGATTTTTAGGTATATTCGCCGTATAACGAAGTATATTTACGAAGGAACCTGAAGTAAATGTGTGCAGTGTTATTATGTTTTGAAGTCATTTATTCGAGATATGATCCCAAGATTATGAAAACGAATGTTCTTCTAGAACTACAACACTTAAAGTTCGTTAAAAATGTCATTTATTTTAAATAAACAGTATTTCGATATATGTAGAAGTCTTAATTTTTTTCTATGCTCATCTTATTTTTTATTTTAAAGCTCTCCTTTTTATACCTGGCGTATAACGCGCACTCGTAAATTTCGATCTCATTTTTTGTGTTCAAAGTGCGGGTTATACGCCGGATTTTACGATAATTATTACACACAGCATACACATCTTTTTAAAAAATTTATTTAATTTTTAAATTATGTTTATTGGTAAATTATAATTCGAAATAGGTATTTTTAATCTGACTTCCCTTATTGATGTGTGAACATATAACTAATACAAAATATTATACATGTATACATGTGTATTATACAGTCACCAAAATAATATACCGTAAAATCCGGCGTATAGGGCGCACCGGCGTATAACGCACACCCATACTTTCAAGCTGCATTTTTTAATTTTTAGGTATATTCGCCGCATAACGCGCACCCCCATTTTTACAAAAGAACGAGAAATGTAAGTGTACAATGCTGGTATGTTTTTAAGCCATTATATATATATATATATAATTCGAGGTATTATCCCGGAATTTTGAAAAATAGTATATTTTTAGAATCAGAATCCTTTAATTTCATTAGGCATGTCGTTTCTTTCAAATAAATAATAGTCTGCTCTTTGTAGAAGTCTAATTTTTCTTATGCTAATCTTTTTTCTTATTTTTGAAACTATCATTTCTTATACCCGACGTATAACGCGCACCTCTAAATTTCGAAGTAATTTTTTGTGTTTAAAGTGCGCGTTGTACGCCGGATTTTACGGTAACTTAAAATCAAGAGAAATACGGAAAAGGAAGAAGACAACCAAGGCAAAAGTCACGTTAAAACTAAGCAAATATCCAAGCTTATAAGACTGAGCTGCAAGATATATATTCCAGGTCTATTGGTGACGGACGTCCTGGTTTTGAATTACTATCAAATGACGAGGAGGACATCTGATGGGTCATCAAAAAGTTCAATGGTGTGGTTCAATGTTGTGCTTTGTTTCAATCAACTCATGAGCCACAAATCAGAAAAAAATTAATTTTAAATTTAATAATAAATAGAAAGAATGCGTATCTACACTCGCTCATGTACAGAAAATCTCTAATCACAACAAAGAAAGTTTTCATAAGCAGCTCTCGCTATACTGAGTGGGTTCTACCAACATCTGAACTGATACCCTATCTCCAAACTTTCATACAGGGTTTCAATATCAAGAACGGTATCAATAATAAGAAGCCCCCAAGCTAGAGGGGCCCCAACATATGTAATTAAAAATTCACGTAAAATGCTATCAATAGATCTTAAGGCAAGGGCCAACTGGGCCTGGGCCTCGACTCAGCCTTAATAAGATCATGATTCGAATAATTTCAACGGTCAAATGTTATTTTCGGCTGTATTCTTCAAAAAACTGGGAAATTCGGACGATATGTCAACAGGCTACATGTGATGACCACCGTCTATGCATAAGCCTAAGCCTACCACCATATACCATCATTACTCACGGCAGTGGGTCGAGCCGGTTTGTGCGATTGTAAGTCATGCACATTTACTTTTTTCGGGTTATTGTTTGTACGAGTATTTGGCAACATATGCTAAGAACTGTCTACTTTTAAGGGTCATAGGTGGAGCGTACGTTTGTGTAAGGTTCCAGGGCCTACTTTTGTGTAGGGGTCCAGGGTCTCAAGAAGTCTTAAGACGTCCATGATGTAACCCTGTCCCCATAAGATAGATCTGTGTTCGCCACTGTATACAACTGTCTTCAGCAGAATTGAGATTCCAACCCACTACTTGCAATCAATACAGCATGTGATTTTAGCCCATTAGAAAGCCCCAAAGAAAGCCCATTCTATCTTAAAAATAAATATTAAATAAATTATTAATAACTTAACTCAGAGGCGCAATAGCCCATGAGAGCCAAAGCCTACTGTGCTCAACTCAGCATAAGCAGATGTTCCGGTCAGGTGGTCAGTCTGACGCGAAATACTCAGAATTAAGTTCCCAAGCAGGCTTGATATTTATTTTTGGACCCACTGAAGGAATGAAAAGGCCGAGTCAACCATGCCCAGCCCGTCGTTTGAACCTCGGACCTGTGGTGTGGAAACGCGATGCACTAACCACTCGACCACTGGGTTTCAAATTATTAATAAGTAAAGTATTTAAAAGAACTGCCAACTCAATTAATATTATTAATTAAAGATACAATCAAACACTGCTGTCGAAATAAACCAGAAAATATAATTTATTTTTTCTAGTTACTCAATACCACTAAAAAAGTCAAATTGATAATTGAACATCTTGATACACCTTCTCTAATAAAAAATCAGTTGGCACTACTACTATTTCATCATTAAGCATCCCCTAATCATACCCCATCACCTTATTACTACACATAGCTACTTACTAGAGCGTGGATTATTAATTTTTTCAAACAATATCCGACCAGTCACTTTCCTTTCGTCTAATTACATGATTTAAAGAGATCTTCATTCTTAAATCACACAGCGCTTACGTGATATGATTTCGCGTAACATATCATCGACCTTCACGTGACCTCCAAGGGGAGCGAGCTTCCGAACAAAGGCGCCGTTGGAAAATTCTTCTTTCCCCCTTGCCCCCATTCACCTGAGGCATGACCGTGAAGAAAAACTAGGGGGTGAGAGACCCCCTCTTTTCCCCCTACCTCTCATCTTTTCTTAAAATGTTCCGCTGTCGGTGGGGTGGGGTTTTCCTTTTTTTTTTTTTTTTTTTTGCCTTTAGTGAATGGAGCAAAAAAAACTGTGAGTAATAACAGTTTTTTTTTTAGTGCTTGTAGGTACCTGAATACATGAAATGCTCAGCTGTAATAAGGATTACGAGGTTTTGGAATGGTGAGGTTTTTCTTCTGTTTTCCGGGGGATGACAAAAAGTACTCGATTTTTTTGTTTTGTTTTTTTGTTTTTGTATTATTATGGTATTTTAATTTGTTTCCTAGCAGGTACCTTTTGGTTTTGTTTGCTCCACAATCTTGGTCTTAAGCAATAATAGTGTGTGTGTAATAAATGGCATTGTGGTGTATATTTTTCCTTAATGGATTTAGTCAATGTTGTGTTACTTCTAAGAATTCCTTTTGCCTTGGTTAAGGGGGTTTTTGAAGCAAATTCGTAGGTGACCTTTCACTAGAACATAAATGAAAATGAAAACATATAAATTTAAAGAAACTGGAATAATTAGTGTCATCTTTTCGTATGCAAATGCTAGAATTTCGTGACAACTCAGAACTCAGTATTCGCGTGAGAAAGTATATCAATGACATAATGCAAAATTAAATTCTTGCCTTAATCTTATTTATAGAACTATATAGCTTTTACAATATTTCGATTACCTATCAACACACACATATATATCTAAAATATTTTTTATCTAATTTTTCACTTCTTCATTTTCCATTAATTTTTCAGTTAAAATACAAATGCAATAATTATATGTATTTTTGAAAAAACTACCAAGATTTTTTTAAAATGCGCTAATGACTTTTCAATTTTAATTCAGGGAACCGCGCGGGACATCATATACATTCAAAAAATCGATTTTTCAATTTTAGTATTAAAAAATAGTGCATATTTTTCAGAATCTAAAAATGTCCGTTGATAAAATAGCTTAAAGTATGAAAAAAGTAATTGACTAAAATGTAAAAAAACGTTTACAAATGTTTCGTTTTTTCACTTTTTCTCCAAAGCATAATTTTTTGCTTTTAGGTACACTTAAAAAAAAACTATTGCACTATAGGGTTCCAAATTTTTTATACTTCTATGCAGGATACCTGTGCATATAGTGAACCTGTTTCTTTTTTAGTTGAAGTAGTAAATAGTTTTTTAAAAAATAGTTTTATGTCTGAAAAAAGCGAAAAAAATAAAAATTTTCATAATTACAAATTTTTATAGTTTTTTTTAAAGAAGCTGTCATATTATTTTACTAAAAAAAAATAGGTTCACTATATTTTGTGTATTGTCTTATATATGTGCAAAAAATATTTTACGTATTTAAGAAATACTTTTTTGAAAAATGTTAACTAAACATAAGCATGTATTATGAGATCTCAAAAATTATGTCCAACTTAAACAGAAAAAAAAAATTTTTTTTAGCTAAAGAATTAATTTTGTATTTCTACAGAATGATTAAAGCATCTTTATTAGGATCACAAAAAAATCTAAGCTCTGTTGAAAATTTTTAAAGATGTATGTCCCATAAGCAGAGTCTTATTTTTGACATTTTACTCTTTCGAGCATGTCCTGGTATTCTTAAATAAAAATATTTCAATTTCACTTTCCACTTAAAAAATTACACAACTTAAAGTGTGTCACTTTTTACGAAAGAAGTGTAACTCAGTTGTGAGATGCACAGTTTTTAAATGAGATAACTTATTCTAAAAGTTCGAAAATAATACTACTAATTCATGTTTTAAAGTTACACACAGTGGCATAACATACACCCCCGCAACCATCTCATTGCGAAAGGGGTCATGTGTTCTAGGGGGCCTAAAGCCTGGCTGATATCATTTACGTATTTGGGATTGGGGCCCAAAACCTTATTTTGCAGGGGGGCCCTAGTAATCTTCGTTACGCCACTGGTTACAGATTTGTTTGTTATAATCTAATATAAATCAAATTCTCAACTTACATCATCTTAATCAAAAAAATTTTTTATATACTTTTATGCATTCTTATTTAAATGCTAGAATATAAATATAGTAATTGTAATTATTTTCTTGAAAATCTTGGAATAAAAAAGAGCAAACGATTTTTTTTTCTTCTTAAATTAAATAAAAATATGTTTATGTCCATTTCTAAATGGAATAATTTAGGAATAATATATGGAATTCTAAATGGAATATATAATATATTTCTGTTAGTTTCTTAACTGTAGCCCTTTTTTATAGTTTGGATTTAAATATTTCTTTCAATTTAATTGAATGAATAAAAGCATAATTATTTTTTGAGAAACAATAACAAATGAGTAAATAAAAAGTCATGACACAACATTAGTAAATGAGCAATGATAACGCTTTCTTACGCAAAATCGTAAAAAATTCTAAACTAAATATTGATAATCAATATTGCTTTAAAAATTGTATAGCGAATGAAATAATTAAAAAAACAAAAAACAATTAAGTAGTTGCATAATTACGGTATTAATTTATTTGACTTAATTTTTTGACTTTTGTATTCCAAAAATCTTTTAAATTTTAATGCTCTAAATGAAATGATTAGTGACATTTTCTTAGAAAAACTTGAATTATTAGGTACTTTTAAAATACTGATTTTTTTAATAAAGTTTATAAATATTGTTTTTTAAAAAGAATATTTATTTTAATTGAAATGCTTTTTTGGTCAAAAATAATTAACAAAATACTTTTCTCTTTGTTAATATTCTCCCATCTATCGAAAAATAAGCAAACTTTTTAAAAAAAATTTCTGATGAAAAAATAAATTTCTTTTTTCTAAATATTTTTTTATTATCCTCATTTAATAACAGTGTGAAAATATCAGCTTATAGTAGCGGAAATATATCCTGGACTAGTAAATAAACACAGACACAAAAAAAAATGACTACTTATTTTTTAAAATAATTCTCATTTCAAACGTAAAAAAAAAATGTCTCTATGCAATTAATTTTATTCAATTAAACAAAAATGTCGAGAAAACAATACAATCTAAGAAAAAAGCATCATGAAATTTTTTAATTACCATGAAATAACTTAATTAGCAGTGATAATGAATGATAAAACTTTATAAAAAAATAATGATATATTTGCATCTATGTTTAGCCACATGTAAACGTAGTTTAGCTACAAATCTCAAATATTTATCGTTATATAAATAACAACTTAATTGCTAATTATAGATAAAAGAATTACCGAATTCTCATTTGTAACATATACATCTTTTTGTATCTTTTCATTTATGTAACAAAAATTCTCCCAAAAGATATTATATAAGCTTTATTTGAAACTGTAATTACGTGGTTATAAAACTAAATGTTAGTTTTTATATCGACATATATATATATATATATATATATATATATTGAGTAATAATTATCATTCGTATTAAGAACGTTCCAAAAACCGAAAAAGATCAATTATAGCAAGTATACCCACAGGCGAAATAACTCTGAAGTATAAAAAAATCGACCACAATCCCCCTCCCCTTTTCTAATTTTATCATCTCTGCAAAAACAGATTGCTGGGGACCGTAGGGCATTGCTCGAATGAGGTATTAAATCTTTTTTTTTTCCCTTCCGTAGCAATATTTTTTCCATGCTTCAATTTGTTTCTTATACCATTTTTTTTTTTTTTTATTGTTGACACTTTTTTTTTCGTTCTGTAATGTTATATATCCGAGATATCTTTATTATTATTATTAATTGTTGTAATACTCGCAGAAATAGAAAAGGTAATCATTTTTTTTTTGTAAGATTAGGATATTAATATACTTTGCATTTTCAACTACTGTAGATAAATAAGCTGACGTAATAAAAATCAATGTTATTTAACGTAGTAAAGGAAATGTTTGTTTTAATATTTTATGCACAAGAAATAAATTTTTTTTTTTTTATTTGCTTAAAGTACTTGCATTTAGCCCACAGAACTCTTTGAAACGCAGTATGAAACATATGTTAACGATTTAAAGGAAATACAACGACAAAAAAATGTCTATTTATGTATTTAAAAAAAAAGCGACTCACACATCACAAGACCTCCGGAATTATTATACCTACAGCCTTGAACTTTGGCAGGTATGTTTCTTATGTTGGGTGAAGATCCACTAAAAACAAGTTTAAGAAAACTGACCCCAAAAGGAAAGTTTGCAGGGGCTTTAGAGACAAAAACTCTCGTTTTTGAACTATTAGACCTACAGAGATGAAATCTGACAGGCAGGTTTCTCTTTCGTTGGAAATAGATCCACCAAGGATGGGTTTGGCGAAATTCGACTTCCAGGAAGGGTTGCGGGAGTGCTACAGAAAACCAAATTCCCATTTTTTGAGCTATAAGAGCTAGAGACTTTAAATCTGGTAAGCATGTTTCTCTTGTTCAGTACAGATCCGCTAAGAACAAGTTTTGGGGTAATCGACTCCCAAAAAGAGGGTTACGGGGGCGTACAAGATAAATATTCCTGTCCAATTAAATCAAGAGGCGAAGGCTAAAAAGAAAGGTTTTGAGCACAATCGAAAGCTTAATCCTGGGGAGCTTAGATATACATATCTCTCAATAAACGAAAAATATTATATAATTATACAACATCAAGAATACCAGCTTGCAGTTTATCTTTAAATGTATTCTTAAATTACAAGAATAAATTATGTTGATATATAAAGATCCAGTGGCGTAACCGAGAATATTAGGCCTCCTGCAAGTCAGGTTTTGTGCCCCAAGCCGAATCTTACAAAGGGTTGCAAAACAAGACATAATGTAAATTGATTAAATACGTACTTGTATCAGTCAGGCTTTGAGCGCCCTAGAATCCTGCCCCCCCCCCCCTGCAATGCGTGAAGCCCCCACCTTCGTTACGCCACTGTTTTCATGCTATGATATCCAGACATCACACCAACTGTGACTCTAGATACAGAAGTTTCATATTATCCTAATCTTTATATACCTAATTTTTTTTAACTCGTAAGATACATTCCTCGAAAAATCGTGTAAAACATATACTATTTGTCAGTGGCGTATCGGAGCATATCAGAGCCCTCCTACAAAGTCAGGTTTTGGGCCCCAAGCCGGATCTTAAGCGTACGTACTTGGCGGCAGACAGCCTTTGGGCCCCCTAGAATACTGCCTCCCCCCAGCAATACGGGGGCGTACGTTGTAGAGTTCGCGACTTGATTTGATTCACTATATTTGATATAAAAAAAACCGAAATTCGATGCACATTTTAAACAAAACGTTTCTTCAAACCCCCCATGTGGACGTTTGGAGAATGATTTAGTAGAAGATGAATCGTTTTATTTAACCTACTTCCAAAATAATAAAATATGTCGTCTACAGCCCCAAAGTATAGCTTTATTATGTGACACATCTGTTTAAATTAACCCTTAACTTCGCAATTGTCTAAATTTCCATGAAAAAATTATATCAGCTAGTTCTCAAGTAATAATAAAAGGTAAAAAAAAATTTAAAAAAAAAAAAATTAAACAGTTTTAAATTGAATTTCAGTCATTTTTTTATTTGTTGCAGAAGTGCAACACTGCGCATTAGTGCTATAAATTACAAAACTTTTTTTTTATATGAGGATTTTATTATTCATCATAAAATGTTTAAATTCCTTACCTGGTAATTTATTTCCTTATTCCTTACCTGGTAATAAACAAGAAGAAGCATAAAATATAAGGAATTCTTTTTATAGCAAAAACACAGTTCTTGAGGCATAAGAGATTTTTACAATTGTTGTGATTTCTGGAAAAAATGTACTTCCATCTAGTGACAAAATTAGCATGTATTTCGTTGCAGTAATCTTTTTTTTTCTTCTCAGATAAGTAATTTGTAGGTAATTAAAAAAAATATTGAGTCTGTTAAGGTATCCGACTACGTTCGGAACCGTGGTTTTTAAAAAGTGCATAAATGGATACTTTTCATTATATTTAGCGTCACTTAGATTAGAATATATGTATAAAATTGTTTTAAGGTCATTTTGACAAAAAACAATTATTTAATTACATTATTCTGGCAAACAATTAACTTAGAATAATCTTTTTTCCAAATGTTCTCCTTTTGTGAAAAATGCTTCTAATATAATAATATATTGTGTGTGTGTGTGCTTATATAAAGTAAAGACTTCTCCAGAGAGTCTGAACTAGGATTTTTGAAAAATTCACATTATTTTCAGAGTTACAACACATTGAAATAATTATCGGCGTTATTTTCTTAAAATTTCTCCCCTCTGTTATCGTAAAACAAGGATAAATCCACTTCTAAGTTATATATTTCAAAAATTCTAGTTGAGCCTCTGTACAGAGGTCTGAGCTATAGACAGGCAAAATATTACTATAATAGAAGCATTTGTTACAAAAAGAGAATATTTTGAAAATGTGTCATTCTATGTTCATTTTTTGTCAAACTATTGTACTTAAATAATGCTTTATTGTAATACTATTCATGAAACAATTGTATATACATTTTCTAATCTAAGTGACTCTAAATATCATAAACATTATCCATTTATACGCTTTTACAAAATCACTGTTCCGAACGTAGTCGGATACCTTAAATTTAAATAAATCATATGTTACAGAAATGCAACAGTGCGAAGTTAAAGGATTAAGGTTTTTTTTTTTTATTTTAAGCATAATTTTTTTCAAAACAAATATATGAAAAAATAAAATTGTAGCATACAGATTACAATATCCATCTTATTTTCCTTACATCCTAAAAAAGAATCATAACCTTTCCTCAATTTTCCTCTAAATGTTATACGTAGCATATCTATCACAGCACTCATTCCATTTTTTCAATAGAGTTCAAAAAGGGATTTCTCCAGGCTGAAATTAAATTGGGAAAACACTACCCTGGTCCAATCATGGATTCAACCAAAAAAAAAAAAAACCAACTTATGACCAAAAAAAAAAAAAAAAAGACTATTTCTGTGTGTGTGTGTGTTCAAGTTCTGAAACATAATCTCTGCAAGATCTATCTTTGTGGTACACTTTTACTCTTCTCCCATTGCTAATGGTTCTTTTCCCCAAGTATCCACGGGAAGGGGGATCGTATTCCCAACAAAACACGCAAGCTGCTGATTCCGTTAATGGGGACTACAGGAGAATCCTTTAGAACGATTTTATTCGCGGGAGTTTATCCGTAACATCTAAAATTGAAGCAATTACGAAAATGATGTAAGAAACTGACCTTATTCTTTATATATAGAACGCTTTAGTAAAAAAAGCAGCTTAGAATAGATCGGTTTTCGTCAATAGAAATAATAAGTAAAGTGTACAGAAATAGTACATTAATTCGTTGTATGTGAGTAAAATGATACTTTATTTTAATACGCAGAAAATTAGCACGCAATAAATGACGTAAATACTGCGTGAGTGAGTGAGTGAGGGAATATTAACGTCGCACTGTTCAGCTACACGAGGGCTTTTGGCGACAGACCACGTAATTTTGAACCATGGTCAAGTGACGTGTGGACGACAGCTGGCACCCCCTCTCCTAACTACCACACCACACCAATGGGAGGACGTTTCAGCTCTCGACAGATTTAACGTGCATCGCTGCCCTACACGGCGGGTCTTTAGTGGTACTGGGTTCGAACTCATGACATGCCTGCCATGATCCGATACCTTGACCACTGGGCTACCGCAGCCCCGACGTAAATACTGCACTGGGAAAGGTGTAACAATATTAGAAGATGCATACAGAGACGTATTTTAAGTCGTGGGCCACACACAATTGAGTCAGAGCTTAAGGAAGAGACGTCTTAAAAATCTTTGAAGCCCTGGGCCCAAAGAAATCTTGATTTGTTGAGTCCCTGGGCCCTAAGCAAAAGTAAGGCCCTATTTGAGATCTTTAAAAGTAGACAGCATGCATTGTAAAATACTCGTTCAAACGGTAATTTGAAACAAATGTATGTGCACGACTCACTATCTCGAAAACTTAGACACTGTAACGTTCCCGCCTCCCAACTGTGAATCAACATCTTTGTGGATCACCACACGTGCATTTGCACTTGCACTTTCTAATTATTGCGTGGTCCACTTTGGACCTCCCCCGCAACCCCTTGACCTACGAGGGACCCCTTCCCGCACTAGCAGGATGTAACGAGATGCTAAAAAGAGGCGCCGGCTGCTGATCCCCGAAGAGAGAGAACCAGAGATGCTTCGTACCTTCGAAGTGAGCGAACGCCGAAAGAGAGCTCCTCTCTCATAAACCACTCTATTTGTGAACTCTAATAATCTTTTAATAAGTTTAATAACTTCATTGTATAATCCGTAAATAATAGCTGTAACGTAAATAAACTAAATGTTTAAATTAATCAATATCACGCAACCGTTATTTATCTCAAACTGGCTCGAACGATAACCGCATTTCGACTCAATGATTGCTTATGGTATTATGCCTAGGCCTAGACATGAACAATGGCCATCACTTAATAATACAAACTTAGCACTTTTGAAAGTTGACATGCAGTTTGAAATTTCCAGTTTTTCGGAGAATAGGTACGGGAGTTGTATTTAACCATTATAAAATTATCCGGATCATGATTTTATTAAGTCGAGGACGCGAAACGAGGCCCCCACCGATTGCGAGACCCTGTTAACCCATGCCTTAAGACATCCCTGGCCCAAGGTCTTGGCCTTGGGAGGGGGTGAATCTCGTCTCATTCTCAATTCGGCCTCAAGATCATGATCCAAATAATTTTAAATGACAAATGTTATTCCCGAACATATTCTCCGAAAAACTGGGAACTTTGAACTATGTACCAACTGGCAACAGTGGCAAAATTGCATCAGTATGTCAGGTCCGTGGTCCTGTCTATGCCTAGGCCTACCACCATCATTTAGGATGAAAGGAGGCAGTCGATCCAGTTGGTTTGTGCTTAGGTTTGTGAGATTGTAAATCGTACCCATTTATTACCGTTAATCCAAATATTTGGCAATGTATGTTTTATATATTGTTTGTTTAAAAGGATCGCAGGTATAGTCCACTTTTGCATAGGGCCCAGCCTGGACCGCTTTTCCCCTTAGGCAAACTGGGCATGTGTCTAAGGTGCCAAATACACTGCTGGCCACCGTAAATGCAACACCAAGAGAGACAAGAGATAGCACAACAAAATTTATTTTGTAGATAACGTGTTGACCAAGTATCAAATGATTACATTTAAAATAGACTTCTGTGGTGTGGTTCCTGCCAGAGTAGCCGCCATTGTTGGAGATCACCGCTGCCACACGCCTCGGCATAGATTCAAAGACCAAGCAGCTTCCACACGTTACCAAAGTTGATCTGGTGTGGCAGCTGGGGGTGTAATCTGGGCCAATCGTTGAGCAGCATGGACCACATGTTTTCTATCGGCGAAAGATCCGGAGAGCGAGCCGGCCAGGGAAACAATTCAATCTGGTGATTGATGAAGAACCTTTCGACAATGCGTGCCACATGTGGTCACGCATTATCGTTGAAATATAGCTGTGGCCAAGCCCTGAAAGTAAGGAAGGATAACTGCCTCCAACACCTCGGAGAAGTAGCGCTGACTGTTTAAAGTACCGGCAATGCGTACTAGAGGAGTGAGAGAGTGATATCCAATACCAACCTATACCATAATACTTGATGCAGGACCAGTGTGGCGGTGCATAACGCAGTTGGTCAGTATCTTCTCTCCACGGTGTCTCCAGACTCGAATCCGACCATCGTGGTGTTACAGACAGATGCGTGACTTGTCAGTAAAGACAACTTCATTCCATTCTGCCACCTACATCCTTCTTTCATCGCACCATAGGCGGCGGAGACGTTTGTGGCTCTGCGTCAAGGGTAGACCAAGCAATGAACGTCTTGCGGACAGACCACTCTGCTGTAAACGGCGTCGAATGGTACACGCAGACACTGAATGATGCGTTACAGACTCAATGTGCCGTGTTATGGCTCGTGATGTGACTGAGCGATCTGTCACTGCCATGCGCACAATTTGCCTGTCCTCACGTGAAGTGGTGCACTGAGGTGGATGCGATCCACCACGTCGGTCCGTCGTACCCTCCTGCATTCAACGGTCGCATATCCGCATTGCAGTTGTTTGGTTTCGTCCAACACGACTATCGATTTCCCTGAAAGATAATCCACAATCTCGGTAGGCCACTATCCTTCCTCTGTCGAACTAGGGTACTTGATCAAAAACTGATCGCTGTTTTCTACGAGACATAACTGATCGTTTTTTGAAAAAAACCACAAGAAAAACACAATTGCCGAACTTGAAATCTTCGAAATCTCCAAGCCTTAAATAGCGCTTTGAGGTGGCGCTACAGGCGCGCGTGATGTGTGTCTGCGCTGAAATTCTAATCATTTGTATATCTCACCTCCGCTAATGCATGTTGTAAATTTCATGTTATTTGCATGCTTCCTTCAGGGTGTTGCATTTACGGTGGCCAGCAGTGTATCTGGTGGAGCACGGTTTGGAGGACGAAAAAAAAGAGAAAAAATTGAAATTACAGAGAACGAATCACCACCTTGCTAGGAATGTATACGTTGCGTTTGAGTGTGGGCACGTAGAACTATGGAAAACATCTACTATGTGGAAAATGAAAAGCTTAACAGTTTCAGGTTGCTATGCACTCAAAATGATGTTACAACGTGAATTGATTACAATGATGTCATCAATGATTTTGCAATGATCAATGCTGGAAGAAAACCTTTGTTGTGCAAGTACAATGACGGTGACTCAACAAAGAATATTGATGTCAAAAAGTAAACGATAGTAAAGCGATATACGATGATGATTAACACGTTGATAACAATTCATACAATAATGTACACTCTGTACTATAATTGAAAATGTTTTCATTAATTTATAGTACTAATTCACAAAAGGGTGGATGTCGTAATGTAAGAAGGTAAGAAGTGTACTAAAGTGGTCACACCATGCCTCTATATTTTCCTTATGCTACCGGTTGCCAGTCAGGGACACGGCGCTTCAAAGTTGGTGGATAATTGAAGGATTGTCCCATGAGCAAAAATAAAGAAAGAAAAAGAATAAGAAAGTTAAGGGAAAATCTCTTTCGAACCAAAAATGGCATGGTAAGAACTGAAGGAAAGGGCGCTCTGGAAATAGTGTGTGTGTTTGGAGGTAACAATATGAAGTGCCTAGGGCGCCAGGGAGGATTAAAACGGCCCCGGGTGTCTAAGCAATTGATATGTGAAATATTATATATATTTCAGTATCTTTCCTTTAATAAATGGATGGTAAAATAAATTTCAGCTGGATAAATTTTCATTTTACGATGAATTACTTAAATCTGAAATTCAATATACTGTAAAGAAATTAATTCTGAAAACAAAATTTGTAAGTGCTAAATAAAAATAAGAAGAAGAACACCGAATCGGATTAGGCACTCTGATCGAATTAAAAAAAATAAATAAATGTTGTATTTTTCGAAGTAAAAGTTTTGACTACATTGAGCTCTAACCATGTAGAGCTTAATACTTCTAGTTTCTTTTGAAACCTCAGATTCAGAAAGATTTTCTGTGCTTAAAGAATTTAAAGTAGAGTCACGGTTTGAATAATATAAAAGAAGCTTTATAAAAGGATTTTTCTCTTCTAAAGTTGTATTTGCCAAGATAAATTCTAAAAAAGAAGGAAAAATAGAAGAAAAATATTTTTTTTAATAGGAAAATAGTACAATATTAATATTATACATCAGGATTTCTTTAATGTATTGAGAGAAATCCCATTTAAATAAATTATTTATTTTTGTTCGGTTCACATTTAAATTTTTTTCTGGTTTTCCATAAATATCGTATTTCACTCTTACATTTTCTCAGCTAAAATTTAAAAAAAAAAAAGAATTCGCAATGGAATAATCAATTTCCTTTTTATCGAATAAATATTTGAATTTTAAGGCCTAATTATATTCTAAACTAGTAAATATTTTACAATCACTCAAGTTTATTATAATATTACATAATTTTTCTCCTTGAAAACGTAAATTCAATTATTTGACATTAGAAAAAGCAGCTTTGAAAAATAAGTTTAAATATCGCAACCTTTTGGCGACATTATATGAAACGAAGCACATAGTTATCAATTCAGCGCGTACGACACATAGGAAATTTGGGTTGCCAACTTGACAAGGTATTAATAGAGTTGGTGATTGTTGCGATAATACGCAAGTACCGTTTAATGAAGGGAGAAAATAATTTTTCTGTTTTGTAAATAAATAATTTCGAACATTTTAATGCGGTTTAAACATTTTTCCCATTAAAATTCAAATTTGTTTTGAATTATGATGTCTTGGTAATTAATGTTCGTTCAGTCTTGGTAATGTTCCATTTTTGGCGACGACAGACAAAAATAGGCACAAATAAAGAGTTAATTACTGGAAAGGGTTATAGTAGGCAAATATATTGTTGATGTCTGGTAGCAACATTTGAAGATCAAACCAAACAGTATCAAAGTATAATCGCGTTTAGTGTGGCAACTTCACCCCTCATGATCTTATTTCAAACTCCTCTACCTTTTCTTACTTTTTCTTCCAAGTGGTTATTTAAAACTTCCTTTCAATAACCGCACGCAGTTATCTTAGAGGTAACGTGTAACGGACTTAAAAATATTTTTCTCTTAATCCTTGTTATTAAAAAAATATATCCCTTCTCTCCTCGTTCCGTCAAGATGCGGCAGACGGTTGAAAGACGGGCTTTGCTGTCATGGAGATGTGACGTCATTTTCTCTTCCTTTTCCTATGAAAGCGAAACAGAAACTAAATCAACTGAGAGAGTGGTTTCCACCCACCCCTCCACCAGCGTTATTGCGCTGCATTTAATGTGGACTGCTTTTTATTTTTATATGTAACTTCAACAAATTGTTCTCTGTTCAATTTATTATGATGAGTGGATAATAGAGCTATCTCTAAGGTTCCACGTAAATGTATAACCGTTATCGTTACCGTATCAAAGTATTTTGAATCAGCATCAAAATCACAAAGATTTTAAAAACTGCTCTTTGAATTATAAAATAACAGTGTAATGTATTTATTCCTTTTTCTATAGATGGCACTGCAAGCTATTTTATATTTTCTTAAGGTCAAAACTTATAATGAAATAGAGATACGATCTCCTAATTGCATATATGCAAATAAGTATAATTTTTCTGTTAAACCTCCATTCTTTAGATGTAGCATTATAGTTTTCAACTTCATGATTGTCTTATGAACTTGACCTAAACCTTAAACAAGGAAGTTTAAATCCAGCTGTCTGTTTATTGGCACAACTTCCTTGAGACCTGTTCTTCGATCATTTATTATTATTTAAAATTTATTTTCCTTTTAACCATAAAGTTACACATCGTAGAATAAAATATGGATAGTAAATAGGCAGTATTTCTACTTCAATGTCATTTTACTTTACTTGATTTTCAGAAGCATTTTTCGATATATAAATATATTATTCTACCTTTTTTTTCTCCTCAACTTTAATAAATCATTCCTATTGCTTATTCATTATAGACTGTGAAAAATTTGATGTTATATCCATACATCCAGAATAAGAAAAAGGAAATTTTAAAGAAGGTTGTTTCCCTTTTAATCAAAATTTATCTCGAATTTTCTTGAGATTAAAAATAAATCTTTCGCATTTGCGAATTTTCCTGTAAGAACATTCCAATTATTTTTAATATTTTTCTTTTTCTTTTCTTTCTTTTTTTTTGATTATTTTAAATGTTGTTAATAAATCTTTATGTATGAGAAAAACGACTCATTCATTCAACCATTCGTCACGAGATTTCCGGAAGTATTAGAACTACAAACTTGAAATTTGGCAAGCATGTTTCTATTATTGAGTAGAACGGATTTTAAAGGTGAATGAGAGTTTTTGAATGTCACACTACAAAGCAACACGAGAGTTGTTGGGGGCGGACCTCGCAATTTCGAATCATGGTCACGAGGTGAGTATGACACCAAATCTGGTACCTCCCTTCTACGAATTCTTATGCTATGTGAACGTAAGGACTTTGAGCCGCGACACATTTAATGTACACCAGCTCCTCTACACGGCGATTCTAGGCTCGAATTTGTGACAGGCTGGCCACGAGTCTGTTATCATAACCATTAGGCTGCCCCGACCTGCGGGTTTTGTGGCAATGAGAGGCTGCGAGGGCCTAAAAGATTTTAAAAATTCTATTTTCGAACTACAGACCGCCATATTATTACATACGATTATAAACATTTATTAAACGTTACATACAATTACACAACAATGAAATTTAGGAACATACAACTGTGTTCTAGACGTGAAAAGAAGAAGAGGGGAAATTTGATGACAAGAAGGAAGGTCGAAAACAGAGAAGGATCACCAGGGTATCCCGGGGTCGTGACACCCGTGTTTACCAAAGACGGTAAACCCTTAAGAAAAGGAAAAGATAACTAGGGAACTTCGGGATTGTGACACCCGTACTCATCTAAAGAAGATTAGCCCCCTGAGGTGAAAAATGGCTCGGAGAACAGATTTTCAGAACTCAAAGAAACACGACAAAGGAAAGGAGTTAATTCATGAACCCTTTTATAGCAGATGTTAAAAACGACCACTATTTATCTCTTGGCACCTTTGGACTGGACCCTGGTCAGGAAGTTACGGAAGTCAAAAAAAAAAAAAAGATCGAAGCAGGACTGCTGGAATTGTTGCAATCACATCAGAAACATTCTGCTGCAGCTCTTGAAGAGTATGGGGATTGTTGTGCGATACACCATAGACTTGAGGGTTCCCCACAAAATGTCACCACACACTGACAGATCAGGTGACTTGGGTGGCCAGTTTCGACCGAGATCAGGCTAACCTCAGCCAATAACTCTGTCTGGAGTAAAGATTATGTAAGTGTGATATGGCTTGGCGAGTCCATGGTCCATGGCTTGGCGAGATGTATGGACAGTTGCACCATTCTGTTGGAAGTAACTGTAAGTTTTTTTCCTCCACACTCAATGTTGCCACAAATGGATTGTCTCTTATCAATTCACACTGTTATAGCTCACTGTAACGTCTTGGTTTCGCAGTTGTGTTTGGCTTCTTTGTAGAAATGATCATCACCCAGGCAGGGACACAGGTGCAACTTTGAATTACAGCAGAACGTCGTTTATCCGAATCGATTGGGGATGTTCACCGTTCGGATACGCGATTGTTCGGATAACCGAAAACCAAATGCGATCCATAACAGCATATGAAACCGACAATATACGAATATTGAAAATCATCACATGCGGGAAACGCACTTGAAGAAAAAGCAAAATAGGCGCAAAATGTCGCAATTTTACCTTTATTGTGGAAAATAATCACTTATTTTTCGCTGTACCATTCGTTTTTTCGCTGCAAGGTCTCTGATTCTCTTGAGCAGCAGTAGTTGAGTAGGACAGCACTCTGATTGTTGTTCGTATCACTCCATAGCTGTCTCTAACGCAGAAAACGCATCAGCATTTGATGGACCCTTATTACTTTTGTTGTTGTTGTCCTCGTCGTTTCATCGTCCACAGGGTCGGATTCTTCTTGCGCGGAAGTCACAATTTCGTCATCATTTACCATTTGAAATCCACAGTCTTCTGCACCGCATGCCCTCCAGGTTTCTAACACCTTCTTCATCACACTCTTGAAATCCTCGGATCGATTGGACAAAGTCGGTAATCTCCTCCCTGGGTCGTGATTGAAGTCTTTTTTGCTATCTAAACCTTTCGCCAAATCACACAACTAAAATTCCCCAAATATCCCTGACCTTGGCTTTTCCAGTCACTTTTGGCCTCACGCGAAACAACTGTTGAGCATTGCACTGTTCGAAAACGTATTTATATATAGTACATGTGGTTAACAAAAAAAAAAAAAAAAAAAAAAAAAAAAAAAAAAAAAAAAA
>BMAV01007188.1:161313-172447 GCA_019973955.1 Trichonephila inaurata madagascariensis
AATCACCCTGCGAAGCATCCCCTTTTTCCTTCCCCTTGGGTACCTTAGTTTGCAGCTTCGGAACCGGATTTATTTTTTTTTTTTTTCTTCCCCCTTCCCCCCACGAGAAAATGGAGGAAGAGAGATTGTGAAGGATGAGAAGGCTCTCGCATTTTTAGTTATTTATTGCCAGCCGGTGGCAACAGATGATTCTTTTTCTTTTGGGTTTATTTTTCGTTTTTTTTTTCTGGGTCTCTAGAAAGGGGGCTCGAGTTGTGATTTTTTTTTTTTTGAATGTGTGTGAAAAATGAATGAAACTGGAAATGTATATCCCCGAGTTTAGATCAAGGTAAGGTCGGGAATGTGTGGTAAGTAGAAATGAAGGTTTTGAGAGTTTTTTCTTTTGGAAAGGCAGAAGCGCGCGATTTTTTGGAAGTCGATCTTTTGCTTTGAAATATTGCTTTAATCCACGTATAATATATGAGTATAATAGGATCAGATTCAATAAATCAAAGGATTTTTACCTTTTCTAGGGGTTAGGGGTAATTACATACCCAATTTGAAGATGTTTTCCTAAAGAAGAATTCTAGAATATTAGACCGTTGGCATTATCCTTAATTTCTGATGTAGATTAAGAAAGGGTTGAAAAAATCCATGCCTCGCCCCCCCCCCCCAATACGTATACATCACTGTCGTACACAGGAATTTTTCAAGGGGGGGGAGTCCAGGGTCGAAAATCCACCTATTCTCATATGCTCCAATACGCCACCCAACATGTTCTTTTGATTTTGTTGATTTTCGGGAACAAAAAACAGTAAAAAATAAATAATTGAATAAATAATTAGCATTAATTAATAAAATTAATTATTAATATTTTTTTTACTTAATTAAATTTTACATAGGATTATAATCAATCGTTAAAAAAATCAAGGGCTTTGGTGGGGATTCCGGATCCGGGGGTTTCCCCCCCCCCTCCCTTTTGTGTGTGTCACTGGTTTACATAAATTTAAAATGAACAAATTGAAGTTAATGTTTCCTAAAATTAGTTTTATGCTTACATAAAAGCTGCACAACTTTTTTCGAAAGGAAACATTAACACTACGAATCGAGAATTACACAGATTTTTTTTCTAAGTAGTATACGTAATTTTTTTTTCTTTTGTCAAAAAAAATCACATGTCGTTTACTTGATATTTCTGTACAGTCATTGCTCCTTACAATACAAATAGCGTGTATTATTAATTAGAAATTTAAAATTATTTCATTTACATTTTGTAATTATATTATAAATATTGAATGAAATTCTACCGCTTGACATCCATGCAACATTATTAAAATAAATTAATACAATTAGAGTAGAACGTCGTTTATCCGAATCAATTGGGACCGGACACCGTTCGGATATGCGATTGATCGGATAATCGAACACCGAATGCGATTCATGTAGTATATGAACCGGACACAATGCGAATATTGAAAATCATCACATGCGGGAAATGTGCTTGAAGAAAAAGCAAAATAGGTGCAAAATGCTGCAATTTTACCTTTATTGTGGAAAATAATCACTTATTTTTCGCTGTATCATTGTACGCCTTCGTTTTTTCGCAGCAAGGTCTCTGATTCTTTTGACAGCAGTAGTCGAGTAGGACAGCACTCTGATTGTTGTTCTCACCACTCCAAAACGGTCTCTAACGCAGAAAACGCGTCAGCATTTGATGGACCCTTGCTACTTTCGGTGTTGTTGCTGTCCTCATCTTCATCCGTTTCATCGTCGACAGGGTCGGATTCTTTTTGCTCGGAAGTCACAATCTCGCCATCGTGTAGCATTTGAAATCCACAGTCTTCTGCATCGCATGCCATCCAGGTTTCTATATCTTCTTCATCGCATTCTTGAAATCTTAGGATCAATTGGACAAAGTCGGTAATCTCCTCCCTGTAATCGTCATTGTAGTCTTTTTCGCCTTCTAAATCGACAAAAGTTGACAAAAAAAAACAGGTCCGGATAATAAACGTTCGGATAAACGACGTTCTATTGTACCTTTTTTATGATTAACTAATGCTTGCAGTGAAATTCTGTTAATTAATTAATTGATTTGATCTTTATTAACGTCACATTGTTGAAACAACACAAAACAGCTATTGGTAACAGACCTTGTATTATTGCACCACGGTGAAACTTTTGTGATGATGATGAGATGATACCAGAGCTGGCACCTCACATTCAAAACACCCACATAATGCCAATGTGAGAACTCTGATCCTAGTTAGAACTCTATCCCGCGACTGGTCAAAAATATTGCTGACCATGAGCTCATGGCCATGACTACTCGACTACCGTTATTGCATTAATTAATCTGAATTGAAATTAATTACTTAATTTGGCGAGTGAATGCTTACTAACTACCACTCTAAAGCACCTCAAGGGCTATTGGCAGACCTTGTAATTTTAAACTGCGGTCAATTGATGAGGATGACATCTGAGATGGTACCCTACTCTTCAAACTTCCACACCACACCAAGGTGAGTGTTTTTTTTTTTTACATCACATTATAAAGTAACATGATGGCTGTCGGTGACAGATTTTGTAATTTTGAACCACAGTCAAATGATGAGGATGACACCTGAGCTGACACCAGGGGCGTAGCTATCACCGTATCAATGATACGGGGCTCCAAGCCTCAGGGGCCCCAACATATGTGAGCAAAAATTGTTAATATATTAAGGGACTCCCAAAAAGTGCGTGCAAGAAATTTTGATATGGGGCCCACTCAGGACTAGCAACGCCAGTAGCTGGCACCCACCTTCCAAACTTCCATTCTTCGCCAGCGTGAGGACTTTCAGCCATAACAGATTTAATCTGTACTGTATCAGCCTCTTTACATGGGGAGGGGGGGGGTCTTCATTGGCACTTGGGCTGAGTGAGTGAGTGAATGAATATTAATGTCGCACTGTTCAACTACACGAGGGCTTTTGGCGTCGGACCTCGAAATTTTGAACCATGGTCAAGTGACGAGGACGACACCTGAGCTGGCACCTCCCTCTCCTAACTACCACACCAACGGGAAGACGTTGGAGCTCTCGACAGATTGCATGGCTCCCCTACATGACGGATCTTTAGTAGTACTGGGCTCGAACTCGTGACACGTCAGCCACGAGTCCGTTACTTGACCCCTAGGCACTTGGGCTGAAATTCATGGCACGCAGACCACGAATCTGTGACCATGACCATTGGGCTACCGTGGCTGCACACCAACGTGAGAACGTTGGGCCACAATATTTAACGTGCATCAGTCCCTCTGCGCAGCAGGGGCTTCAGTATCATCAGGACTCGAACACACTACCCAACAACACTGGCCACGGGTTCGTAA
Organism: Trichonephila inaurata madagascariensis; assembly: GCA_019973955.1. NCBI lineage: Eukaryota > Metazoa > Arthropoda > Arachnida > Araneae > Nephilidae > Trichonephila > Trichonephila inaurata. Next base: position 164,660 of record BMAV01007188.1, read on the forward strand.
CCATGAACACTAGTCTACCGCAGTCTGTTTCTTAATTTTGAAATGAATTAATAAACTAAAGTAAAATTGTTAAATACTGCATATAAATATTCACGTCATTAATTAAAGATTAATTATTATTAATGTGCATATAATTATAATTAATTGCTTATTTTCCTATACCGCATGAATGAAAGTTTCAGAACAACCAGTCTTGTTTCTTTCATCTATACATATAAATAAAAATGAAGTGCCTGTGTTTGTAATTTGAAATTAACAGCTTTTTACTAAATGCATAAAAGTATATACGGTACTTACATGAAAAAATCAATTTTTAAAATTTTTGTCTGTCTGTCTCTCTGTTCCGGCTAATCTCTGAAACAGCTGGACCAATTTTCACGGAACTTTCACTGGCAGATAGTTAATGCTATAAGAAGTAACTTAGGCTACTTTTATTTTAGAAAAAAAAATAGGGTTCCGCGAAAATAAAATTAAAACCAATGAAATAGTGAACAATATCCGATTCAAAGAGGGATTAATTATTTCAATAGGAATTATTTTTATTCAATAAGAATTATTTTATTTTGCGAGCCTTCAGTCTCAACGATTTCTAGCAGTTATATCAAACTTTTTTGTTTGATTAGGTTGCTGGCAATTGGAACAATTTGACAATTCGTTCTTTGTGATCCTCATGATTTTCAGGTCCTCACCTCATCGACAGTGTCAAAGGTCATGCGTCCCTCTCACACCTTGCTCAACAAAAAAACAAAGGGGAAGAAACAAAGCAAAACAGAAAGATCGGTTCAAAAAGTAGAAGAATGACTTTATATTTATAGCACAGGTATTTCTTTACGTGGAATACATAATTATTAAGTTTTCGTAAACTACGAATTGAATAAACACTTTTTGTTAAATTCAATGTGGACGCAGTCGCGGGTAACAGCTATTTAACATAAAATAAATGCATTAGAAAGTAATATTAGCGCGTATTACACATCCAGATACAAATTATTTATATTTTTTAAGCGTTTATTACACAAAATTTGTAACAATATGTTACTTTTGCTGAGCAGAAGGAAGGTGTTTTCAAAAATACACCCACAAGAGAGTTACGGGGCGTTATAATAAAATAAAAAATCTTTTTTATCAGCTATTATATCTACAGACTTAAAATTTAGCAAACATGGTTTTTTGTTCAGCTGAGGTATGCAAAAAGCTTTTTTTTAAAATTTATAATTCAGGTAAAATTAACTCATTAAAAACTTCTTTATCCTTCAGTCAGTATTGTTTAATTTTTCAATTCACCCGTGCGAAGAACGGGTGTACCAGCTAGTTCAAATATAAAAAAAAAAAACTTTCGACAATCTTCGGGCCTTCTGGACATCTGCCTTGACTGTACTATTATCCTGAGTGTATGCATCCCCAATCTTTGAGAGAATATATCGAAGAATTTATTTTCCATTTTTCTACAGAATTTATTTAAATACCAATTCGTAAATATCATAGTTATAATTAATTTTGTCGTGCTGTGATTTTCAGTAGTATAATAATTAATTTCAGTAGCCTGTAAAAATAGTGTGATGCAGAACCACTCGATATATTTTAAGATTTTTCTATCTACAAAAAGAAAGAAATTATTCAATATAAAAGAAAAGGAAAGTGAGAGCTGATTGACCTTTTAAAACCAGTTCAACGATGCAAAATAAAGCGTTAAATCGTACATCACAATAAAAATGAATACGGGAAAACTTAGATGTTCTACACAAGCGTGGTTAATTCATGGTTAGGCTTAGTTAAAATTTTAACTCATCATGTTTGTAAATACAAAAAGAAACATTTTTATTTAAGCTCTTTTAGAAAGGTGTTAATTGCCTGTCAAGTTTAAGAAAATAAAGGTTAAAAAACCATGTTCAAATAAATTTAACACTTTCTTTCCTAGTCTGTATCAACACATGTAAGAAAAAATAGCTTTTGACGTATTTTTTTCCAAGTTAACTCTCTTTTTTAAAAAAAAACTGCGAAAAGGATTAAAATTGCATGAGCCTTATTCAGTTCGGAAAAAGAACGTCACTTGCAATTCCAGGAATTTTTGCTGAAATGTTAAGCTTTCTACATACAAAATAAAGCCTTTGGGTAAAAATAGAGCCGACAGGAGAAATAGATCTTGTTTATACAACGATTTAAAGACACGACAAACAGTTTACAAAACTTGTGTAGAAAAAAAAAAGAATTTTTTTTTCGTAAGACTTTATATTCTGCATTGATTTTTTTCCCTTGGTTTATTTCCTGCATTCTTCAAATTCAGATAAAAAGAATTGCATTTTAGCAACATGTCATATTTCTGAGAATAGGTTTTGTAAGTAAGAATTATTTTGTTAGAAATATATTAAAATAAAAATTTTTTTATGGAAATAAAAAAACAAATAAATGAATAAATTCACACATATATTATCTTTTATTTAGGACGTTAACTATCTATTAAATGCTTTTTAATTAGATAAAAATATAAATCGTTTGCATTTTTAAGATTTTGAATTATTTTTATCGATTTTTTTAAAATTAATTCTGCTATTCTTTTTTATTATAACCCGTTATCTATCTAAATGATGTTTAATTAAGTAAAAATATGTAAATCGTTTGTATTTTTAAAAAAATTCGAATTATTTTTATCATTGATTTTTTCTTTAATTCTATTTAGCAATTAAGTTATATATATATATACAGTGCGTAAAAAAAGTATTTGCACACCCACATTTTTGTTTGCAATTCATAAAAAGAAGCATTAAGAAATAAAAAAAAATTGGTATTGCCAAATCAGAATAAGTTTAATCATCCAAAACAAACAGAAAAATTACAATAAGATAAATAACAATGCTTTTTTATAACAGAATTAAAATATCTCGTGTCAAAAAAGTATTTGCACACCTGCATGAATACAAAAGAAAAATAAAATATATAAGCAAATTTTAAATAACTAATATTTAGTATACATTCCTTTAGCATCTATTACTGCTTGTAATCTTGCTGGCATTGATTTAATTAAATTTTCTGTAACAGTAGCGTCAGTATTCGATCACTCTTCAATAAAGGCTTGTTTAAGGGCAGATTTGCTTGAAATCTTCCTTTTTCTTATTTTTAAATCCACAGAATTCCACAAATTTTCCAAAGGATTTAAGTCTGGTGATTGGGGTGCAGTGGCAAGTTTTCTGGGTACATGATAAAGCAACCACATACGTGTTATACCGGCAGTGTGCTTGGGATCATTGTCTTGCAGATAATAGTACGAATTACTGATACCCAATTTTATTGCACTTTGTGGCAAGTTATCTCGCAACACATCAATATAGGTTCGAGCTGTCATATTCCCATCAATGAAACACAAATTACCAACTCCTTTGCTAGCCATGCACCCCCCAAATCATAACAGAACCTCCTCCATGTTTAACTGTAGGTAACACATTTTTGGTATGAAAAGCAGTACAAGGTTTTCTCCAAACTAATGTCCTGCCATCTGATTTAAAGATATTGAACTTACTCTCGTCGGAGAATATGACATTTTTCCAGAAATCAAATGGCTTTTCGATATATTCCTTAGCGAATTCAAGTCTCTTCAGTCTATTTCGTTCAGTTAAGAGAGGTTTTTTCCTTGGAGATCTCCCATAAATTTGTGCATCATGCAGGACATTTCGAACACTTTGGGCACAGATTTGAACTCCAGATGTTGAAGCGATATCATTGGCTAATGTAATTGCACTAACAAATGGATTTTTTGATGCTTCTCTTATGATATTTCGCTTAATTCGCAGTGAAAGTTTCTTTGGACGTTCAGAGCGCAAGTTATTTGAGGTATATCCTCTTTCTTTATGACGTTTTATAATATATCGAACAGAAGAGAAGCAAACATTTACTTTTTTACCTATTTCTCGATAACTTAGGACATTTTCACGCAGAGAAACAATTTTTTCTCTCAACGAAATCGGCAATTCAGATTTCTTAGGTGCCATTACAATTTGAAATCGACAATCAACTGATAAAGTTTCAACAATACCTCCTTTTATAGTCGTCTTACGTATGTTATTTACTGCGGGGTGACTGTCAAATAATCAGCAAAAAAAGGCAAATTTGCTAAAGTTGAGTTGAGTGTGCAAATACTTTTTTGACATAAGATATTTTAATATTGTTGCAAAAAATGTTTTTTATTAATATTATTGTATTTTTTGTAATTAATTTAAATGCATAAGCTTATTTTGTTTTTAAAATGCTAATTTTTGTATTTCTGAATGCATTTTTTTATAAATTGTGAACAAAAATGTATGTGTGCAAATACTTTTTGTACCAACTGTATCAATTTACACAATACTTTTAAATCGTTTCTAATTTTCTATTCTATTTTTAAATCAACTTATTTTATTTCAATAAATGTTTCATGTTAAAAATTATAATTAAAAATTATGCTGTAATTTTCCCGTATCGTAAGATCGTATCGATTTTTTAAGAAATTTTTATATAATAGAACAATTTGTTTCCATTACTTAAAACAAAAAAAGTTTACGTTTTAACAGAAAAGTTTACGTTTGATACTGATAATAATACTGATAAGTGATAAATGTTTTCTTAATATACATTGGAGTGTTTAAATAATAACTTCAACTTTCAAAATTTGTATATATATAACTGCTTCTTCTGAAAACACAACCAAATTTAATTTAGTGTGAATTGCCTAACGTGTTACTTTTTTTTTGGTATTCAATGTAAAAGAAAATACAAATATTTTTAGCTAAACTTACTGAAAATTTCTATTTTCGTACTATTGAAAATTTCTGTAGAAGGTTTTTATGGCAAAGAATTTTAAAAGAAATTATTTACATCTTTTCTAAGAGAAAACTTCAATTTCGAATGGTTTATAAATACTAATTTTTAAAGTATAACTCTTGAATGATTAAATTCCTTTCTTTACTATCGATATGGGGAAGGGAGTGTGAATGTTGCAATTTCGAAAGTCAAAATTGTTTCTATCTGCTGAACGTAATTTTTCCCCTCGATTTTAATGTTTAAAAAAATTAATTCATTTCTACATTCCACAAAATAAATCATGTTGCATGAAAAAATAAAATATTACACAAAAAACTATGAAACACTTCGTATTCGATTATTCTTTCCCAACGATGCTAAACTTTCAAAAAAATTAAATAATGGGAAAATTCTTGATAAAATAAATGAGATTGTAATGCTAGAAAAAGAACAATTTTTTATAACTGTAAGCAATGTAAACGGAAAGATAAATTATGTGTGTCTTTTGTTATTAATTTCATTTTTTTGCGCCATATATTGTTCGTTTTTTGATTAAATATATTTTATTAATGTCTTTGCTTTCTTTAATGAGATTTTTGAATTGCACTTTTAAAAACTGCTTACTTTAAATGGATACTTTTACAGTTACAACTTAACAGTGATTGAAAAATTATTTTCCTAAATCGCGAGAAAAAGTAAAAATTAAACAAATACTCTCCATTAATAAAATTCAAAAGAAGAAAAACTTAATTTTTTGAACGAATATTACTTTATTGCATGGTTTAAGACCATGAAAAAATATAACCTTCTCTCTCTCTCTCTCTCTCTCTCATTGAACTATGTAATTAAATTAAAATGCTAACCGCAAAGAAACAAGTTATTGTTTTGTAGAAGTACCTTAATAAAACCTTTCGATTTCCGGAAGAGAAGAATAAGTAAGCGTTAAGTAACATGTTTTATGTTTGAGCATATTAAAGAACATTATTTAATTAAATTAGGATTGTTATATTTAGTTAAAGTTTCCCTAATGAATATTTGTATGCTTTTAACTAACACGCGATATAATTTTTCACCGTAAAAAAAGTAACGCAGTATTTTTTTTTTTCGTATTCATTTTTACAATACATCTTTTATTTGTCTTTCTTATTTATTTCCCCGTAACAAAAAGTTTATTTCCCTTTATATTTTTTTCAATAGAACAATAATTATTTATTTTATTCACGACAAATATATATATATATATATATATATATATAAATACTTCTTCAGAACAAAAAAATAATTCCTTTAAATGCTCGTATTTTTTAAAAATTTTTCTTTATTGTTAATGTTTGTATATTTTGTTACATATTCTGCTTTTCTTAAGTTAAAAGGATATATCTATATCCATATAAGGATATTCTATATTCTAAATAATTAATTTGAATTATTTCAAATAAAATATTTGGAAAATATAGAATTCTAACTACAGACTGATAATATAACAAATTATACGAAAGAAGAAATTATCTCAAAATACTTAATTATAGACTTGTAAGAATTTAATTATAGACGATTGAATACAAGATCAATTCTTTGTAGCTTTAAAATATTTACTTTAATACAAATTAGTGATTAAAAAAGTTTCATAATCATTTTTATCTTAATACGCATTGATTTAAAAAACAGTAAATATTAAACTAAGCAATCTTATTTTTTAAAAAAAACCAAACAGATAAACTAATTTGATTACAATCGAAAAATAAAACAAAGTTTCAGAAATTAAGGGGAATAAATATAACAGCAAATAGTTCCATTTATTTATTTTTCCTTGCAAAGAGACATTTATTAATTTTTAGGTAATAATATGTATATTATTCAAGAAAAACGCATATTTCTTCATAATTTTCATTTATTAATGAAAAGATAAGAAATGAGCAAGTGGAAAACAATAATCGATTTTGTCTGAAAACCGCTCTCAACCACCATGAACTTGAGTCGGCCGATTATAAATTAACAGTTACCTGATTGCAACTCAACTCAAATCTCTGCTGATTTATAACTTTTAAATAATGACATTAGAACATGAAGTTTTAAAAAAAGTTATTGTAATTGTAGGAAAAATTTGTTGCTGATTCTTTTGACGTGGTAGAGTTTTTAACTAATAAGAATACTTTTACATTAAAAATGTAGAATATCATTACAGATTTTATATGTTTCAAGGGAACAAATTTGCTTAGGTACTATTTAGTATTAATTTCGATTGAGAAGAAATTCCTGACAGAAGATATTTTAAAACTTATTTTGTGGTTCCATTTTTAAAATTAGCCAGTGGGAGTTTCTGACCGACTTGCATATGTAAGCAACGTGTTGCCCATGTCTTTGCGTCTTCATTGAGGAGCTATTAGAATTTACCATCTATTTCTTATTATGATTATGTAGTGTCTGGCTACTGTTGGCGGTAAATTACGGAATGTTGGCGCTATTCTGTGCGTCTTCGGGAGTGGTTTACTGTTTTTTTAGCAGAGAAAGTGGTTGACCTCCGAGCAAGACTGTGAGGAGTCAGGAGAGTCCCTTGTTTTAGAAGACTTTTTTTAGACTGAATTTAGTGTTAAGGACAGTGAGTACTTTTGGCTTTAAATCGACGTACAGCGCGTGGTCTGCTGTACCAAGAAGAGATAGTTTTTTGGAAGTTTTTTTGCCCTCCATCACGACGGACTTTGTTTGGTTGATCGTATTAAGAAGCGAGATAATTGTGTTGGCTGTTAACGTGAAGCACGGTGTTGATAAGTAGTTAAAAAGTAATTGAGAGATATTACAGATTATTATTATTTTTGCTTTTTTATATATTTTTACAATGTATTTTTCTCTTAGATTGTGGTTGAGAACAACGGGACAGAGTCAATGACGTCTTAAGACTTCTTAAGACTCTGGGCCTCTATGGAAAAGTATGCCCCTCCAACAACCCTTTTCAATAGACAGCATTATATAACACATACAATGTCAAATACTCGTACAAACTAACCAGTGGAGCACACA
>BMAV01007188.1:172547-203322 GCA_019973955.1 Trichonephila inaurata madagascariensis
GTTTTTTTTCCCGATTGATTATAATTCCAAGTATATAGTACGTAAAATTTAATTAAGTATTTGTTTTAATGATTAATTTTATTAATTAATGCTAATTATGTATTCAATAATTAGTTTTTTACTATGTTTTGTTCCCGAAAATCAACAAAATCAAAAGGAGCATGATACGAGAATGGTGAACTTTCGACCCCGGACCACCCCCTTGAAAAATTCCTGTGTGCGCTACTGACTATAACCCATAACAAAGGTGCGTGACTCACAATCTCACAGACCTAGACGCGACCGATTGTCGCTTTTCGACAAAATTAATAATGATGGTGTAATGTGGAAAGCTCTAGGCAAGAGAAACAATAGGTCCGGACAAGAAAAAATAATGCAGTCTTGCCACTATTGCCAGTTGCCATTTAGTACGAAATTCCCAGTTTTTCGGATAATTTGTCCAAAAGTAGCAGTTGACTGTCAATATTGTTCGGATCTTAACCAGTTAACTGTGATTGACTAGTATACTCGTCAAGGAGAAGTTGCAAGATTTTGTGTATTGACGAGTATACTCGTCATGTGTAAAAGTGAGTGAGTGAATATTAACGTCGCACTGTTAAGCTACACAAGGGCTTTTGGCGATGGACCGCGTAATTTTGAACCACGGTCAAGTGACGTGGACGACACCTGAGCTGGCACCTCCCTCTCCTAACTACCACACCACACAAACGGGAGGACGTTTGAGCTCTCGACAGATTTAAAGTGCATCGCTGCCCTACACGGCGGGTCTTTAGTGGTACTGGACTTGAACTCGTGACAAGGCCAGCCACGATCCGATACCTTGACCACTCGGCTACATGCGTAAAAAGTAGTGACCATTGGCTATTTCAATTGTAATTTTTGAGAAAACCAAAACATATTCTCAAATTTTAAGACTTTTTAGAATATTTCGAGGCCAGGGCAGAGAAAAACAAATTAATAAAAAAATATGAAAAATGTAAGATGAACCATCATTTTAAAAAAGCACATAAACGTATAATTTTCACGATATTTAGTGTCACTTAGATTAGAATACATGTATAAAATTGTTTTAAGGACACATTATAAGAAAAAAAAATTACTTAAATACAATATTTTGGCAAAAAATTAACTTAGAATAACCTTTTTTCCAAATGTTCTCCTTTTGTCAAAAATGCTTCTATTGTATTAATATTTTGCCTGTATTCAGCTCAGACCTCTGTACAGAGGCTCAACTATGATTTTTGAAACGCATAATTTGGAAGTCGGTTTATCCATGTTTTACGAAAACAGAGGGGAGAAATTTTAAGAAAATACGCCGATAATTATTTCAAATGGTTGTAACTCTGAAAATAATGTGAATTTTTCAAAAATCAAAGTTGAGCCTCTGTACAGAGGTCTGAGCTATATACAGGCAAAATATTAATACAATAGAAGCAATTTTTTACAAAAGGAGAACATTTGGAAATAAGTTATTCTAAGTTAATTTTTTGCCAAAATATTGTATTTAAATAAATTTTTTTGTCATAATGTCCTTAAAACAATTTTATGCATGTATTCTAATCCAAGTGACACTAAATATCATGAAAATTATTCATTTATGCGCTTTTTTAAAATCATGGTTCCGAACGTAGTCGGATACCTTAAGAAGACTGTGTTCAACCGTACAGCTCCTCTCCAGAACTTCTTCAGTATCAAGACAGGTAGAAAATACTCGTATTTTGTCAGTAAAGAAGGAAGTAAATAAGTGAGTGTTTAGGTCTCTCAGTCAGGGAATTTTGACGGTCACTAAAATTCATAGAAATCCATAAAAACTTACGGTCGGTTGCGTTTTTTGAGCAATATGTATGTAATATATGTATATGTTAACTAATAAATAAGTATTAATACTAAAATTGACAGTTATGTAAAATAATCCCATCTTTTCAATCCAATATTTTAACAACGTGACTTACTCTGTGATTGACGAGTATACTCGTCATGGCTCGATTGCCACGACAGACATAGTTGCGCACTCTCAAAAGGGGGCACTACAGTTAACTGGTTAACCTTATTGAGGCAGAGTCAAGAATGAGTCGAGGCCTTGTGCTCGAACACAGTTAGCCCATGCCTTAATACATCCCTGGAGTGAGTACCTAAAATCTGTAAGATCTGTTCAAAACGAGGCCTATAATCACATTAGGTATAACATATTGTAACGTCGTGAGTAGTTAGCCAACAAGAAAATTTGTCACAGCCTCATTTTAAAATTAAAACAGTATTTATTTGCTTCATAGGTTACTAAAAAGTCCAATAAATATGCCAAGCCGGGCGGACAGTCTATTTCACGGGAGTTCAATCCTTTTTCCGAAAGGCACTCGCTAATCCCTTTTCTTTTCAGGTCTCCTCTCCAGTTTTCTCCATCCAGGGCTCTACATCAAGTTTTCCATCCAGGGCTCTACATCGTTTTCCATCCAGGGCTCTCTATCTGTCTCACTGCAGGACTCTCTCCGTCTCACTCCAGGGCTCTATCTCTCGGTTTCCATCCAGAGCTCTACATCAAGTTTTCCATCCAGGGCTCTCCCTCTGTCTCCATCCAGGGATCTCTATCTGTCTCAAAATCAACCCCTTTTAAACACCAGGGGCGGGTCCACAACACGCCCTCGTCTTTCTCATTGGCAGGCCAAAAAAAGGTCTGCCCTCGTCCCCGGGCCACATTCGTCTCCTATTTGTGCGGCAAACACAAACACATTCCTGGTCTGTCTGGAATCTAAGGGCGCCATAATTCTCATCTAACTTCTGAACACTCTTATTCATCACACCACCTGGGTTTTATAACCCCATTCTCTCGGCACAGGCTTTCATATAGGCTTCGCCTATATGTCAACCTATTGTCACCGGCTCTCTTTAGATATTGTAACTTCCAGACTCGATGTCTGCGTTTGTCCGAGGTCAGACAATAAACAATGACCCCATGGCCACGTGCCCTTGTCACCTAACGTCTGTTTGGAGCCATAAAACTTCACATGAATAGAAGGGTGAGGTTCACCCCAATCGAAGACGTCACTATTTCTTAAATAACCAACATAATCTCATAAATAAATGCAATGTATCTCATTACTTCACGCTTATTTGATCCCATTCATAAATACAAAGTTACTGAAATTTTAACGCACCAGTAACAACAATAAAATATATTTTAAATTAAATATAATTGAGCTGCACCCTATATGGGTGGTTGAACTCCACCCACTAGTTTTACACCAATTAAGGAACGAGTTGTTGAAGAGCGTTTGTAGGGCGAAAGAATCCATTCAATTAAGTGATGCTTTCCAGGACAAAATTTTAGCCACTAAGTCGCTTAATTCGAGAGAGTGAATTGCACTTCCTCAAAAGTCAAACATGGAATTGAATACAAAGTTATTCATTTTCTAGTTGAAATAATCTATTTCGACACACGCGAGTGCTTTAAAAAACTGTGAATTAGAGTATGTTTTATTGTTACCAGTGTTGACTCATAGCTACTAGACAATTAAATAGATTTTATTTACTTTTTTAGATGTTATTTTTTAAAAGTCAAGCGAATTCAAGGAAACGTAAGAAAATACTTGATTAGATAAAAAAAAATATTTAGCAAGTACCAAATAAATTTATAGTTTTTCTTTATAAATAAATTGCAAACAATTCTAATAATAATATAGGAACGCTCGATAAAACTTTATCGAGATATCGTCAAAAAGGTTAATGAGTTACCAAAATAAATATATTCAAATGGTCACTAGTATGTAAAAGTCATTTTCAAAACCACGACAAATGAGAAGGAAAGATTCAAAGGGGATCACGTGATTGAATCAATGAAAGTGTTTTGCTTGTGATTCAGAAAAGATGCTTTCAGATCAACTGACTTAGATAAGAAACATAAGCTATGCTACGAGCCGTTTCACAATCAATTATAATATCTTAAAATAATTATTGCTGCTAGAAAAATAAACCTTGGTACTATTTGGTTAGCAGGGCACAAGCGATAAATCGTCAAATGTTGCTATTTGCTACAGACCAAATATCGCCTATTGCAATCATTTCCCATCATTCGCTGCTCGGTAATAAATATGTAGAAATTCAGTTCAATTAATAACAATTAACAGGAACTAACTTTTATTTGTTCATATTTTAAATGTCCTCACCAAAAATGTCCGCTTGGCGAGATTGGAGCCAACGAACAGTACCGTATAATTTTGGTTAAAAAAACTCATTTACTATACGGTCATTTACAGAAAAGTAATCTCGGAATAAATTCGATTTGAAAGAAATAGTTGACACAAGTTTGCTTACGTAAGAAGAAGTATTTTTAAATCACAAGGTCAATTAAGGTTCCCCATATTTAGAATTTTTATATAACATTTGAAACTTGACAAGGGTTTTAATGACATATTATTTTTTAACTGACGCATTATATAATGGTGGAATTCAGTTAATTTCCCCTTTCGTCTAGCTAACAGGTAGTTAAAATAATACTTGTTGGGTTTTTTTTTTTCCTCTGGGTAAAAACATTTAAAAAGACATTTATTTCTCTTGAAATATTTTGTCAGTAGAAGTAATTCAAGAATGGGTACATTTTCGTTTCGCTGGAGCAAATCTCGCCAAGTTGGCGTTATTGGCGACGATACAAAGCATATACAAAAAAAATATAAATAAAATATTAGTTTTTATTGGTTTTCCATCCACTTTTGATATATTACGAAAAAGACGTTGCAGATAAGAAAAGACCATGACTTGTTTTGAAAATGTAGTGGTAAATGGTTACCAGCGGGAATATTCTGTTTGGCGTCGGTTGTATCATTTTTGACGACTTTATTGCCTGCGCCGGCGAAACGGAAAAGTACTTAAGAAGGTATAAAAATTAGGTGTTCTTAATTTATCGATTATCATTTAATGGTGACCAAAACATGAGAGCAACGTTAAAAAAAAACTATTTTTAAACACTTGTGAGTTCACCATTTTTCCCCCCTCAAAAAATAGGATTAATTTTTTTTGTTGTTTGACTTTCATCTTGGTGTGCGTAGAAGATAACATGACAAATCAATTTTTGAAATTGACCTGAATTGCATTTAATTTTTTTTTTTCTTCCAGGATGTTAATTTGTGGAAGTGCCGAATATGTTTAACCCAAGTAAAAACGGTTTAATCAAAATCCGGACTACACACTATTTTTTTCAATTCCTACACTATTAGCTCGCACTGTCTATATATTTATTTATTTATATATTTGTATATTTATTTATTTATCTTGGTGGAATTTTCAATCGTTAATAAATTACATTTTAAAGCACTGAATTGAGCTGAAATTTTATATACAGGATCATTTTGGATGACAATACAATAATTTAATTATAATTAATAAAAATTTTAATTGATTAAAACTAATTATTTAAAGAATTACAAATACAGCCAAGTTGGCGACTTAGCGACCCTTTTGGCGACTTGTGTCAAAACTTGAAAAGGTTTTTTTTCTCACGTGTTAAAGCATTCAGTTGGACTGAAATTAAAAGGACAATACGATACTTTAATGATAATTAAAAAACTAATTACCACATAATGTTGTGATTCTGTCCTATGTATATACATATTTATATTAATTGTAACTATTTAATAAAAAGTAGCAAAAAAATAAAATTTTTCGTTGTTGATCTAAGTAGGAATTGACTTAAAAACTATTTTTTTATATTACTTGTTTATAAAAAAAAATCATTAATGGAAAAAGAAGTTAAGAATTATTCCGTTTTTTATTTTTTTTTTCTTCATCTTTATTCCAGGATTCTGAAGTGAAATATCTGAACTGTTTTTTTTTTTTTCCTTTCAAAAAGACCATTACTTTTTTATATATATATGTTGGACTAGTATTATATTTATTACTATTGTAACATCAATAAAATGCTACTTTTTTTCGATCATTTTAAGTCGACTTTTTTTCGAAAACTTTACTATGATCTTTTTTAATAGTATATATTTATGACCATCCTCAGATTATATTAATTATAAAGCAAACAAAAGTATTCTTTAATAAAATTACCTTAACATTTGTTTTATTTGCTTTTTAGCTTACTTTTTTTTCCTGCCGCTAAAATTCAAGTTCCTTCACAATAAATACGCCCGATGTTAAAAGGAAATGTTCCTAACCGCAAATTGGGTTCTGTAACTGACTGCCATGAACTTAACCAACTTTCTGAAGATCCTTTCATCCAGTGGAAGGTCATACAAAAAAAATATATGTGTTGTTGTTCTTTTTTTTTTTTTTTTGGTTATATTTTTCTTTTTGTTGTTGTTGCCATTTACTGCGGTGTCATGTGCAGATACATTCGTGACCTATTTACCGCGCGGTGGATTTTTTCTTTCTACGTGCTGTACATGAAGTTCACATATTGAAAGTTTTTTCTTTCGATTATAAAAAAAGTATTTAGATTCGAAAGAAGAGTTTAAAAGATTGACACCCCCTCTCAATTTCGATATCTACATTCCACTGAGCGGTACTGATAATCGATAATATCCTTTCATCCAAAAGCTATCCTGAAAGACTCTTTTTCTGTCGTAACGTAGTAAATCACGTGAATGAATGATTTGACTGATCAGAAATGGAACGTTTTTTTACTGCTGCACATTTAAAATGTAAATGATACATCTCCTGCACGCCTACCTTCCTACCACCCCACCATCACTCCTTTTTTATTCCATTCAAAATTCTTATTTATTTTTGTAATTATAAAAACGTAAAATCCGGCGTAGAACGCACGCCAATACTTTCAGTCTGCATTTTTTTAATTTTAAGGTATATTCGCCGTTTAACGCGCTCTCCTTTTTTTACGAAGAAACTTGTAATGTAAGTGTATAAGGCTCTAATGTTTTTAAGTCATTAATTCGAGCTATTATTATCCCTAGATTTTGAAGAAATAGTATACTTCTAGAACTGCAACCCTTTAAGTTCATGAAGAATGTCATTTCTTTTAAATAAACAGTATTTCGGTAATCTAGAAGCCTAATTTTTTTATGCTCATCTCCTATTTAATTTTTAAAGCTATCATTTTTATACCCGGCGTATAAGGCACACCCATAAATTTCGATCATATTTTTTATGTTAAAAGAGAGCGTTATCCGCCGGATTTTACGGTACATATATGTGAAGTGCCGACGCGTTAATTTGATAATTAAACCCAGTTAATCGGGAGATTACCTGATCTGTGTGTTCTGTCAAAGAGCGGAATCATATACAGCGGCGGTTCTTAAACCTTCGATCGCCGCAGCCCTCTTTTATGTATCAGCCTGACATCGCTGACCTCCAAGACTTTGAAGACCCCTCCTATAGGCTTTTTCCCACGCACACGTTTAGAGCAATTTTTCGTCCAATTCGAGCAATTTTTACTCAGTTGCCATAGCAACGGCTTTCGAACAGCTTCTTGCTAGTGAGCTCGAAAAAGTTGTTCCAAATAAAAGTAGCTTGAAATTCAGGCCAATAGAATTCTTCGGCGCCCTACGTCATAAACAAGATGACAGCTTCGGTTTCGTGAAACGCATCATATACGGCGAATAATATTTTAATGATGTATAATATTTTAAACAGGATGGTGCTCCATTTCTGTTTACGCCCATCAACAAAAGCATGAGCGAAATAAAAGAAATAATATTGGATGTTCGTTTTCCGAAGCAGATAAATCGGGGAATAATTTTTCAATGTGGAGGTAGAGAGCGGCTGACGTCAGAGCACGTCGTTTTGTTTTTCGGCAGCCCTTCACCCTCAGCAGGGTGAAAAATTGTCCTAAGCAGTTTCTCCAAATATGTGTGTGTGATAGGGCCTTAACACAGGTTCCTCAATTATCCCAAAACTCCTTCTGCTACTTATGCAAACTTTTTTAACATTTCTATGTGCTTCTTCTATTTTTTTGAAAAAATTGCGTTATAGTAATAGAGTTGATTTCTTTCATGGGCAATTTTTAGTGATCTAGTCTAGGATGGGGCATCTTTCAATTTCTCCACGAGATCTTTCCGAGTCTGAAAAAGAGGGAAATCTTATATATAACGGTCGTTAACATATTCAGAAACGTTCATGCGCTAAAAACTTTTTATTTCTCTTATTTCCTTTCCCCTCTCTAATATCTTTCAACGCAAAATGCTGTCCTTATTGTAGAAACAGCTGTGTGTCGATAGAGAAAAACAGCAATGTAGCACCACTTTGATGCTGAGCAGGGCTTCAGAAAATGTGATTGTAAAAATCTTTAATTTCTACAAATAAGCACGTTCTAACAAAAATCGGTACAAATCAGTGGCGTAACGTATTCTCCCGCATCACGGAAGAGGGGAAAGATTCTAGGGACCCCAACACCTGACTGATACCAACTACGCAATCCTTTGTAAGATCGGGCTTAGGGTCCAAAACCTGTCTTTGTAGGGGGGGGGGATAATATTCTGCGTTCGCCACTGGGCAAAATAAACGATACAAAAATGCGTGGAATTTATGTGAAAGAGCTTTATTTAATTCTAAAAATTCGTAAAAGAGTGTCGGAAAGTCAACTGTTTGAGCTTTTAGATCTGTGTACAGTCAAATCCGATTTCCCTTCTACAGCCCGCAAAAGTTCACTGTAATCAAAAGTTCACTCAGTCTATTTTCTTGAAACATTGAAATTTCTCAGCATTGGAGGGTGGTTTTGTTGGTTTCATTTCAAACTCATTTTCATTGTTTTACAACACGACTCCTGTCCCTCAAAAATTTTCCTTCTCCCCTCTTTCTTTTTATCAACCTAGACTTTTTTTGTGAATTGCAATTTTTCCAAATGTCGAGAAATGCCAATTTCAATTAGGATTTCTTATTTATAGCGAATTAATTGGCTCTCTTTTCAATACACCTACCCCCTACCCCTCAACTGAAAAAGCTCCTACCTCTTTGACGGTATTCATAATTTTGACTGATTTTTTAATTCCTACTATTAACTCACACTCTCTATATATTTATTTATTTATTTGGTGGAATTTTTAATAGTTAATAAAATACATTTTAAAGCGCTCCATTGAGCTGAAATTCTTTATACAGGATTATTTTGGATGACAATACAATAGTTTAATTATAATTAATAAATATTAATTGATTAAAACTAATTATTTAAAGAATTATAAATACAACCACGTTGGCGACTTGTGTCAAAACTTGAAAAAAAAAATTTTTTTTTTCTCACGTTTTAAAGCATTCAGTTGAACTGAAATTTTATAGACACGATTGTTTTCGATAACAATACGATACTTTAATGATAATGAATAAAAATTAATGACCACTTAATGTTGTGATTCTGTGATATGTATATACATATTTATATTAATTGTAACTATTTAATAAAAAGTAGCTAAAATAAAATTTTTCTTTGATCTAAGTAGGAATTGGCTTTTTTTTTTTTTTGTATATTACTTGTTTTTTGTCAGGATGTAGCTGAAACGCCAAAATGTCTGGTCAGTTCGAAGCACTTCCATGGATATAAAAACATCGGCCTTAGATAAAGAGGAGGGGACATCAAACGATACCTCTGTGGTCCGCAGTGATATTACTCTGATTTTTCATGGAGTGGTTTGAAGAGAGGGGGTCTGTGGCGGATTATCGGATTTCTAGTGGGAGAGGGGGATAGCATGGAAAAAGGAATACTCTGTTGATCGGGGTGGACAACCCGATGCCTATAAACAGCAGGGAGGGTGAAATAATGGGATTTGAGACGGAAATTTAGGAATGCTGCCTTCCCGGATCCGAATGTAATATTTTTCGAACAATGCAAGTTGAATAAAAAATAAAAACACATCCACAGTAATTTCAAACATAAAATTTCGATTTTGTTTAACCCTCGATAACTCGCGCGGGATGTTCTGTACACCCCAGCAACAAGAAAATACTCCCAGGATTCTAAAGAATGCGCAGAACCCCGATTTTTTCTGTAGCTGCACATTTTAGGTCATTGAACCTTCGAGCCTGATGCAATCCCTCTTTCTCGAACGATTGGAATGTAATGACCTTCAAAAGTTTATCTGGGGGCTGTGAGAACTTCCGCGAGAAGTTGAGCATTTGTATACAGTCTGCTCTGAATCTTTGTAAAATGATTAAAATATTATTTTTCTGCTTTCTACTATCATTATCTCATTAATTATAAAGTACATTTATTACTGGTATATACGTTTTATACTAGTTTATGAAAAATTATAAAATTATGCGTTTTAAAATGTGAAAATTTTGTATGTTTAGTTTAAATTAATGTTAGTCTCATTTGTATGCAATACATTTAATAATTTTATTTGTATAACACAAAAAATATCTTGTACTTTATAAAAATGTATCATAATGATTTAATTTTATTTTCATAATTAAATACACGTGTTAAAAGTTTGGGGTGTTCTCTACACCCCGCGAGTAACGAAGGTAGCAAAAACAGGCGCGAGTGACCGCGGGTTAAACAAAACATATTTTTGCCTTTTTACTGTTTTCAAAAGAAATACGACTCGTGTATTGCATGAAAAATATTTAACATATTAAAAATCTTGAGTCCAAAAATATCTTCGAAAACTAATAGTAAAAGCATTAGAAACACGAATAATAATAACTGGGTTTTGATATATTTAATTAAAATATACATTTTTTATGCTAACATGTATCTAATATATTTGTTTCACTGTTCTTGTGAATCTGCTTTTACCAATAATGACCTCCATTTCCAAAGCTATTAGTAACAATTTCTCCTTTAAGTTTTTATTAGATTGCCGTTTAATGCATACTAAAATACAAAGAATTAAGTATTTTTTAAGCTACGAGAATTGAAGTACTACACTTTAATTGATACATGAAAAGGAATTTTTTAAAAAGTGATATTGAAACCAATCGAATTGATTTGTAATTTTGGTTTAAATCAATCCTAATTTTAAAATCACGATGTTTGTTCAAGGACCTTCAAAATATTTATTTTTAGTCTGTATTTTTTCGAGGTCAAACAATTCCGATATTACAATGAGTTGCAAGTGTTTTTAATGTCATTATTTTTTCCCCGCACTATATGTAAAATCTTCGAAAAACATTGTATCTGAGAAAAGTTCAGGAAAAAAAAATAATTTTCATTGCTATGAATTAACTTGTATTAAGTTTAATTGACTATTTTAATTTAACTGAAAATAATTTGTGCTAAAATCCGTCTAAATTAATCTGTTTTTTTATCGATGTTATAATTGCTGTTGCATTTATTCAATAATTACACTAGTATTTGATTATTTTACATTATCAATAACTGGAATTTTTTTGATAAATATATCAATTATTAATGATTTCTTTAAAAAGAATTTTATGAAGTTATACAATAAAATAATAACACATCCATAAAAAAGAGTCTTTTGATTCTCTTGCAACTTATCGTCAAAAAAAGAAAACTCTTTTTATTTTAATATTTATTTAGAACAGAGATTTGATTAAAAAAATTAATTTAAAAAAAAAAATATATCGTATATATAATAGCTGGAAAAAAATCCCAATTCTCGGACTTTGATGGATATTTTAGCCAGCGACATAAAAACATTACTAATTAGTAAATACGTTACAGTAATTTTTTTTTTAAATATTTTTTAAATTCCTGACAGCCTCAAGAGGAAAAAGTCCAATTACTTAATAAAGAAAAAGAAAGAAAAAAGGTATGTATATAATAGGGATTCAGTGTCAAGAAAGAAAAAAAATTATATTGAGAACAGGTTACATCATAAAGAGGTGCTGTATTTGTTATGTAAATAATCTTTTTGAGTCCTTTCAATCAAAAGAGGAGTGTCATAGACCTTCACATTTATTAAACTGTGAATGGCAGCAGCCAAACACAGTATCTCATTTGTTTATGATCACATCACTATTTCTTAATTTCTTTCAATACTACTGTTTGTTAAATCTGTCTATAGTTGCTTATCACAACCAATTTCAATTTTCACTGTGATTTGTAGTTAATCATTTACAAATACCAACCATGAGATAAACAATGAAATAGAGAGAAAAAAAAGGAAAGTAAAAATAAATAAAAAGGAAATAAAAAAAAAGTAGGAAAAATGGATACATAAATCAGGGAAGAAAAAAATCCACAACTAACCGGTTTTTTCACCGTTCCTGCTCATCAGAGGTTTTTCTTTTTCCCTTCCTTTCTTGGTCTTGTATTTTTTTTTTTAATTTTTATTTATTTATCATTTTTTTGACGTCAAATTTTGATTTTTTTCATTCCTATTCCAACCGAGAACCATATAAATATATGGGACTCATTTTGTATGGTTTTGGATTATTGGTGTTTTTTTTTTTGAAGGAACAAACATTTTCTTCTTCGAAGAATTAATAAAGGAAAAGTTTTTCTTAAAATAAATGCCTTGAAATTTTTTAAAAATTTTAAAATACATGCAATGATTTATAAAAAAAAAATTTTAATAAAAGACGGTACTTACGTATTAGAGTCACTGCAGCCAAATTGGCTCCATGCGAATCGTGCCATTTTCCACCAAAATATGTGACTGGTTGGTTTTTTTTCACATTAAACACGTTAGTTATTGTTGTTTTGATTTGGCGCAGTTCTCGACTGGCGCGCCAATTTTGCTGCGGTGGCGCTAATATGTAAGTACCTAAAGGCTTTGATCAGTGGTGTAACGGAGATCACTTGGGCCCCCCTGCAATGTGAGGTTTTGGGCCCCCAAGTTGCATTTTACAAGGGGTAGATACTTGGCGGCAGTCAGATTTTAGGGGCCCTTAGAACCCTTGCCCCCCCCCCTGCAATGCGGGGGTGTACGCTACGCCACTGACTTTGATATTGGAGGCAAATCTCGCCAAACAGACTATCTGGCGACGACACACAAAATTTGCACAAATACAAACTATTTACAGTTAACTGTTATTTTTTTATTGAATTTATGGTGAAAACCACGAGAAGAAATGCTAACAGAACACTGATTAGATTTTAATTACTTCATTGTTGTGGATTTTTTTTTATTAGACACAAAACTCTGAAATCGTTTAGAGACAGGAGCAAAAAACTCAAATTCGTGCAACTGACACATGCAAGAACATTTTTAAAAATCCACATACGAGTTCTTTAAATAGAACAGATTGAGTGGAATGAAATTCAGATAGGCTCTCAACAATTGGTGGGAAGAAGCGGTGATGCATATTAAGTATGCAGTGGTTTCATTGCTTTCACTTTGACATGGGGTCTATCACAACTTTCACTTTGACATGGTAAAAGTGGCATGGGAAGTTCCAATTGAAATACAGATTTTATCGTGCAATAACTGTAATTTATAATCCCCCCCCCTAATGGTCTGCATTTTGGCAGTTCGGAGACACTGCAAGTCCCCAAGTAGGAGAGCCATTTCATTACTGGCACCCTCTAGTGGCGGCTCCAGCTACCAAATTTCTTTGTGCTTGAATTAATTCAATTCAAAGTTTAGTTCTGAGATTTGAGGTTTATATTATACAAAAGTAAATAAAATAAGTATCGTTAAACGTTTATATGTAACTCAATCAAAAAGAAACTATTCAAAATCAAATGCTAACTGCATACCAAGGGCTCATTATAGAAACATGTTATAATTAACGTTATAAAATTATTTTTAAAACTCAAAATAATCATTGCTAACGATTTCGAATGATTTGTTGGAATCATTTTAAGTGCTCACTGCACTTATTACTGACTCCGGCGCATTTTATTACAGAACTTTTCCTCTTAACACGGTTTTCACAATCATGTAAAAAAATGTTGATTCATATGCAGAAAAGCACTTACATCCGAAAAAAATGAAAACACATGCATTCCAGGTCATTAGAGCACCTTCCACAGAACGTTTCATACAAAAAAAAAAAGAATTTATAAGATTTGGTCACGTTTCGATGTTATATCATGAGTTTGAATGAGTTAGTTTTAATCGGGTAATCAGGATATTAATTTGCATTTTCTTAATGCAGCTGATTTAAAACGATGTCAGTTCCCAAATGTGCAGACTTTAATCACTCGCAAATTTTGCCTTTTCGTACCCTTGAAAAGTCTCACGATATGAATCTTTTTTAAAAAACTTATTTCAGGGTTATTATTTTAATTTTTCGATGTTCTGAGTCACTTCTGGAAGAAATGTTATAGAAATGGAAAGGAGTATCTACAAGAAATTATATATAACTGTAAATTATTTCAAAATGTAATTGTGTGATTTCTTAGGTCATTTCTAGAATATAAGCTAGAAGTAGTGCTTTGCTTTTTAACTACATTATTTTTGTATGTGTGTGTGTTTGTGTGATGATTATTCATCACTTAAATTTTCTGTCGATGGAGCTTATTTAATTCATATTGGTCTTGATCCTTTCAAGACTTCCCGTCAGTGGCGCATGCAAGGGGGTGGGGGCCCCGAGTCCGAAACCCACCCCCTCCCCTAGCTCTTGATTTTTGTTTCGATTGATTATAATCCTATGTACATAGTAAGTAAAGTTTTCTTAAGTATTTGTTAATTCATAATTAATTTTATTAATTAATGCTAATTATCTGTTCAATAGCTAATTTTTTTACTGTTTTTCTTTCCGAAAATCGACAACATCGAAAGAATATGTTGGGTGGCGTATTGGAACATGATACGAGAACGGTGGACTTCCGTCCCTGGAGCCCCCCCTCCCACTTGAAAAATTCCTGTGGGCTCCTTTGCTTTACGTAAAAATGAATATTAAATTAACCCACCTAACTTTAAATATACTGTTAACACCAACTTTATTTCCTAAAAAACTGCCATGTTCACTTTTTTTAAAACAAGATAATGTAATTTGCATCATTCGCGTGTTCTGACCAATCATGGCAGATCTTAAAGAAAATCACATTTAATTCTAAAAGCTTCCTGTTGAGGAAACTACAAAAGCTGAGATCTCCGGAGTGAACAAAAAATGCTTTTGTGTAGCATCTTAAAGTCAGCGTGTATTTGTGTTGCGCTACGTCGCTGTTTGTGCTGTATATGTTTTAATTAATTAAACAAATTTGCAACTAAAATACCAAGAAGTCTTCTCAATCCTTCAATGCCTGTAACAAATTAATAGATACTCCCAGTAAAATATCTTAAGTCAAGTGAAAAAACTTTACATATATATATTGTCTTTTATTAATACTAAATGTTGGATTAGACCTGTATAATCCTGCTATTTATTTTGTGACACTTAAAGATTTTTTTAAAGATTTTAAGATTGAAAAAATTTACTATGTTAAAAAATAAATGGTATTTGATATTCAAAGTGCAATTATTTACCTTAAAAAAATTAAGATAAAAAAGCACCTCTTTATATTTTTCTTGATATAAAAATAAAAAGAGCTATCCCAAGCAATTTTCTCCCTCAAAGGAATGATCATATCACGAGAAATTAAGGCTGTTTTCGCCATATGTACAAGAGCGTGACCTTAGCGCAGAGCACATTTTTGGACAGAAAAAATGCTTCATTTTTTATAAAAAAATTGTGACATTGTAATTCATGGGTTTGTTTATAGTATAGTGTTCCTAAAATTTCAGAATATTTCATAAATAATTAGTTTTTCCATTTAACATGTAAAGGGATAGCTCATTTAGCATTATAGTATAGGAGAAAAAATGCGAAACACACATTTTATAAAAGAAAAAATGTGTCAAAACTCGGATAAAAATGAGTAGTATGATAAAATAAATGATTCTCTACAGGATAGAGTGTGAAACCAGAATATAATATTAATGTTTGAGTACTTTTATATATGAAAAAATATTCATCATTTGAATCCTATTCTTTAACATTAGTCGAAAACAGCCTCTTAAAGGAATAATTAATACATTTTGTGAATGTCCACATTTATATTCTATAATAACAATGAGCAATGAGGAAAATGTATGAATCAATACTATAAATGTCTAGTACCTAATATTTATTTATTACCCAGGGAGATAGAGCTTACCTATGGAGGGCCCAGAGCTTTTAAGCCGGTCTTCCGAGTTCTTCATATTGACAAATATGTTATAATCTTAGGGATGGATGACTTGTAGTCCCTGGATGCACTTCGATTTGCTTTTACGGCATTTCCCCAAGCTTTTCCTTTAGGGCATTGGTTGATGGGAAACCGAGCTCACTAGGAAAGGTTTGGAGTGATCAAACCGGTCTTTTGGGAGAGTCCATTTAAAAAAAAAAATACCGGAACTCACAAAAATGTATTTAAGTAATGAAGATGACGTTTCTATAAAGAGGTTTTATATTAAGGAATTTAAAGATTTAAAAAGATACAAAAAAGTTTACTATGTAGCTTTACACCGAGGACTACTAATTTTGTTTCTTGAGAATATAAGTAGATTTTGGAGTGAAGTTTACAAACAATGCATAGCAGTTTTAATAATTTAATAAGCCTAAAAAAGTTGAATATTTGGAAAATTAGAATTTAATAAAAGGTATTGAATAATAATAAAAAAAAACGTATCACCCTAAAAATACCAGCTAAAAAAAAACAAAAAAAAACAGGAATATTAATGTATTAACTTTATTATAAAGTATGACAACCTAACTTGTGTGACTATTCTAAAGTCTAAAGGCGGCAGAAGAAATAATACAAAATCAGCAATACAATAAATTAGACGACACAAAAAAAGACAGGAAACAAATTAAACAAAACAAAATTTGTCTCAAAAAACGATCTTTTTAAATGATGCCAACACTTTCTCTCTGGTAATGCTTTTTTTCTCTTAATTTATCCTTCCGTGTTAAAGAAATGAGAGCCCAGTGGCTGAGTGGTAATGTATCGCACTTCCATGCCGCAGGTTCGGGGCTCAAATCTTGGGCTGGGAAAGGTTGACTTAGCCTTTTATTTCTTCAGTGGGTCGATAAATGAGTACCAAGCTTGCTTGGGAACTGAACACTGAGGGTTTTCGCGTCAGACTGACCACTTGACCGGAAAATCTGCCCATGCATCTCAGTGCCTAAGGTCACGTAGACTGAGATAGGCGCAGTAGGCCTTGGCTCTCCTGGGCTGTTGCGCCACTGAGTTCAATTCAGTTAAATAAATGAATCAGTATCGGAGGGAAGATTATTCATTTTAGATGAACCACATTCATTCACTGCTGGCGACGGACCTCATAATTTTGAGCCTAGATCCAGTCACAACGACGACACCTGAGATGGCCTCTAACTCTTCTGTCATGCCAACATTAAGTCTAAAAGCCTCAATAGATTAAAGTGTATCAGTCCCTCTACTAGGCGTTTCTGTTGATTCGAATGAATCTTCGAATCTACAGAAATAATTCCGGCAATGAGTTCGGGACCATGGCCACTGGGCAATCGCTGCACAGCAGTATGTACAATAGAGTACATATTATGTATTTTCCTCGATGTATATTATAATTTCATGTTTAACAATTCCCACCGTAAAATTAAAGAGTATAATTTTGAAGTTGGCAGTTCCTACTTATTTAAGTTCGGAAATTAACAATAGAAGCGATTGTACTACTGAAATCCAAAAGAGAATCACTATGTGGCCAATAGATGTCTTAATGGAATACGAAAATATATAAAATCGAATTTAATCAAAAGAAAAACAAAGGTTCTATTGTATAAAAGTCTTTTGAGATCCGTATTAACTTAATGCATGTGAAACTTGGTTCATGTCTCGAACAGATGAGAACATGATAAGTATCTACGAAAGGAAGATTTTAAGATTCATTTTTGGAGGAAATTTGTTTGGAGGAAATTTTTGTTATCTTCATCAAAATACAACGAATTAAATGGGCAGGTCACGTTGTCAGGATGGACGAAGACTGCACCACTAAAAAAGTCTTCAATGCCCAACCAATTGGTACACGGAGAATAGGCAGGCCAAATCTTAAAGGGATTGATGACCTAGAAAAATATCTCCAAGTTTTGAGAACTAAGAATTGAAGAACATTAGCAGGAAGAAGGCTAGCCTGGAAAAGGCTTCTTGAAAAGGTCAAGGCCCACCCTGGGCTGTCGAGCCATTGAGGAAGAAAAGAAGAATATTATAATTATAAGATGTGGATTTAATTTGTTTGTCCTGTATACTACTTCATAACTCATTTGTGAATGAAAAATATAAGTCTATCTTATGATTTGTCAGAAAAAAAAGAAACTCGGGCACAAATCGAGTTGAACTTGCCCTGGGATTTTTTTATCTAAAATAAAGTATTAATGCTAGTTAGAGTCATTCTTTCTGACATTAAGTAAATACAAAATCTACATTAATGCATCATTTTAAACAATCCTTATGAAGAAGAATATAACAGACATAATTTATATACCTACTGCTTCTAACCATTTACAACTTCCTTTTTGACAAATCCTGAATTCGTACCCTCAATATATAGCTTAACCTTCTATGATTAATTTTAAAAAATATATACCATCGTTATTGAAAAAAGTCAATTTCCTTGAAAAAAAAAAGAATGGAAATAAAGATAAAACTTAAGAAAAAAGAGAGAGGAAGCAAAAATGCATTAGGGCGGATGCTGCTTCAGAGTTGTTTGTGCCGAAATTCGCAATATTTTTGGATTACCAGTTTATGCATTATTTATGACTTTACTTTAAAGACATAAATTTTGATCTTCCAGACATTACAATTTCGACTCGAGAATACAAAATGAACTTTTCGTCCGACGTTCAGCTTTTTTTTTTTTTTTTTTATGCAACAGTTTTAATTTGACTTTTTTAAAATTCGAAAAAAAAAATTTTTTTTAACGTCTTAAAATAGTTAGATTGATGAATGTAGTTTAAAGTTCAGTAACTATGAGTAAACAGCTCATTTATACTTTATATATGATGCAAATAAGTTTTGAGGAGATCTTAGTTTACTTCCTCCCTCCCTCTCTAAAAAAAAGAATAATTTTTTTAAAAAAAGATGAATTTACTTTGTTATGTGGAGTTTTGACATTCGACTACTTTTCTAATTTGAACAGAAGTATTTTTCCCCCCATAAAATTTAGTTGGAAATTTGTTAAATTATTTTAAACTAACCAGGAACGTTTTAAGGCATGGTCCAATTGGAGGACCTTGTTTCGTTCTTGACTCGGTCTCAATAAGATTCTGATCCGAATAATTTTTGCCACCACACATTCTCCCGGACATATCCACTGCAAAACCGGGAATTTCGACCTACATGCTAACTGGCAACAGTTTCAAGAATGTATTATCATGCCATGTCCGTGTCTATAGGCTTAGGTCTATCACATACACCACATCATTACTCATTTAGTCGAAAGGCTGCCGTAGGTCCAGATGTTTTAGGCCTATGTTTGTGAAATTGTGGGTCAATCCCATGTATTTGTTATGAGTTACCATTTGTAAAAGTAGTTACAATGTAAGCTTATGCTATATACTGCCTACATGAAAGAGTCACAGGTGTACCTATTTTTGTATAGGGGCCCAGGGCCTTAAGAAGGGTCGTCATCATTAATAACATCGGTGAATTATTTATTAGCGTCGGATGCAACACGATGGCAAAGGAATTCATTGAAAATTCCAAAAAGCCTTGGGATGCAACATGAACACTAAGACAGCAGAATCTTGGTTTTCATGGCATAGCTGCTGCTTAAAAACCAAACAATATCACAACCAAAGCAAGCGTCACTGGGACCCTGAAACTTTGTGACGGGCTCACGCGTCTTTTCTGTAACATAACCTCTGGGTTCTTTGACGGCCAAAATTAATGGCAAATCTTTTCCAACCCAAATCCAAGAAGTGAAATGCAAATAAGATAGTTTTTAAAAGAACAGAAGTTTCAATAAGCAGGATGGCAATTTAGGGGAAAGTATTGTTAGGAAGAGATACGAGAGTGAATTGACAACCTTCATGAAGTTACCGAGATAATCAGCCATTGATACAAGGTGCATACCATTGCACGCGTGCCCAGGTGCTTCGTACCGTGATAAAACCTTAGCTTGAATTAAGGTAGGACTAATTATTTGATATTAGGACTTGTAATATCAGAATTGAAAGTAGGCGGATAATATAATTATTTAGGTAAGTGGTCTAAGTTACGCGATCCAGTTTTACTATTGCTGTGTGTTTGGTTTATTAGATTCTCATTTATTGAAATTTATTTAAATTATTAGAGATTTAAGTTATATTCTTAATAAAGTCATATTAAGAATTTTAAAATGTCTATTCAATTCAACAATCCCTCACCTCTAATTCACGCTGACAATCAAAGATATGGCCGGCATAGAACGACCATATCACAACCTTAACCAATGAAATTACGTTCTTTGGAGCGATGAATCAAAATATACAATCTCGCAACATGATACTAAAATCTGGGTATGGAAATTGCCTGGTGGACATTTTAAACTGACTGTATTGTGCAGTAAGTGAAGTTTAGAGGCAGAAGCATAATTATTTGGGGTGTTTTTCTTGGTTTGGCCTTGACATGGGTCTTGTTGAAGGAATTCTCAAGACAGATGCCTGTCTCTAAATTTTGGACAATTCCACCCCGGCAACAGTTCGTAGAGGGTCCATTTCTGTTTCAACAGGATCGCTCTCCTGTCCAAATTGCACAACCTGTATAGACGTATGGATGCTTAGGGGCCATGTATCAGATAGTTGAAACATCGACTGCAAACAAGACCACGACGACCTAGATTGGTGACAGCTCTTCTGCAAGAAATGAGAACGGTTCCCGCTGCAACATTCAAAAAATAAGTGGGATAACCTTCCCTACAGAACGGCAGCTGTTATTACAGCAAAAGGCGAAGCAACACCAACCTAATTTTTGAGTTATCTACTGAAAATAACAAAACATACAGCTATCCGGACAGTTTTGATCATATATAATGCATTATTATATAAATCTTTCAACAGATTACTGATAAATCGGCCTCATATATCTTCTTCAGTGGAGGAGATAATGGATAGTTATATATTTATTTTTAATTCATCACATCCTTAAAGAGAGATTGATAGTCACTGTTATTTTAATCTAATTCGAATAAGTACGTAAAACAGAATTTAACTTAATCTAAATGTATTGGAAAAAAATCACGAAAATCTGTGAAGTAGTTTATCTAAAAGAAAAATCACTTTTCGAACGGAAGCGTAGTAACTGATATAATAAAAATTGACATTCATAACGCGGAACAAATAATTATTACTTTTTATTAGACTTGACAACATTGCGATTGCTTTTGAAACAAGATTTCTAAAGTTGTGTTCTGCATTTAAATAATTTTATGTAACCACCAACTTTTGTTTTTATTTCTGAACTACATCTATGTGAGTATTCTCTTAGAATTCTCACGAGTATTTGAATACAAATAGCTATTCTGTGTGTAAGTTGTACCGTGCTGACAACTTTTATTTTTTGGCTAGGCAAATAAAATGGGGTGTTAGATTCTAAGAACTAACAAATGGTTATTGAAATATTTTTCACTTTTTATTCATAAAAATAGAAGTAAAGATAATTTTTTATAAAAAAAAATTCAACTATCGCTTCGAAATTTTTTTTCTTTTACAGTAAATATTTCGTTTTTACACCGGACAACGGAAGAAATTTTCACAAGCGCTCAAAATCTAAAAATAGGAGATTAGAGCCCGATATGGCTATGTCCTCCAGCCAAATATCTCCAACGTCCAATTGCTATTCCCAACGAAACTAAACCGTGCCTTTCTATTGAACAATGTGTCTTTTTTTTTCAACTCTGTGTAAAGCATAGTCTTAAAAAAAAATACTACAATGAAATACAGAAATGTAAGAATCATTATAATCCTATAGGAAACTTGAAACTTATTCATAATTGTAAATAAACTCCAGTAACAAAGATGTTTAGATTTTTTTTTTTTTCATTCATGAAACTTTAAACCACGGTTTTCTAAGGATTCGATCATTAAATATTTCTATATGGCTGAGCATTCATATTAGGCGACTAAATAGGTCTATTTAAAAGTACTTCGATAAATAGGGAGAACACACTTTCCTTTTTTCAAAAAATGTATCATGCGTAAAACGTAGAATCATATCTGCTTACTCTCTCGGGAGACAGAGTAGAATTGAATTACGTTTAGCTCCCCGGGTTTTAGGTCTACCCCCGTCAATCAATTTCCCCTTTACATTTAATAATCTTGCCCTGATAATGTAGACTTCTGAACCGATTCACAGAGGCTCTGCATTTATATATTTTAAGGTAACCGAGACTATGTTCGGAACCGTGATTTTAAAAAAGCGCATAAATGGATAATTTTCACGATATTTAGTGTCTCTTAGATTAGGATGTATGTGTAAAATCTTTTGAGGACGTCATGACAAAAAAAAAATATTTAAATACAATATTTCGGCAAAGAATAACCTTTTTTCAAAAAGTTCTCTTTTTTATAAAAAATGTTTCTATAATAATAATATTTTGTTTATATAAAGTAAAGACTTCTCCAGAGTGTCTGAACTAGGATTTTTGAAAAATTCCCATTATTTTCATAGCTACCACCATTTGAAATAATTATCGGTGTTTTTTTCCTAAAATTCTCCCCTCTGTTGTAGTAAAACATGGATAAATCCAGTTCTAAGTTATATATTTCCAAAATTCTAGTTCAGCCTCTGTACTGAGGTCTGATCTATATACAGGCAAAATATTATTATAATAGAAGCATTTGTCATAAAAGGAGAATAATTTGAAAATGGGTCATTCTATGTTCGTTTTTTGTCAAAATATTGTACTTAAATAATTTTTTATTGTAATACTATTCTTAAAACAATGTTATATACGTTTTCTAATCTAAGTGGCACTAAATATTATAAATATTACTCATTTATAAGCTTTTGCAAAACCACGGTTCCGAACGTAGTCAGATACCTTAAAGATCTTTTAAATAAATTTGCTTTCAATTTTTTAAAAATATTATTAAGACATAAACTGCTTTTACAGAGATAAACTAATAGTTTTTAGTAATTATAAGTTAACATTTCGCTTTTGTATTCGGAGTTTATTTTTGAGTGACTTTACTATTGCTTTTTAACTATAATGCAGCACGAGGGTTATTGGCAATGGACCTTGCCATTTTGAACCTCGGTCAAATGAGCGAAAACGACACCTGAGCTGCTACCCTTCTAAGCCAATGGGAGGACTGAGAACAACTACAGATTAACAAGCATTGTCCCATCTACACGGCGGGTCTTCAGTGGCGCTAGAACTCGAACTCTTGATACGCCAGCCACGAGTTCGTGACCATAACCACTAGGCTACCACGGTCACGTTTTGTTTCAGAACTTTAAAAAAAAAATCTTTAAAATTTTCAGAATGAGTATTGAAATATATATTAAAAGAAAAAGAATGGTTTTTTAATTCTCGATTGTTATGAGTAATATATCATGTGGGTTGTATAATAACATTATATAAGTAGTCTACGTGCTCGTTAAATCAGTAGGCCCGAAAGTCTTGTGGGCGATCACTGCAGAAACCACGGGTGCAGGGAGCTGGATAATATTTCTCTCCCCTCCAGTTCCATGCCTAAATTGTGAAGGTGGAGATAGGTGGTGTTGCCACCTATCGTAAAGAAGTCCAACCTGTCTCAGGTACTGGCAACTACTATTAGAGTAACGAAATTGGAAAAATAACAGTACGCAAGTGTAGTATGGTTTCTAATTATTGAATGGATAAAGTTACTTTAAGCAGTGGCGTAACGTCCACCCCCGAAGCCCCCCCCCCCCCGGGGGGGGGGGGGGGGAAAGGACAAGGATTGTAGGAGGCCCAAAGTACATTATGTTATGGTTTTCCAAACTTTGTAAGATCCGGTTTGGGGCCCAAATGTTCACGTTGCAAGGGGGCCCTAATATTCTCCATTATACCCCTGACTTTAAGCATGGTAAACTTAGGGCCTCAAAAAGTTGAATTCCCACCAGTCCCTCCTCCTTCTCCATGGTCATGGACTCGCGGCCGCAGTGTCATGTGTTCGAGCCTTGTGCCACTGAACACCCGTCGTGTTGAGAGGCTGATACACGTTAAATCTATCGAGCTCAAAGTCCTGCAGTTGGTGTGGTGTGGAAGTTCGGAGGGGGTATTAGTTCAGATGTCGTGCTCCTCACTGGACCATGGTGTAAAACTTCAATGTCTGTCGCCTTCATGTTGCTTTATAGTGAGACGTTAACATGCGCTCACTTAGTCACCGAAGTCACTTAAAAGAAAACATAAAGTTGCCAAAATTTTATATTTAAAAAGAATATATAGATTATGAATTACAGTTAAACTAGTTTTCACTTTCTGCGGTTTATACAAACTTCTTTTATTTTTTTTTTTCCCTTGCTACTACAAATTTTCCTAGTCAATAGCTAGCTCATAAAGTTATATAATGAGCTGAAATAAATAAAGTGCATGATACTTCTGAATCCAGTAAAAGCAAACTGTTAACTTTCTAGTAGAAACCTTTCAAAGAAACCTTTTCTTTCTTAATGAGCGCTGCCAGCATTTGTATCAATAATGTACACCGTAGAAAAATACAATCGAAACATTATGACTCCCCAAGAGAAATAGAAAAGACAGGTCAAGTTACATAAGTCGTCGACTTATGGAATTTCGCCAGTCGTGTATTGATTTATATGGGGCATATTTTCTCTTTTACTGCCTCAGAGAATACATAAAATCCTGCATTAACTAAAACACCATTAGATCGATGTATTTATCCCATTTTCTCTAGGCTTAATCATTCTTTTAGGAAAAGGATATACCCGTATATCAACTAATGTGTTTTTAGTTTTTATTGCGAAGGTGCATGGGAGGAGCTATAAAATATAAATCCTTTAAAATCTATTCGTTTTTCCGGAGCACGGCATTCGACACTGATTTTCATTTTCGATTTAAAAATCTAATTTACTGTCATTACAACTTTTAACGATAATCACGATAAAGAATAAATCATAAGTTCTAATTTAATAAGTAATAATAACAAAAACAAGTAATATAATTTTTTTTAAAAGCCAATTCCTACTTAGGTCAACAAAAAAATTTTTTATTTTAGTTAATTTAATTTTTTTTTAAAATTAAAATTTGAGAAAACTGTATGAACATCAAGTGTCATCCACTACAAATTCGAAAAAATATATTTGAAGCCAAGAAAAAATTCGTTAGAAAAACTTACTGCCACCATCTGTTGGTGGTAGCTCTAACTTCGTCAGAAATAAAACGCAGAATAAATTTAAAATTAAAAAATTAATTAAGGAATTAATATTTGAAAAAAACTGTATTAACATCAAGTCCCATCCACTACAAGTTTAAAAAATGTATTTGAATTTCAATGGATGAATAAAAAGTATTTTATTAACGATTGGAAATTTGAACAAGATATATATATATATATATCGTATAAAATTATATATATATATATATAGTGAGAGTGAACTAAAATAGTAGGAATTGAAAAAATGGTAATTTTGTAATAGGATTAAACAATCCACACTAGTGGTCATTGGCGTAACGAATATTACCCTCCCTACAGTCAGGTTTTGAGCCTCCAGCCCAAATACGTACCTGGAGTCAGTCAGGATTTGGACCCCCTAGAGTCCCTGGGCCGCCTGCAATGCGGGTGTGAACGTTACGCCACTGGCAGTGGTGTACCCAGACTTCTTTCATGGAGAGGCATTTTATAAACTCACATAGATTAAAGCACCAAGATTTAATCTTTATGCAAAATGTAAAAATTATGTTAGTGTATGGAAGGGATTTGAACCCCCAAACTACACACATGCGTATGCCGATGATCCATATCTTCTACCTATTGGAGTAGAACTCAGTAGATCAGCGGTTCTTCAATTGTAGTCCACGGACTCCCTAGTGTTCCCAGTGCCTTTCTAGGAGGTCCGCAAGGGTCTCTCATTTAAAATTAAAACTTTCCTCCTTTTACAGATTCTGAAAGGTCTCGTTGAAAAATTGAAAGATGTGCCGTTCTAGACTGGGTCAAAAAAATTACCCCAACGAACAAAACTCGATTCAGTGGCAACGGAGAATATTAGACATTTTCTCACAGCTGAAACCTTGTACAGAATAAATTAGTTTTGAAGGCTTTATGATACTAGTGATTCCCAGTATGAAATTTTGCACAAATGATGCAGAACTAATGCGAATCATTATTCATCATATAAATTAGAAAGATAATTTTGTTTATATTTGACATAAAATGCTACAAAATAAAATTTAATACTTAAATATAAATTACTAAGATAAAAGTATCTTTTTTATAGCCAATCTTTTATAAATAATCAGGAATAAATATTCGCGCTACTTTACCTTTTTAATTTACGTCCTTAGAAACGGAACAGGCTAAATTTATGTGACGTAATAGCCATATGATAACTGCAAACACGTGTCTCCTGACAATTAGTTTATAAGCTCATTAGACGTCATAGTCACACATGATAAATGCAATCACATTTTTCCAGCCAATCAGTTTATACACTTCGCTGTAGCCAACTATAGCTTTTTTCAGAAACTATCTTTTAAAAAGTACGCATTGGTCAACAATAATAACTCACATAAATAAACAAAATCCACTTGATTCAAAAATACAAGTATAATATAATATAATTTTTTTTTTATTTCGAAAAAATCTTTTTGAAGATTCTTAATACATATGAACATCAAAATCAAAATTATCAAATTGAAGGATTTATCTAAATTTTGCAAGGAGAACAAGTACAAATCTAATGTTAATCAAATACAAATCTAATTTTGTATTGTTTTTGTTCCGGAAAAATCGACAAAATCAAAAGAATATGCTGCACGCCGTATTGGAGCATAATACCAAAATAGTGAACTTTCGACCCTAGATCCCTTACTCCCTTTGAAAAAGTTTTGTGTGTGCTACTGTTCACACAGATACACACCTATACAACTTGAGCAATTCTTGCAAACAAATAAGCAG
Organism: Trichonephila inaurata madagascariensis; assembly: GCA_019973955.1. Taxonomy (NCBI): domain Eukaryota; kingdom Metazoa; phylum Arthropoda; class Arachnida; order Araneae; family Nephilidae; genus Trichonephila; species Trichonephila inaurata. The sequence goes on from BMAV01007188.1 coordinate 199,425, forward strand.
CTTTTTATATATATGTATATATATTATTTTAAATCCTAAAAAATTCAAAATAACTCGAAATTAAGGGCATATAATTACCTATTATTATCTCAAACCAGTGAAATTGAAGAGGTAGGCAGGCCAATTTAGAGATCATTTCAGCAGACCAATTTTTTTCGAAAAAGAGTCTACTGCTGACGGGGATCACAAGCGTTTATTCTAACATAGTAACTACACTCAAGACTAAAATAAAACATCTCCTGTGGTTCTCTATCTATTAAACACTTATTTCTCCTGTCCCCATTTGGATACCTGACACTGGAAATCGTATGGGGGGGAAGGAATGTCCATTATGCCCCCACTCCGGGATGGGGAAAAAATTACTACAGAATGACGTGTAAACATATCAAATTTCATAATTTAACATATACTCCCGTCTCGAACCCTTCAAGTTTCAACAAAAGAAAAAACTGACATTAAACATACAGAGTACAAAATAAATAAATAACGTACTTTAAGTGAAATACCAAGCCCACATCCAATAATTTCAGAAAATATATAAATTTGTTTGTAACAAATATATATATACAGTAAGACCCCGCTTAATGCTGCTTCGGTTTAACGCCTTTTATTTGAATTGTGGGATTCTCCGAAATATAGCACGCAGCGTTAGACTTCCCCATATCCGAAGCAGTTTATCTGTGTTTCTTCTTTCCGGCGGTATTATACGGAAGTATTTTTATCGTTTCAAACATTTGTTGACGTTATTGTAAGAATAAATTTATATAATATAATGATTACTATAGTGACAAATATTATGATTTTTAGAATTTATCATGGGTGATAATAAAAAACACGAAAATAAAGCATAAAAAAAGCATTTCACTAGAATTTAAAATGCAAGTGATTAGAAGATTAGATACTGGTAAACGTCAATCTCATATTGGCGCTGCATTGAATTTGGTAACTTCAACAATAAGGACCATTCTTAAGAATAAAAAAAAAAAAAATACTGTCATCGGTAACTGCTACTACGACAAGCTCTGCAACTAGAATTACCCGTTCTAGAAATAATACAATAGAGGAAAGGGAAAAACGACTTTCTATATGGATTGTCGACGAAACTGAACGCAAAATGCCATTAAGCCAATTACCTTCTTGATAAAATGGCAGAAAATTGGAAATATAGAAAAGACTGAATGATCCGAAATGTAAACATACTGACTTAGAATTTTATTTATTTTTATATGCATATTCGTTTATTATGTTTCTATATGTGTAAGAAATAAATTTTTGTTTTATTGTTACAAAAAACATAATTAATAAATTTAATGGTTAAATACCTGACCAATTTTCTACCCAACTTCCCCTAAACCTATTATTTACATGATGAGATAACCTCGTTTAACGCTGTTTCACATTACGCTCTACTTTGATGGAACGTATACCCCGTGTTAAGCGGGGTATTATTGTATATATATTCAGTAGCACACACAGGAATTTTTCATGGGGGGAGGGGGGTCAAGGGCTGAAAGTCCATCGGTTCTTGTATCATGCTCCTTTTGATTTTGTCGATTTTCGAGAACAAAAAACAGTACAAAACTAATTATTGAATAAATAATTATATAGCATTAATTAATAAAATCATTAATAAAAAATACTTATTTGAATTTTACGCACTATATACTTAGAATTATAATCAATCAAAAAAAAATCAAAGGCTTTGAGGGGGTCCAGACCCCCAGGACACCCCCTTGTGTGTGCCACTGTATATATTTCAATTTCGATCCAAATGCCGCCCTTAAAATCTGCCGCCCCGAGCAGGAGTCCGGTTTGTCCGGCCCTAGAGCCACGCCTGTTATGAATTTATCCCATTGCATGTATTCGTACTCGAAAAAAATCACTCCCCGTCTTATATTCGTAAAGTGTGGAAAATCTTACTCTAAAGCCATCATCCAGCATTTAAAACATAAAGAAAAAAAAAGGTCTTTTGTTCCGAGAGGCTATAAATCCGCACAGAAGTCGTGGAATAATACGCGCTTCACAGAGCATCGTTTTTAAAATGTAATTTCAGAGTTCAATTCTAAGAAAAGGCGGCCCCCCCCCCCCTCTTGTGAAAAAAAAAAAGAATAAGAAATGAAAACTTTTCACCGCAAGGGCCATCGAATCGGGAGTGGATGGAGACTGTTGGCCCGAAGCGGTTCTCTCGCCCGCGGAAATGTAGATAGATAGACGCTCACTTGACCTTGCATCCCTATTGATATGCACCTCAGCCTCAGTTCCTGCTCTCGCTCAGACCCAGACTGCACAAAAAACCGTCTCTCGCGCGGCTCGCTCCCAAAAGAAAGGCTTGTTCGGGTAAAAAAAAAAAGTATTTTTGTGCGTGTTGTTCTGATTCCGCGAAAAACAATGATGGAATGGAAATAATAATGAAGCAACCTCGGAAAAAAGTTTTTTTACAGTTACCGCTGAAGACGGTTTTTTTTAGAGAAGCGGTTTGATTTTTAAAAAGAATCATACTGGGAAAAGGATGAGTATGTTTAATGCCATAGAATAGTCTCTTAAAAATTCCAAACAAATAAAACATTTACTATATCATATTTTCAAAAACAGTGTATAGAGAATGTCTCGTTGTGAATCATACCAATAATTTCTCTTTTGATTGATGCTGGTTTCGCAATATGTCAAAGAACCAGAGACAGGGGAGCCCCCAAGGGGGGGGCCCTAGGTGTCCGGCCCCCCCCCCCCGCAAAGCCTCGATTTTTTCCCGATTGATTATATATAATCCTATGTATATAGTACGTGAAATTTAATTAAGTACTTGTTATTAATAATTAATTGTATTAATAAATGCTAATTATTCAGTTAATAATTAATTCTTTATTTTTTTTCCCAAATATCGACAAAATCAAAAGAAAACGTTGGATGAGGTATTGGAGCATGATACGATAATAGAGGACTTTCGACCGTGGACCCCCCCCCTTGAAAAATTCCTGTGTGTGCTACTGACCAGAGATATATTCAGAAAACATTTTTGAATAGAACATTTTCCAATATTCACAGAAATTCCTAACTGTATAATATATATATATATCCTATGGAGAAATATATCTTATAATACTACTCATTTTCGTCTAGATCAATCCCTTTTTTTACTAGTGAAAAACATATTTATAATTTCTTTTGCTATATATTCTGTAGCAATTATATATTCTGTAGGACTATTTTTTTTTTAACATTACTTATTAAAGGAAAAATTTCGCCTTTACTTCGAAATACTAAATTTAAAAGAATCAGTCTAGTAAGAAGATATAACTGTTAGAAATTTATATAAAACCTAATTTTTCTTTTTTTCTTTTTGTTTGAAGAAGTTATCGGAATTTGTTTCAGGGTCTTTGGCATTGGATACAAAAATAGCCTTAAGGCGTTTTTCGCGTGATGTTAACGAATAGGACTTAAAATAAGAATAATTTTTTCTGATAAAAAAAAAATATTCGAAGATTAATATTATGTTCTAACTTCGCTATCCTTTTGAGAGAGTAGTGCATGATATAATACTATAGTCATTTGTGTGTATGAATTAATTTCGTTTTAGTGTAAAATATATCTTCCATATTTCGGTTTTTATACTGTAATGCTAAATAAGTTTTTAACTTTGCGTGTTTAATTGCAAAATGGCGCGTTTTCGGAATGTTTTTACCCCTCAGGGGGCTCACCTTCTTTAGGTAGGTACGGGTGTCACAATCCCGAGGTACCTTAATGATCTTTTCCTTTTCCCAAGGGGTTTATTATCTTTGGTAAACACGGGTGTCACGACCCCGGGGTACCCCAGTGATCCTTCTCTATTTTCGACCCTCCATCTTGTCATCCAATTTCTTCTTTTCCCGTCCAGACCACAGACCTATGAATGTTTGGCGCA
>BMAV01007189.1:0-111570 GCA_019973955.1 Trichonephila inaurata madagascariensis
AAATTTTAAACTTGAAAAATAATTCTGAATATCATTTCATTCTCATCGGAAAATTCTGTGAAGCGTTCCTTTTTTCTCAGCAATAAACTGAATGAACATATTTTTTTTTTCTTTTTTGGGAAAGAACTTTCTTCCTGTTTTTTTTAAAAAAGTCTACAAGATATACATGAGAATAAAAGGATTTAAATTATCAAAAAAAAAAAAAAAGGAAGACTTATTCTCTGAAAACAACCTCCCGTAAAATGTTCCAACTATTTTCGGTGATAATTTTCTGTAACAGAATGAATATTAAACAGCTTTATCTTTTAAATAATATTTATGACATAAAGTCCTAGATCAGGGGTGGTGAACCTTTATGGATCTACATGCCATTTTTTCTAAAGAAGTGTTTAATGAGGTACAGACGTGCCGCCAAATAATTTTGACTTGTGATTTGGAAAATAATAAAACTAATTACTAAGAACACAAAACTCTTTATTTACTGCGAAAAATTCCTTTTGCACTGTATAATTGTAAATGTTTTAATTATACGTGTAATTCAAATTAAAGTAGCATTAGTTTGACTTCTGTTGTTGCAGATTGTGTGTATGTGGATGACAAATAACTTATATTAGGATTGTAAGATATTACTTTTAGTAGAATGCATGCTCAATAGGAGTCATCGGCCAATCGGTTTTTAAGCAATTAATTATTTTTGATGTGGTTCACTTTTTGACTAGTGGATTTGCGATTTGTTTCGAAATTCCGTTTTACAGACGATGTTCTGCATACCTATATTCCAGAACATAAAACACACACCTTTTTGTCGCCCCTTTACTAATAATGGCATATTTCTAGATTCACCAAATCTCTGAAATTCTCTGTTACACTTACTATCTTGGCCATTTTATTTTTTTATGCTGAGCTAGCCATGTTAAATAACACTTAAAAATCATACATATAATACAAATAAACTTTAAAACACAGTTGTGTCAATGAAATCGACTATGACATGCATAGACAAACTTTGCAATTGTAGTCCACAACATAACTAAGGCAAGACAATAACAAACGAGTGCGCTCCCCATGACTGATCACTCGCATTTATTCGTAATACTTCATAGTGAACTTTGTTATTTTGAAATAAAATGCAAACTATTTTGATCGCTGGCGTGCCCAAAATATTGTGTCGCGTGCCATTCATGGCACGTGTGCCAATGGTTTCTCCATCCCTGGAATAGGAAGACTGGTCAAGATATTTCAAGAATTATATCCCTGTCCTGGATGAATATTCAAATAAAATTTATATAAATTTTAAACATATTAAACGAATTTAGAGAGAGAGAGAGAAAATGCAAACACCAAAAATCTTTTTTTATAAATATTCTGCGAAGCAAATTAATATTTTTTTTAATATTGAATGCCTCGGTGGAATTCTTCCAAAGCTATAAGAATTCATGTCAGGAGAATACGGAGGATGTTCCATGATATCCCAATGTCACCGTCGGGATGTATTGGTTGAATGAAAATGAGCGTTTTCATGCAACACGGTAGTCGGATTGTCACGTGATAAACGTGGACACGTTTGCACCACGTGTTGACAGTTTCTCCTTCAAAGTGTAAGATTATTTTTTCAGAAATTTTACATTTTTTTATTTCAATTTCAATGTGCATATTTATTGATGTTTTCCTCAAGGAATAAAACTATAATCTTAAATAATTAACGGTAGTCCGTGTATATAAGATGTCGAGCTTGTATCCAAAGTTATGGCCTATTATTCAGACTTTTCCATCTGAATGTAATAAACTGCCACCCGGGGGATTGGAAACTCCTCCGAAATTTTTTTTGTCTAGTCCGATCGGCCGCACGTGAGCGAATTATTCACAATTGCAGACAATAAACTTCTACATTAGTAAAGATGTGGACTCTGCAGCAAAAGGTGCAATGTGTGCTTTGGTTAACGGAATTTTATCAGTCATACGTGTACAGCGACGTGTTCAAACAGAATGGAATGCCGAACCTCCGACATCCAAATCTATCCACCTAGGTGAAAGAACTTTAAAGGAGACGGGAACTTTGGTATCTCAAACTGGCATGTAACCTTAAGTTTTCGTGATAGAAGGCACTTTTGATAGTGTGCGTGATTCATTTTGTAGGAGTCCTGATATGTCTGTTTGGCAAGCCAGTAACGACATTCCATTCTGTTCGAACACGTCGCTATACACGCGTGACTGATTTAAATTCCGTTTTCCAAAGCATACACTGCACCTTTTTCTGTGGCGTCCACATCTTTATTAATGAAGTAAGAGTACAATTTTATCGTCTACAATTGCCGAATAATGCGCGCCCGTGCGACCGATCGGACTGGACCCAAAAACTCTCGGAGGAGTTTCCAATCCACGGATGAACCGTTAATTACATTCTGATGAGTAGTTCCGTAATAATAAGCCATAACTTTTCGATACTTTAAACCCGGCACCCTGTATAATTAGCAATATTTTTTCAGTAATTCGAGTATATACAGCCTCTTATTACAGATTATTTTTTACTATTATTAAAATGTTTAGAAGTATGTATTATCACTCATCTTGTAGTACAATTCTTATTCATATATATGTTTGAATAAAAGAAAAAAAAATCTTCTGAAATGTTATTATGTGTTATGTTTCTTACTTCATTGGAGAAGATTATGAATATCTTAAGATAAAAGAAAATCAATAATTCCTCTAAAATGGATTGTTCTAACAATTTTCCTCGTAATACCAATGTCACAATCATTAGAATTAATTTAACAAGATTCGAACGCGGTTATTATTGTAAAATTAATTTTTTTCCGTCCAAGAAAAGTTTTTCCGCGAAAATTCTTAAAAATCACTCTCTTGAAGACTAATGCCCAAGTTCTTTAACCCTTTCAAACATCTCTACTTATTTCCGCAAACGATATTAGATTTTTGACCCGAACTGATGCCACTTATACTTAATTTCCCGAAAACGATTTTCACATCTTCATGAGAGAGACAATGAAAATGTACTTAGAACCAATTTGGTAACCATAACAACGGATTGACCTGGATATATTCTATTTCTTTTTTTTTTAAGCATCTGCGCTTTTCGATATCGAACATAACTACACATTAGCTGTGTCATCGGTTTTAGAAGGGAAATAATGAAAAATTATTCTTTATTTTTGTTCCAGCGCGCCAGGAGAAATGTGTCGATTGGCGTTATGTTTCTTTTTCGATCCATGACGGAACAATTTACGCCATATTTGTGTCGTCTGGCGATGATGACAAAGTGAGAGGATGAGTAATTTAGGACGAGTTCCATTACAAGAGAATTAGCTCTTCTCCCTCGTTCAAATTACCTGATTAGGTGAACGAAACATGTCAGTGAATTCGAGTCAGTCACGGTTAAGGAGGAAAAAGAGAAATAACAATTTCGATAATAAGATTTTTTTTTCATTTGTTGTTAAGCCTACTTAAAGTGTTTATAGAAGTATTTTGAATTTATGCGTGTCAAGAAAATTATATGTAATCGAATTCTCTTGTTATATATTCGAATATATTTGGTTAATGTATTTGAATAACTTATCTTTATTGTATTTAAAAATTATACTTCTCGAATACTGCAATTCGAAGTTATATGTTTATAGTTTAAAATTTAGAATAAAAACGTTTATTATTAAATATTTCGAATTTAAATGTTTATTATTAAATATTTCGAATTTAAATACTTATTATTAAATATTCTGAATTTACATGCTTATATATAGTTTGTTTTAAATTTAGAATTTATAAATTTATTACTAAATATTTCGAATTTAAATGTTTATTATTCAATATTTTGAATTTACATGTTTATATATAGCTTGTTTTAAACTTAGAATCTATAAATTTATTATTAAATAGTTCAAATTAATATGTTTATAGGCTTAAGTTTAGAATTTATACTTTTACAATAATTAAATATTTTGAACTTTTTGTTTTTATAGTTTTAAATTTAGAATTAACTCGTTTCTATTATTAAATATTTTGAATTTCTGTGTTTAAATAGTTTTAAATTTAGAATTTAGACGTTTAATATTAATTTTTTTTTCAAATTACATGCTTATACAGTTTTAAGTTTATATACGGTCTATACGTTTATTATTAAATATTTAGAATTTATGTGTTTAAATTTGATATATTTCGTATTTAAATAATTACAATAAAAAATTTTCATTTTAAAAGTATAGAATTCATGTCAAAATTGTATGTATTTCATTTCTTTATTCTGAATCGATATACTAGCTCTAATAAATGTTCCAAAATGTAATTACTATGTAAATGTGAATAAGAATTTTTTCAATTGAGTTTGTATTACAGTGCAATTCTAGTTAAAAGTTTGCAAAATGGCATATTGGGAGGAATTCTTAATATTCTATTAGTATCAATTTATTCAAATAAATAATTTTATTCACAGTTGCCGTGATAAAATGAATGATCCAAATTCATTTAATCAGTCTCATTCATTCAATCTGCATATTTATTGCAAAAGAATAATTTTAACTGTTTATAATTAACGAATTGTATTAATTTAGATGAATTTATTCCTTGATCTGTAGTTTTGTTTTGAACAGGAATTATTCAATAATTTAATCTGAAATCATTTGAAGAGAAAAAAAAATATTATTTATCTTTCAATTGAATATTTTATAGTATAAGATAATAATTATATGAAATTCCTAAGAGATTGCATGTTAATTATAAGTTTTCATGATCTTTTTTTTTAAATTTACTGTAATTGCCTTAAAACTTTGTAAATATATAATTATATTAAAATGTATTTTTCACTTGATCTCTCTCTTTTAAAAAAAAGGGGTTTTTTTCATTGACATTCTACAATAGGTCTCTTTATTTGTCTTAGGGGCCGTGGTAACCTAGCAGTTACGGTCACGAACTGGTAGTCGGCGCGTCATGAGTTCGAGTCTTAGTCGACAAAAAACTCGCCATGTTTTGAGGTTGATACATGACTCAAAGTCCTCCAGTTGGGATCGTGTGGTAGTTTAGAGAAAGGATGCCAGCTCAGGTGTCGTCCTCGTCACTAGACTGAAGTTCAGAAACACGAGGTCCGTTGCCAATAGCTCTCGGGTTGCTTTATAGTACGAAATTAATAAGCTCTCATTCATATTTGGCTATTAAAAGAGCTCATCTTTTATTGGATATGAGCGACGACCAAATAATTTTAAGAAAGTATTTATATTTATAAATTTGGCAACATATTTCATTTGATTAATTAAACAAGCATGTATTAGATTTTCAATAATACTTAAATAAGCTAAAAATAAATTTACAAGTTGAAGAAATATATTAAGCAGACTTTAAGTTAAATTAAAACATAAAATAATCAGTTTAAAAAAAAAAATTCTGAATTCTAAAATTTTTTAAAAAATTGTTTTTTAATTTTAGAAATTAAAATTTTTTTTATAGTTTTTTTTAAAGAGAAATAAGTTTTGTTAAAATAAGTTTAGTTGTTTCTGCTCCACCCAAGTACAAAATAGCTGTGAAATAATATTTTCGTTGGATTAAATAACATAAATTACGCAATAAAAGTACATATTCGTATATGTTGAACTAAACCTTGAAATTATCACTCAAATAAAATTTTTATACAGATTTCAAAATCTAGAAATTTTCCGAATTTTTTTTTAATAAGAAATAAATTTTGTTATCAAGTTTAGTAGTTTTCGTCTTTAACAGGTACAAAATGGCGATGAGTTAATATTTTAGTCGAACTAGTTATTAACATAAATTATGTAATCAGAGTACGTAATTGAAAAAAATCCTCATTAAGATTTATGAGTAAAATAAGTTAATTAACCTCTGAAGCTATTCCATAAATAGTTAAAATGTAGAACTGGTGCATCAACTAAGCGAGTAATTTCTCATGCGTAACGCGTATTTATTTTTTCACTCGCGAATATTAGTGGTAAGTTGAGCATATAAATTTTTTTCACTGCAGCAAATAATTCAAGGATATGTTCATAAACAGCTTCAGGTCTCTTAGCAAATTTTAAGTTTGGGATGAAAAAAATGGGCTCAATTCATGACGGTCATATGATAAAGACAAACACGTGTTCTCCATAGAATTAAAAAAAACATCAAACCAATTGTACTTGTTGTTCTAATTATAAAACTTGGGGAAAATTTCAAATTTTATAATTGGGTAACAATGTTCAAATGCTACAAAAAATAATTTCTTCAAAAGATTTTAAAATTTTAAAAAAAAATTCTTATTTTTACATGTATTTTTAAATAAAATGCATTTTGTCTAACATGTGCATTATTGTTGTTGACAAGTTTGTATTTTTTAAGAGAAAGTATCTGTGAGAATATATCAAAAGTTGGCAACGGAGCGCATGTACTGATTAGCTGGACACAAATGATTGCTTTTATCATGAGACTATGACGTAACAAGAGTTTTTGAATTGATTAGCTAAAAACACGTGGTTATCATTATCAAGTGACTATAACGTCACAAGAGAATTGATCAATTGAAGATAAAAATAATAATTCCGTTTTATATATTTCAAAAATTGATTTTTTCTTATTTGTTTCATTTCAAAATGTTTCTTTGGAATAACTGTAAACAAAAATGGGTAAATAAAGAAAAATGAGCTAAAAAACAAAACAAAAGGGAAACAACAGAAAAGGAAACCCAAAATGAAATTTCAGTCAGTTCGCAGAATCGATTCCTAATTTTTTATTGAGTTCGAAAATTAGGTTATGGGCAAGTTGAAGTTAATTATATGATGATATGAATTTAATATGAGTTCTCAGTATTTTGGAGCCAGTTAATGAAAAATGGAGGAAAAAATTAGTTTCATTTCATCAAAACATTACTTTTTTAAGACCATTTAATTTACTTACCTCTTTTATTAAAATTTAAATGCTAATTGAATAAAATTGATGACTATAAACTTCATTATTCCTTTATAATGGTAGCGAACTTATCATAATATGTTTGATACCTTCCACTACGTCAATGCCAGTGGTGTAACGGAGAATATTAGGGCCCCCTTGCAAAGTCAGGTTTTGGGGCCCAAGCCCTAATAAGTACTTGGTGTCAGTCAAGGTTTGGACCCCTCTAGAATCCCTGGGATCCCCCGCAATGCGTGGTTGCGAGTGTGTACGTTACGCCACTGGTCAATGCGCACAATTAAGAACATTAAAATTAAGAAAAAGTTGCATAATATATTATTACCAAATAATGGTGTGATGAGGAAAAATAAATCCTAATAATTTAAAGTTGTAACCTCCTTTTTATAGTAGCAGTAACTGACTGTGTGTGTGTCCCACGCAGCAGAAGCACGATCTACCAATCACTCATCTTCAGTAGAGGCCAGGTGAGGAAAGAATGTGGTCACTATATGAAAAACCGACCATGTTTTTATTAACGATATATCTCGTCTTTGTGCAACCTAACCTAAATTAATAAGTAATTGTTACACTAAAGGAGAGCTTATTGAACTCAACCCGATTTATCATTTTTAGTGTAATCTTTAACATCCAGTGTTCTACAAAGTTATTTAAGAATGAATGTGGAGTTTGTTTCACCTGCATTCAAGTAAATTTCCTGAATGAATGTAAGTCGTAATTTTTGCCATTTCCTGCCAAAGGTATTATTCCTTCAGCAACACACTTCCTTCCTTTGAAAATGACTGTAACAGCTGATTACCTGCACATTTGTGGTTTGGAAAATCTTCTAGATAAAAATAACAGTCATATATTGCATAGTAGCAAATGACGAAATATTTTTTCCATGATTTAGGTTACTTTATTTTTTTTTATCAAGGGCTATTAATTTTATGTAGCGTTACCGAAATGATTCGGTGCTTCAGATCTCTTACATCTCTGAACTGCGGTGGAAAAAATAACGCTGGGAAGTTTTCAGACAAGAAATTAAACGTTTTAAAACTGATAATAAAGTTAAATTTCTATTGTAAAGATTTTTTTCTTCAAACAGTAGGATATAAATTGTTCTATTACTATCCATGTTGTTTTTATTTGACATTGACAAATTTTTCGGTGTTACCTGGATTAGCCATGATAATTAGATTAAAAATTTTTGATATTTTATTATTTGAAAATTAAAACACTAGTATTTTTATACAATACCAAAACATACATCAGGCGGGGATTTTTTCTGTCAAGTCCAGACTCTACAATGTTAGAAAGAAATTTTTTTAAAAAGGAATTTTTACGTACGTGTAAGAAAGGAAATATTAAGGCTATATATTTTTTTATAATTGCATTTTCATTTTTTCAATCAACATTTCTTAGTAAAAACTTTTTAGAGATTTTGAGATAGTTATTGGAAAGACGACCATACAAAGAATAATAAAGAGGTATCGATACACAAATTGGAATTTGCTCCACTAGTGTAGTGTACGTGTTCTTGACTTCCTCGCCTTGAAAACCACACTTGCAGAGCACTTTCTATCATTTATTCTGTTGTCTTGCAATTAATTTATCTTAGCTAAATGATTCTTGAGAATAGGCCTTAAGTTCTCAATAGGATTTAGTTCTGGTTAATTACCAGGTTAATATCAAGTAATTTTATTTTATTTGCCCGCATAAAAGTCTGGATTAATTTCGAATTGACAAAGGCCAAGTCATGTTGAAATGTTCCGTCAAATGTTTTTATAAATGGAACAATCCTACTGCGTAATATTTCTATATATTTGACCGAATTCATCATGTCTTTAAGAGGAACTAAGTTTCTAGTGCCATTTGTTGTGAAAAAAAACCCAAAATATCTGCTTAGAAGGGTGTTTTACAGTCTGTTGGAAATGATCAGGTCGCAGAGTTTCTACTTCATTTCGTCGAACTACTTTTGATTTGTATCCCTGCACAAATAAATGCGTTTCATCACAGAAAATCCCCTTCTTCCAGTCGTTAGCAGTCCGTGATCGGTATTTTCTGGTCCATGATAAACGCTTTTTCATCATTCACCTCGGGTCTCGTTGCCTTATGGTCAACTTTCAGAAATCTTTTCCGTACTGTTGAAGTACTCAATTCAACACCATAGTCCAATAAATTCCTCCGAAGATCCATGCTTGTATTTCTTGGACTTATTTTGGGATTTCTTATTACAGTTTTATCAGTTCTTGGAGTAGTTTTCCATTTGCATCCACATTTTTCTTTTCTTTTTGGATAGAATGCCTTGGAATCTTGAAATAATCTTAAAAATCTTGAAACGCTTGATATGTATACTAATACATGTGCAATAATAAGGAATAACATTAGCTACATTTTTGTTTTGCTTAGTTTTTCAACCATTAGTGTCAGAGATTTTTTTCTATTCTTCGCTACATCACGAGCACAAACTATGAAGCCTTGAGATCCCTAATTTTCTCATATTAGCCTTTAAATTAAAAAAAAAACTAACTTTTCTTTTCAAAAAACAATGGTAAAGTTTGACTTCATAGTTTGATGAGGAGGTCTTATTGACTTAGGAAATCTGCAACTGAAACTGAAACGTATTTGTGTACTTACGTGAATCCGTGATCTTCGTCACAATTTACTGATCGATAGTTTACAGGGGTCTCTAAGAGAACTTTTTAAATTGTAACACTTATTATTTTATTAGCGAAAACAACTCAAAATAGTAGTTTTTTAGCTGAATAAAGTTTCAGTTCTGATAACTTGTTTCTGATAGACATATCAAAGTAAGGAGGAGGTATAAATTTTTAACTATTGAATTTCATAACTTTTATAAATAGAAAGAAATTATATATATATATATATATATATATATATATATTTTCAAGATATTGGAAGCAATCTGTTTAAAAGGTTTCTTAAATATAATAATAAAATGCATAATATAACAATAGATATTGGTTTGATTTTATAATTATATGTTAAACAAGAACCAAGATTGTTTGTATCATAAATTATTAGTTTTGAATTTTTTATTTTAGATACATGATAAAATTCCATGAAATAAATTTTCATTCCATTCCAGACTTTACTTAATGGGCTCAATCCATGGTCACATGATAAGTACTGTCACGTGTTCTCCATTGAATTCAAAACTGACTTTAGACTTTCACTTGTTGAATCACTTGCAAAATTGAGATAAAATTTCAAATTTGATACTTGGTAAAAATGTTCAGAAATTTTTCAAAATTTAAAAAAAAAATTATATTTTACGTGTATTTTAAAATTAAGCGCATTTTCATTACCTATGCGCTTTATTATATTGTTGACAGATATGTACTTTTTAAAAGAAAGTTTCTCCAAAAACAGAAGTTGGCAACAGCGAATCACATAAATTGATTGGCTGGAAACACGTTCATTAGCCTTTATCATGTGACTATGATGTCACGTGAATTTGCCCATTGCATATTTGCTGGCGTTAAATATTGAGAAAATTTGTGTTGCAAATCTAACAAAACATTTACATTAATTTACTGAATTCAGAAAAGTTACTATATTTCTCTAGAATAATATCTTAATTCCTAGGCGATATCTTGTGGAATTATGCATTTTGTTGCTATGTGTGTAACCTTTAAGACGTATTTATTAGTAATTACAATTTCAATGTTGCTCTTTTAAACATAATTCATCCTTAAAAAATACTTCTCATTAAAAAATGAAATTTAAAAAGAAGGTTAAATACAAACAGCTGCTGATAAATTTTTTTGTTGTTGTCATAGCAACCAAAAAAATTTCCATGTATTAAATTCCATTCCAAATATCGCAGACGATTTATAGGATCAGACATCTTGAATTTAGTTTGATGGAACACATGGAAACGCTGAATAAGCCGCCAAGCATACATAAGAAAAAAAAAAAAACATGGTTGATCAGGGAATTGAAAGAAAAAAGAAATCGGGTTAAATAGCTTTGACGACACTTTCCATTTCCGTCATGAAGAAACGACATCATCGGTTGATGGCTGTCGTTTCCTGTGATCTAACTTACCATCAGTTGACTTCAAATGATTCTAGCGATTAATGGAGCCAAATTCCGCCAAAGGAAGCGAAAAAAAAAAAGAATCAAAAGAGTCAAATTGTTTTGATTTAGTTCTGATAACTTTTTCTTGTGTGAATTGCTTTTATTATTATTTTATCTTATTATTTATTTTATTTACTGTTATTACTTTTGCGTTTTATTGTTTCTTTCCGGTCAAAATGGTTTACGTCAAGAAATTCTTTTTTTCTTGCTAGCAAAAAATAATTTATAAAAATTCTAAGAAACTTTCTATTGATAAATAATTAATTTTTAATTGTTTCAAATATGTTCCTTAAAAGAGTAACTGATCTAATATCTTTTTACAAATAATACATTTTTAATTCTTGAATTTAATTCTATTAATTCTGAATATTTATTGCAAGGGAAATATATTTTTAATATTATTGTGTAATTTCCCGCTTAACAAATAATCTCTACATCAAAAATAATTTTAAATCAAACTAAAATGTTACTTCTTTCACAAAAAAAAGCAACCAAATAGGAACATTTTTTTGTAAAAGCACATAGTTCTCCAAGCGTCAGCATTGATTGGAATTTACTAATATAAAAGCGATAAAAGCGTTATATAAAAATGATATTTAGATTTCATTTCTTAAAGTACATTTTTCTACTACGTTTTATTTTTCCCCTTGCAACTAGCTGAATACGCTTTTTTATATCAGATTACACTCCCTTAGGAAATGTCCTCTTTACATATAGAACCTTTTCATAAAATGAACTTAAGTTTAAAAAAATTGCATTTTCAAGTGATTTTCTTAGAGAATAAAATATTCTTTTCTATTATATCTTTTTACATTTTTTAGAAGGTTTCTTCTATTTGATTGAAAATTGATATAAAGCTTAAATTGAAAATACAAGAAAAAGTTCATATACTTTCTTTTTTGGAAAAAAAAAGATTCAATACACTTTATGTATATACAGGTGTTTGTCTTGTATTTGCAATGGGGCTTGTATTAATATTGTTGCGTAGATTGGGATTTGTGGATTTTATGCTGTTAGTTTCAAAAAGTAAAACAGTTCTTCATGAGTGACGAAAATTTATTGTGTAAAAACAGAAATACAGGATACGTAATGATAAAGATTATTCGCAAGTACTCGCTCTATCATAGGAACTAATCCCCCCCACTACCGGTCAAAACAATACTGATCCTGTTTCAGCAAGCGACTCTTATTTATAGGCTGCACGGATCTTCCTCGAAAAATCCACTTACAGCTTGGATCGTGATTTTTTTTAGATTTCTCCAGTAACTTCCAGAAGCATCCGCGTGATAGCCAATTCTCCAAAAATGATCCTCAATTCGCCAGTGGTAATTTGGTTGACCCAATGGTGCCAATTTGTCTGTATAGCCTATATTTCGCCAATTTTCCACTGAAACGCCATTATAATGTAAGGGACGGCATAGTGTATGAATATTACAATTTTGGCGTAAAATAAATACAACAGAAAGTGATATTAACGAATTATTAATTCAGATATAAATTATTCACACTATTTTAAATATTCATTACATAAAATTCGCAACAATATATATATATATAGATTATTGTGTATTGGTTTGATTCAATAAAATTCTCATAAGATTGCCCTTACCTCTGTGAATTCAATGCTGGAACTTCTAGACTGTTTTTGTCTAATGTAATGGATAAGAACAAATTAGGAAAAAATTTCAGCAATAAGTTTAAATTGTGGTAAATGAATTCTCAAATGGCTCATAAACGATTTGGATGTACAAGAGATACCCTGAATCGGGGGAATTCCATTACATCCTCTTTAAAACTCGATCTCCGACAATTAAATGTCAGTTCCTCAAACAAAATATCTGAACTCAAACGTTCGTTCATGTGAGAATCATAAAAGAGATAATAGCTAGTTTTTTTCCTAGGGAGAATGTTATCTAATAGGTTTACTCATAAGCTTTATCGAAGGGAAATATTTCTAAACCGGGGTTTTTAGAAGCATTTAGGAGATTCATTGAAAAAAAACCACTTTCATTTCGAGATCCATAATCTGAATGGAAGGGCTTATATGATATAACACATTTTGTTAATAAAATAATTTTATAATAATAATAATAAATACACTAATATTAAAAGTTCTATTACATCCCCTTTAAGGTATGCGAACACGTATTTGGGAAAAACACGTGTTTTTTGTTTTATTATTTTATTGAATAGAGCTATCTTTTGACTTTACAAAACATTCTTTGTTTTGTTTCTACTCGATCTAAAGGTTAAGTTTCAATCAGTTTTATAAAGTTAGAAAAACCAAAAGTGGGTCCTTAATCAACCAGAAGTGGGCGTTTAAATTGTTCAAAATCTTTCATGACCAGTGGCGCACACAAGGGGGTGTCCCAGGGTCGGACCCCCACACACACACAACAAAGCCCTTGATTTTTTTCCCGATTGATTATAATTTTAAGAGGCCCTTAAACAGAAATCGAAAACGATGAAAGCGCCCTCTTCTGGGAGGGGGGATTGGGCGTGTTCAAAGGGACGGCGAAGTACTCATGTCGTACTGGTCGTAATGATCGAAGGTAAATAGTTCCTTCATAAACGATGAATTATATTCCTTTTTTTTAATTTTCGTTATTTTCTCGATTTTGAAATAAACATTTTTTTTTCATGCAACTATTCTTCCATATTTTCACTTACTTTATTCAACTTTCTGATGATTATGTTCTGACGGCTGTCATGATGAAAGAAAATGACATCACATTTAGAATCTTCGCCTTTTTTACGTTTAGGGATGGCTTCTGCTCGTTCCCAACTGTTTGAAACACTAAAATCCCTCTCCCCTTCTACTTTTGTTCAAAACTAAAGATAAGGAGAGCTTCTTAATTCTTCTCGATTGGTGGGGTTCCAGTTTGGCTTTTATAGTCTGTGACACCGTTTATATGACCCCTCTTTTATTGTTCTCTTCCCCCATCGTTCAAGTTTGTAAAGGACTAAATACTCAAGATTCCAAGTTCAAAAAAGGTCATGAATACAAAGCTGTACTCTCAAGTGTCATTCTCGCTGTCCGATCTTGACTTATAACAGGGATAGCCAACCTAATGACATTGCAGGCCACTCTGGAAAACATTACAATCTTGCGCGGGCAGCATATAAAGATTATATATTTAGTTAAATATTTGTTTTTAATGATTAATTTTATTAATTAATACTAATTATTTATTCAATAATTAGTCTTTTACTGTTTTTTGTTTACAAAAATCGACAAAATCAAAAGGAGCATGATACAAGAATGGTAGACTTTCGGCCTTGGATCCCCCTCCCCCCTTGGAAAATTTCTGTGTGCGCTGCTGATCATGACGAGTCTGATAACTCAAAATATTATAAATATATTTCTATAAAACATTTGAACCTCTGATATTAATGTTATTTTCTAAGAATGTACTAAAATATTTCTAATTGTATGAATATTTTTTTTGAGTAAAACTCGTTAAATTTAAATAATGGTCTCATAAAGAATACCACATTTCTTAAAATATTTACTCTATCAGTTCTAAAATTTTAAAATTTTAATAAAACATTTAAATTTTAGTACATTCTTTAGATAAATGCATCCAATTTTTTTTTTAGCTAAATTACATTTTTCCCGCGTCTCATAAAATTGATTTTCAGGGGGGAAAACTGGTTTTATTTCAATATTTTCTTTTCCGAATAAAAAAGGATGGCATTTTCTTCTTTGAAAACATACCTGCTTTGGTTACAACAGAAATTTTTTTATAAAAAGAGCCAAATAATAACAATTTTTTAAAAGTTATAAGGTATAAAAGAGTGCTTGTATATATAATTTAAAATTTCAAAATAATACTGTTAAGTAGATCTGGGCTCGAGGATTTTATGCAATCTGTCTCAAAGAGCAAGACAGTTATTCAGAAGCGATGAAAATTTATTGTCCATAAACAGTCCTTAAAAATACAAGGTATAACAGTAAAATTAGCAAAATAAATACCTACAGCACTCAAACACAATTATCAACCTCTGAAAATACAAGGATGTAATTTTTATTCGCAAGCAACTAATTGATGAGTACTCTTCGTCAAAGCAACATTAACTTAGTTTCAGTGAGCGACTCCTATTTATAGGCTGCACGGATTTTTCTCGAAAGGTCAGCTTACGTCATATATCGAGTAGATTTCTCCAGTAACTTTCAGAAGTATCCGTATGATAGCCAAGTCACCAAAAAGGATCACCAACCGGTCAAAGTATTCGTCAACTCTCCCAATTTGGTCACCAAAAATGATGTCAACTTGGCTATATCACCAATATTTCGCCAAGTTTGGATTAAAAAGCCATAAAAATGTAATAGGCAGCGTTGCTTGCAAATATTACAATTTTTATCATAAAATATATACAATATAAAGTAATATTAATGTATTAAATATCCAGATACAAATTATATTTACACTTTTTTAAGCATTAACTACACAATATTCGTAAAAATATTTTCTCTGTGACATTAACATAAATTGTAACAGTAAATATATAAATTTTTTGGGTATGTTCATGGCACATTGGCTTTTAGCATCTTAAGGTATCCGACTACATTCGGAACCGTGATTTTGCAAAAGCGTATAAATGGATAATATTTATAATATTTAGTGCCACTTAGATTAGAGAATGTATATAAAATTGTTTTAAGAAAAGTATTACAATAAAAAATTATTTAAGTACAATATTTTGACAAAAAATGAACATAGAATGACACATTTTCAAAATGTTCTCCTTTTGTGAAAAATGCTTCTGTTATAATATTTTGCCTGTATATAGCTCAGACCTCTGTACAGAGGCTTAACTAGAATTTTTGAAATATATAACTTAGAAGTGGGTTTATCTATGTTTTACGACAACAGAGGGGAGAAATTTTAAGAAAAAAACGTCGATCATTATTTCAATGGGTTTAACTCTGAAAGTAATGTGAATTTTTCAAAAATCATAGTTGAGCCTCTGTACAGAGGTCTGAGTTATATACAGGCAAAATATTATTATAATAGAAGCATTTTTCACAAAAGAAGATTTTGGAAAAAGGTTATTCTAAGTTCATTTTTTGCCAAAATGTATTTAAATATTTTTTTTTGTCAAAATATATCCTTAAAACAACTTTATGCATGTATTTTAATCTAAGTGACACTAAATATCATGAAAATGACCCATTTATGCGCTTTTTCAAAATCACGGTTCCGAACGTAGCCGGATACCTTAATCATTGATATGTTGTTTTATTCTTCGTAGGATACCCAATGTAAGCTTTTTTAACGGGGAGGGGGAGTAATTTTTCCGCATGTTCATTGAAATCTGGCCAGTTTCCTTTTGTACGAAATAAACAAGACATTTTATTTTTTCATTCGTTTTTATGTATTAAAATAAAATATAATTTCAATCATTGTTGCAAGATATCAGAATAATACTAGCGATTAGCGCGCGCGTTCTGTCTTTCAAATAATCCCAGAACTGCTGTGGTGAGATACGCCGGACAGCGAATCTAAAAAAGGTAAGAAAGATTCTTGGTATGTGACCTTCAACTACGGTTTTAATGGCTGGAAATGTTTATATTTTAGGTTCCAGATCCTGTGAGACTAAGCAAAAACAGTTAAGGGATACCTGTTGATAACTCTTTGGATGATGCATTACTAACATCAATCTCTCTTTCCAAAATATCAACAAACCTTAAAAAAAATCTACTTTCATTTCTCCTCCAAGCTTCACTAGCTTGAGTGAGTTCTACTCTAACTAATAAATCATGTATGGCAAAGATGGTTCACCTGTCAAACACTGTAGCGTGAAGGTTCCACTCGGCGGACCCGAGAGGTCACTCCGAAATCGTTTGGTAGTCACTTTCCGCGCTTCCTAAATAGGTCATTGGACCATTCCTTCCATTCCTTTTGAAAGACCGCAGACAGAAAACCTTCTTTGGATTCGTGCTTCCGAACAATGATTAGACTGTGTATACCTTTTAACGATGGAAATCATTCTTTTAACGCTTCGGCTATGTCCTACAAGGTGCTTTAAGGTCAGAATAAATGATTACAGAAACAAATGTAAAAAATGTAGTAATAATAAAATGTGGGTGTAGGATTAAAGAAGCTGATGTCTAAAAAAATTATTTTTATTGTGTGTGTGTTTGAATCGAGTTGTGTGCGGATCAGTAATCGTAAATAGTTTTTCCTAAGGCTTGAATGACCTTGAAATTGAAAGAATAGAAGGTTTAGTTGTTATGCAATGTTCTTTTTACGACATGGAAAGGAACAATTAATATTTGACATGCTTTCGGCTGAGAAATATGTCAACACGCGCCTAAAAAATGAAAATGTATATGTGTTTTTATTTTTTTACCCGTATATTAAATTGATTGAATAAAAGAGATTCGATTTAAGTTAATATGTGGTGTGACCTCAAAATATTGTGTATGTGAAAAAACGACTCTCATGAAACAGTTCTATCTTTTATGAGAACATTATTTATTCTTTTGGTAAAATATGTATTTCTCCCAGATCATTAAGACCCGCCGTGTATAGGAATTGATGTGCGTTAACCCGGGAGTGGTCGCGCGGGGCACAAAGCCACTCCAGGCTCACGAAATCGTTAATTTTGAGAAAACTGTTTATTTGTTACTAATGACCTTGAGAGTATTCTCCTATATGACAGTCTTCATGAGAACTAAAATGTATTTGTCACATCCCTCTTTTTGGGAGTGGTAAACTTTTTTTACTATCTTAAGGTACTTGTTTTGAATGAGTTCCCAGCACCACCGTCAACATCCAACATTCGAAAATGATTCGTCATTCTCATTGTCACAGCTGACTTCGGAATTGGTGCCGGCGTCGCCATTTTCCCACAAAGTGACGTCTTCCGTGCCATCCAGTGCATTTGTTATGCAACATTTTTTGAATCATCTAAGACCGTGGAACATTAACAAGCAAAAATTATATAATTTTGCTTACGCCATCGATGTATATTTGTTTCATCCGTGTCGAATTTTCAATCGCCGCTGCTTTGTTTCCGTTTTTTTTTTTTGCTTATAAAATTGCCTCCCTTTTCATATTTGCGTCTTAGGGAACTCATCTGGATGCTATTACCTACATGTTTGATTTTTGGGTGATTAAAAGAAAGAGGAAATACGAGCGTGAGCGCGCCAGAGAGAGAGATAATAATATTTTGGATAGACTGAATACTGGGTAAGTTATCGATGCAAGTGGACGGTTACATTTTTCCTTTGGAAAGTGGGTGGAAACTTACTCCCTCATCCAACAAATGTTTTGCCTTCGATTCTAAGCTACACCCGATTTTCAGTGGCATTAACACTGGAAAAAGAGTTTGGCCTAGATGCGAATAAATATGGTATTTTATTTTCAGAAAACATTCATGTAAATACAAAAAAGAAAACATTTTGAAATATTGATGTGGTTAGGATAGTCGACTGGTCACGATAGCTAATTTGAGATAGTTGTTGAATCTGTCGTGAATTCAAGTCCTGGTGCCAAGTAGAAGGGGTGAGTGAGTGAATGTAGGGTTCAATGACGAGATGTTCGTTAAGTTTGTAGAGACTGAAAGTCATCGCGTGGTGTGGAAGAATGGAGTGTCACTTCAGTTTACTTCACTAGACGCCTTATGTTCGAGAGGACATTGGCGAGCGTAATGCCTAATGCGGTAGCCTAGTGGTCAAGGTATCGGATCGTGGGTGGCTTGTCACGAGTTCGAACCCAGTACCACTAAAGAAACGCCGTGTAGGGGAGCGATGCACGTTAAATCTGTCGAGGTCTTAAACATCCTCCCGATGGTGAGGTGTGGTAGTTAGGAGAGGGGGTTCCAGCTCAGGTGTCATCCTCGTCACTTGACTATAGTTTAAAATGACGAGGTCCGTCGCCGAAAGCCCTCGTGTAGCTGAACAGTGCTACGTTAATATTCCCTCACTCACGCGGGCATAATTTAAAAATAAAAACTTGAGGTGATATTCTGGTCACGTGACTATGATTCTAATTTTTAGGTTTGTCATCAATGACTTTTGTGTTATTTCGTAGTGTGACGTTATAATGAACAATTATTAATTTGAAACATTGATAGAACCCGTTCATAGAACCGAAAAGATGATTCCGAAACAAGAAATATTCGAAAACAAAATTTCAAACTCACTAAATTAGTAAAAGTTGAGTTCATTTTTTCTTGATTAAAGTTATTTCCAATTTTAATCGAAGGTTTTTCTGATGAGAGAGATGATGATGATGTCGTTATCCATGACGGGACCACATCAAATAGCACCATAGGCCCAGATGACGGTTCTGGCAATCTCTTCAATATTGTCCACATAGGGGTTTGTTGACCAAGAGAGGCCCCATATTTCTTGTAGAGCAGCAAGAATTCCTGGTCGGCCAAAAATATGAGCTTGTGTTAACTCTGTATCTAAACAGTTATCACAATTCCTGTAAGATCTTCTACCATCCCAATCAAGCTTCATTCCTCTGTAATGACCTGTTCTTAGCCTAGCATTAGTTTTTGTTATAAGGACTCCTCTTATATCACAGATTTGATGTTTTACAGGAATTTACTTTTCTCTCAATTTGAAACTTGCGACAGCATTTGCGTCTAATAAAGTAATATTGATAAAGTTGTTATTATTAAGATTTCTAGCTTTTTTCGCTTCATTGCCCGTAATGTCAGGGTTTTGTGATGCCAGTATTTATAGAATTGTGATTGTGTGTATAGACAGAGAATAGAATACAAAACTTAATTACATAAGTACAGAATGGATAATACGGGATCCATTTAAAATGTATCTTTAAAAATCAAATTAACATAAAAATAGAGGACGTAACTTAATTAAGTACCTAACAAAACTTTAACTTTTTTTTATTCTTGACTTAATTAAAAAAGGAAATAAAGAAGTACTGAAATAAAAAAAAATGGAGCTCATTAAATTGTTGGGACTCCATATCCTTTTCAAAACCTCATTTCCCCGTGCTTTTTTTAAAGACCTATTATTTTGACATTCAAGCTAACCTTTCATGAGCACTAAATAGGAAAACAGAAGCTAAAATGTTCTCATTTTTAACCCTCTGGCCGGAACATCAATTTTTTTGTCACTTTTAGAAACATCCTCCTGACAGACGGATACGCAAATTTTTTTGAATTTTATTACCTTAAGGTGTCTGTTTTAAATGTCCTTATCGCTCCTGAAATTAAGTAAAATTTTTAATTTTTAAGTTTTTATGAGGCACACCATATTAATATATTTTTACCACAAGAATTGTGGCTAGTATTTTTATAAAACTAATTACAAATTATTTATTTTTGTGGAAAAATAATTAATAAAAATAATAATGCCAAAAACGAAAAAACTGTAGGAATATCGGTATGATAGACGGTGATAGATAAGAAAAATCGCACATATCGTGATTTGAAAAAAATCTCCTAGTACCACCACGTGTCCCTCTTACTTGGTAGAGTCCAAGTGAAGATGTCAAGGCAGCCCACCCCCAAAATCACACCAGTGTTATCTACAAGCATCAAAGCAAATCATCCCCGTCTGAGAGACGGATGTTCCGGTCAGAGAGTTAAGGTAACCGACTACTTACGACAACTTTTTTCTTGAAAAATGGAGACATGGGGATTTTCTGTAGTTTTTAGATTTACTCAGTATATTTTAAGAAAAATATGCTAAAATTAAGAAGAGAAAGAAATTATTAGAACTAAAATGGGAAACAATGGGTAAAAATTTACAAACAATTACATAAACGAGGTCCATTTTGTACAAAACGTTTCTGAAAAAAATTTTCAATTTTGATCTGTTGCTTTGCTATTCATTTTTGAAATGTCCCTCAGGATAAGAGATATTTTCATTTTTATAAAAATTAAAGCAAACTTTATCTTAGTTATATGAAATTGCTTAAAAAAACAGTGATTATATTCACATAAGAGACTGTAAATTTTTTTAATAAAATCGTGATTGATAAATCTGAAGGTTAAAACACTTCTACTATTATACAAAACATACACGAAAAATTTCAGTTAATTATTTTCAAAACTTTTTGAGCAATCGCTGCCCCCGTTTGAGCATTTTCTAAAAAGCACATTTCGCGTAAAACACATTTTAAAGTAGTGGCATCGGCTTTCACCAAAACACTTGTAGTTTTTGTTCTAGTAAGTGGAAATAATAAACTTGGTACTTTTTATAGAACTAATAAAGTGGCATATAAAATAAAATCATAAAGAAAATTGTTAATTTTTGGCAAAATTCATTATTTTAGGGTAGTTAAATATCTTAAACATAGTTAACATAGTCTCTCTTAAGATTTTTTATTCATTTTTTAATTCTCTCATCTACTTAAATATTTCAAATAACATTTGATCTTTTTCTTAAAAAAATATGCGTGTTTCTGTACATAAGAGGAATAGTATAATCCCCTTTACAAATGCACAATTGATAGTTATACAGTCATTTCTTTAGCTTATTTTACTAGCTGAACGATATAGACTTTAAAACCTAGGATTTGTATGCAGATTTTGATAGAAATTGAAATTAATTTTGAAAAGATTTCAAACAAATGGAAAAGAAATAATATACTTCCAAAAAGTTGTAGATCGCCTACACTAGCTACCCAAACCACTCGGGGAGTAGTTTTAATCACGAACTCGTGGTCAGCTTTGTTTTTGCCAGGTCAAGGGTTTGAGTCCTGGTGCTACTAAAGACCTGCTGGTGTAGGGATGATGCAAGTTAAAACTGTCGCTCAAAGTCTGCTTGGTGTGGAAATTGGGAGGGTGGAATGCTAACTCAAATGTCGTCCTAGTCATTTGATTGAGGCTCAAAATTAAGGAGTTTTCAATTAAAAACTCCTCTTGGGTTCTTTGGGGCCGAAAAGGCAAATTCTTTCCAACCAAATCCAGAAGCGTAGCATGATTATGCAAATTAAGAACCTTTTAAATAGCAGAAGTTTAGAGTAAGCAGGATGGCCTTTGGGAAGTGATTATGCTAGTCTGTGTTTACGAGTGTTACAGTTAAAAGTGAGAAGTTATCCGACATTCAAGAGTTCAGCTATTCATGCCAGTGCGTTCAAGTCAAGGTGGATACCACTCCACGCGAGATAAAGAAACGTCATTTAGGATTCGAGAGAGTTGCTGCTACCCAAGATATAGAGCTAGGACCGTTCTATTAACTACTAGGAATTGTGTATATGCTGAGATTAGGATAAAGTGGTAAAGTTAAATATAGTGGTCAGGGTCGCTTATTTGGTAGTACGTATTGTGTGTTTCTTCACCTCAGATCCGCTAAGCTAAAATATAAATATTATCAGGTATAGTGTTTAAGTTAAGATATTAATGAAGAGATATTAAGATTATGGCAACGCCTGGTTCTTCATTCACTCTGTCTATGTATAAAACTAATATCCTTAATTTATAGTAATGTCTTTAAATTAATAACCAACAGAAAAAATGCTTAATGTTACGAAAATAAATGAGTAGGTTCGTTTTTTTTATATCAAGTACATTGTGTAAAGTGTGACCCTTTTTCTTAATTGAGTTAATTTTGTCTAATTATGGGGAAAAATATGATTCGATTAACAAAAATAGGTAAAAATTAAAAAATTTTTAGCAAAGATAACTTTTTATTTATTTTTATATTACTCCATAAAATTGGAGACCTCTTGGTTGAAAGTTTCAGAACTATAGCTTTTTATACATTTTCAGTCTTATAATAAGATAATAAGCAGGAAAAATAAATAACAGGATTTTAAATATTCTATAATTATGAAATAAACAAATAATGTATATTAAAAATCTAAAAAAGGAAAAGAGAGAGAGAGAGAGGTTGTGCTCTAATTAATTAATATATTTTATATCAACTTTTCTATTCTTTTTTTGCATTACTGAATATTAACATCTTTAATGAACAAAATGGTACAAGTATTTTGATGCGTGTGTGTTCTCTTTTTATCTTCTTGAGAAAAAAATATGAAGTATGACAAGTACTATTTTCTTAAGAAACTTCATAATATACTTATAGTTAACGCAATCAATATTTGTTAGCAAAGTTCAATACTTAGCTGTGAATCATTTTGCTAGTATAAACTTATTAATAATTTTCTCTTATTTACAGGAAACGCTCTCGAAAAATTTTAAAATAGTGTTAAAAAAGTGTATAATAGTATTAAAAGGTGTATAATTGTAAAATAGTGTAAAATAGATTAAATAAGTTCACGACTGTTCAAATATTAAAGCTTATTCTCAATAGATGGCAGCACTACAATATATGCAAGAAACCGATTCTTAATTTTTATTTTGTTTGTGGTTCACTAGATGGCGTTATTATTCAATGACAAAATCTTGCTGGATAAATCTTAATAATTTTGTAATAATGTAAAAAAAGTTATGTGCTCGGAAAATTTTTACATTTTTTTTCAAAATTTTCCTCTTGTAAGAAGTTAAAATTTTTTTCAGTGAATCTAACCTAGATAGATATACTTTTTATATGTTCCTGACAAATTTTACATGTTTACATGAAGTAAACTTTATACTTTTGATAAATTAGTTTCGTTACTGACATGTTCCTTCTTTTCTTCCTCTGTGAATCTGACATATGAAAGTTTATTTTTTACAATATAATGGATTATTTCATTATACAAGGAAAAAATTCTTTTCAATTCTCCCCTTAGATTTATCTTATTTAGTTTTCTCATGTCAAAAAGCGACAACTCTTCTTCCAGGAAATTTGTTGTTAATTTTAGAGAATCAAAAAATACTCGAATAGTGTTTTTGTTTAAGTTGAGATAAAGACAATATTAATAGACAAGTGCATTATGTGTTAATATTACGAAAAAACACACACTTTTCTTTTAATGCATTGTTTTAAAATTGCTTCCAGAAAAAAATATTCTTAAAAATAAGATTATTGAATTTAAATTTTTCAAAAATGTTTCGTTTACTGCTTGTAGATGGCAGCACTAAAGGGGGATCGTTTAGAATTGTTTCTACAGAAGTTACCACACAGACAGTCAAAGAATAATCTTTAAAATATTTTGAATGTACATCACGTATTTTTTACCTTTCCAGTTCTAAGTTAGTTGGCTATGAGTAAACATAAAATAATTTTTTGTGCAAAGACATCTTGATAAGATTTTAATATTTCAAAATCTGTTCTGTGAAAAAGCTCGGAAGTTTTATTCGATTACGATTCACATAAGCGTCTTATTTTGCCTTAGTCATATATTCTTCTAAAAAAAGTATTGGGAAAAAGCTACGATAAAAGTCTCTAAAGTTTTTATAAAATGTTTTTTGTTAAGCATAAGTAGATATATTTTCTTTAGACTTTATTATTTGAATTTTCCAAAAACAAAAATTAAAATTACCAGTACTCATATTATATTATTCATTCGTTATATTATTTTTGAAAACTTGCTGTCGTTTTTTACATCTTTTAAAAGAATTTTAGTCTGATTTTAAAACATAAGGGAAGGATTATCTTGCGATTTGTGAAAACTTTTCTGTTGTGGCTATTTTCAAAACTATATTATCATCATTGTCGGGAATGTGTGGTCTTCATAAAAAATTATTCTCATTTTTTATTCTATCTTCATTATAGTGATGCACATTTATTTGTTTCGGGTTATTGTTTGTAAGAGTATTTGACAACGTATGCTATGTACTGTCTACTTTTAAGGTACCCGACAACGTTCCGAACCGTGATTTTGCAAAAGCGTATAAATGGATAATATTTATGATAATTAGTGTCACTTAGATTAGAAAACGTATATAAAGTTGTTTTAAGAATATTATTTCAATAAAAAATTATTTAAGTACATAAAAAATTATTTAAGTACACTATTTTGACAAAAAATGAACATAGAATGACCCATTTTCAAAATATTCCCTTTTTGTGAAAAATGCTTCTATTATAATAATATTTTGCCTGTATATAGATCAGACTTCTGTACAGAGGCTCAACTCTAGAATTTTTTAAATACATAACTTAGAAGTGGTTTTATCCATGTTTTACAACAACAGAGGTAAGGAAGTTTAAGAAAAAAACACCGACAATTATTTCAATGGGTTGTAACTTCGAAAATAATGTGCATTTTCAAAAAAAATAGTTCAGACTCTCTGGAGAAGTCTTTACTTTATATAAGCACACACACACACACACACACACACACACACACACACACACACACACACACACACACACACACACACACACACACACACACATACACACAAAAGAATATTATTATTATAGAAGCATTTTTATAAAAGGCGAACGTTTTGA
This sequence comes from Trichonephila inaurata madagascariensis, assembly GCA_019973955.1. Classification (NCBI taxonomy): domain Eukaryota; kingdom Metazoa; phylum Arthropoda; class Arachnida; order Araneae; family Nephilidae; genus Trichonephila; species Trichonephila inaurata. The sequence goes on from BMAV01007189.1 coordinate 25,262, forward strand.
AAAAAGGTTATTCTAAGTTAATTTTTTGACAAAATATTGTATTTAAGTAATTTTTTTTTGTCATAATGTCCTTATAAAACAATTTTATACATGTATTCTAATCTAAGTGACACTAAATATCATGGAAATTATCCATTTATGCGTTTTTTAAAATCACGGTTCCGAACGTAGTCGGATACCTTAAGGGTCATATGTGAGGCCTACATTCGAGTAAGGGCCCATGACCTACAGAAGTTTTAAGACGTCCCTGCTCATGCGATGCCAACCACGAGTCCTTGACCGTTACCACTAGACTACCGCGACCAACGGTGGCGTAGCTATCAATGGGTTAGGTGGTGCCTTGCACCGGGGCCCTCAAGCTCAGGGGGGCCTCGGACCCTGACCACGAGGAAAATCGAATTTGCAATAATTTTTCCTAAATTTGAGATATAAATATAAAAGCTTGCGACATAACTATAATAATTGTAATTCAATTGAAAGTAATTTTGAATTTGTAGAAAATTCCCCTAAACTCTTCTCGTTGTTTGCTTAGAGTTACGATCTTGACTTATTAAAAAGTTTATGTTCTTTTCATTTTTTTCACTTTTCTATAAACTGTTACTTGAAATTAAGCTTCAAGTTCTCTGAAAAATCTAACCATACTTATAATTACATCTTAAAAACCCTACACAAAAAAAGCAATTCCTTCCTATTTACATTCTATTTTTACTATTTTCTATGATTCACAATAAGCTAGTTTCCTGTTTTAATACTTCGCAATCTTTTTGTTCCTGCAATACACTGATGTAATATTGTCCTCCCTCCTCTGCTCTTTTATAGAGTTTTTTTTTCAAATAATTTTCATAATATTGTATTGTATTTTCTTGTTTATGCATAGTTTGTTGCATCATTTCTTGTCTATCTCTGTGGACCATATTGTAGCTCTAAGCTCTTTGGGGATAATTTCGATCCTCTAGAATAAATAAATAAATAGCTAGGGATTTCTGATTCCTTAAGGTATCCGACTACGTTCGGAACCGTGATTTTAAAAAAGCGCTTAAATGGATAATTTTCATGATATTTATTGTCACTTAGATTAGACTATATGTACAAAATTGTTTTAAGGACATTTTGACAAAAAAAAATTATTTAAATACAATATTTTGGCAAAAAATTAACTTAGGATAAAACCTTTTTTCAAAATGTTCTCCTTTTATAAAAAATGCTTCTAAAATAATAATATTTTATATATACTTATATAAAGTAAAGACTTCTCCAAAGAGTCTGAACTATTTTTTTTTTTTGAAAAATGCACATTATTTTCAGAGTTACAACCAATTGAAATACTTATCGGCGTTTTTTTCTTAAACTTTCTCCCCTCTGTTGTTGTAAAACATGGATAAACCCACTTCTAAGTTATATATTTAAAAAATTTTAGTTGAGCCTCTGTACATAAGTCTAATCTATGAACAGGCAAAATATTATTATAATAGAAGCATTTTTCATAAAAGGAGAATACTTTGAAAATGGGTCATTCTATGTTAATTTTTTGTCAAAATAGTGTACTTAAATAATCTTTTATTGTAATAATATTCTTGAAACAATTTTATATACATTTTCTAGCCTAAGTGACACTAAATATAATAAGTATTATCCATTTATATGCTTTTGCAAAATCGCGGTTCCGAACGTAGTGGATACCTTAACGACGTTTTGTAGCAAGCAATACGTTTCTGCTTTCTTAAAACGTCAGTAAGTACTCGAGTGCATACGAATTGTATGGGATAAATTATAAGACTAAAATTATGGATAAAAAAAAAAAGAAAAAGAAACTCAGTGGTGCGTTTAACCCCCCTTTAGTGGGCACAAAGCTAAAATACACATTTCTATGATAAAGTACTTTATAAATGTAATGTTCTCATCCTCTATAAACATTATTTAGTCACAAAAAATATCTGATGAAAGGTTTTTTTTTTCTGGGTGGTAGCCACTGCGCACTTAAGACATTTAACTTACTTTTCAGGACAGAAATAATGAATCATATTACAATAAAATTTTCATGAAAAATTAACAATTATCTAATAACTATTTAAATAACAATTAAATACAAAGTATAAGTGTAATTAAATAATAATAGAATAATTGTATAACATAGAATACTTAGAATATATATCGAATACATAGAATATACATTGAAATTAATATATATACACATTTTATATTTTATTTTATATTAGTGTAAAAAGTTAGAATTTAAATTAGTTATTTCACAAATTTGATGAGCTACTTAGTGTGGAACTTTATAATATGCAAACGTATTCTCTGAGCAGAAAGGCTGTAATGAAAGATTTTCGAAACCGAGAATCTTGTACCACATAGTGTAAGCAAAGTTTGTTTGTATTTTTGACCCCCCACATTCTCACATGATTCTAAGTGCTCTCTCTCGAGCGGACGAAAAGCGAAAATTCCTAGGTCATTTTTCTGTTCTATGTGGGCAGTGGATAGAACCTCTATCCACAAATAAAAACTTTCCAAAAACCTAAATAAAACCTTTTTTTTATTGCTCATTTGCTTAATTCATTCAGACGAGAGAAAAGTATACTTAAGACATGTCAAAATTTTTTTTAAATATCAGAAATTTTATATATAGTAATCAAAATACAATTTGTAGTTTTCCACCGAGAAAAACCGTTTTTAACTGTCCATCAGAGGTCATGAAATGCAAAAAAAGATATCTTCCTGCAATCTGTATTGATTTCTATGCGTTTTAGCTTCAATTAACTCATGTGGATAGACTAAATATCCACCACCCGCTTGGAGAAAAAATTTTTAATATTTGGTTGGACCTATTAGCCATTGCCCGCGCAAAGGTTAAGCGCAAATAACTTTAAGAAAGAGAAAATAGTAAATAAAAGTTGTAGCTTTGTACATTTAAAAGATACATTTTTTTGCTTCATAAAATACAACCAAGATATAGTCCTCATTTTTTTTTTTTTTTTGCATCAAGGACTTGGGATTTCTAGCTACGCCACTGGCGACCACATGAGAGAGAGAGAAAATGAGAGAGATTTATATATATCGTGTAACAGAGATTTTCTTTTTAAAGATCGATAAAAGGAGGAGTAACAGTTCCAGCTTGAAAATTAAAATTATAAAGAAATTCCTGTTAAAACTTGATAAAATAAATTCGAATGACGTAAAATTACATTTCTTCTACAAATTACAAAATTACTCCTTTTAAGAAAATATCCACCCATCCATGTGTGTGTAGCGTGAATACGGATCAATAAAATACTGGAAACAAATGCTGTTTTAATAATGTATCATCGTTGCATATTTTGAAGTTTTGTTTTCATTTTTTGCTCAAGAAGTATCTCTAGGATTAAGAGATTTAAAACTTGATACTTTAATAATGCAGAAATTTTTCATTTCAAATTGCCTTCCTTCTCTCGTGTTCTTAAACAACAAAAGAAACTTGAATTTAGTAAACTTTTTTTTCTGTCTGAATATTTACTTGTAATATTGTTATTCAAATTTTTTATTATAAAAATCATTCAGTGTAAAATGATTATTACTTCCTTTCAAATGAGATTTATTTTTTTTATTCTCATGTCTATTTCATGTTTAATCGAAGCATAAAGTTTTTTACATCATACTCATTCAGTGCGAAAAAAAAAGTTAGCCGATTATATTTGCTGATAAAAATATATTCTAAATATTTTATACTTGAGAGGATTTTCTTCCATTTGGCATTTATTTCCCGTATCTCTGAAATTTGTTCTTTCCCTTTCTAAGCATTTAAACTGTTAAAAATGTATAAACTAGCAGAAAATAATAATTTTATTTTTGAGAGGTGATTTTTTTCGTTATTTTTGTAAAAAGTAATGTTTTTTATAAACAATTTGATGGATATCAAGTGTTAGAATTCGTTACATGTTCAGAATTTTTTTAAGGGAGTATGGAAAACTCTTTATTGAAAATAAATAATAATCGAAAAAATCAAGAGATTATGTATCCAAAGCAAAAAGTATAATGGTCAAAGTTATTTTATGTTTTTCAAAAATAATATCTTTTACATAAAAATTGTGCAACTATAAAAACATATTACCAATTATTATTTTAATTTTTACGAAAAACATAGAAGAAATTTTATTTTATTTTATCTTAGTGAATAAATTGTTTGTAATTGTTACTTGTTCTTATCGTACTTCAAGTTTTCTAGCTTCGTACATCTTTTTTTAAAAAATAATTTCTTTAATACGTTTTTAAAGTGTTTTTCTTTCTTTTCTTTTTTTTTTTGGCATTTTTAATATGGTGTTATTTCAAACATTTCATTTTCTTATTTTTGTCAAATTCATGAATTCTTTTCCATGTAAGAAATAAAATGTAAATTTAAACGCTTATAAAAAAAAAGGATATTATTGGAGTCGAAGATAAGTTTTTTCATAGAAAATTGTAAATTACTGTAATAATGCTAAAACTATGTTAGCTAAAATGTAAAAGATACAATAAAAAGTCATTTAAACTTCATTTTTTGAAAACATTGATAAAAATCTTTGAATTCCATCAAAAAATTATTTATTATTTATAAAGCTAGCTGTACTAAATAAAAATATCTCATGTATGGTATCCAATTTTTAAACAAATACAAAAAAAACACACCCCCATTTATATGCATATTATCGTTTGCGATATCATTTCTTATAATAATTTTTAGTAAAATAATTTTTTAGTAATATGCATTTCAGCATTTGACGTATAAAAAGCCAAATGAATTTATCAGTGGAAAGAAATGTTTTATATTAGCGTTTCTCAAACTGTGGGGTGCACTCCCAAGAGGGGAGGGATAACCCTACGAGAGGGTTGTGAGCATATTGAAAAGTCGAAAACAAAAGGATAACCAAAAGATTATTAATTTACTGAAAGTAAACACAAACACAATACATTCTGACATAATAAAAAAATAAAATACACATTTACACTGATAAATATATCAATACTGCGCAATGTATTTTATAATTAATTTAACAATACTAAGTCAAGAACAAGTTTAATAATTACCAGTAGCCCCATGGGCTTGCAATATATAGATTTATATACAAAAATTAACAATTATCTTGATAATTTGTACGGTTTATATTTGATCCCTAAACGCCGATTAAAAAATACGTTTCGCTTCCAAATGCCACTGCTTTACACGTAAGCGAGCGTATGTGTTGTATTGAGGGGAGGGGTAGAAAAGAAGAAGAAATAAATGAGCGAATCCTGTGAAATAAATAAATCCTTCACAAACACTGTCAAGGTCTTTTTATTGCATTCTAAAGCCTTCGGAATAATTTTATGGATAACAGTGAACAGAAAAGATCGTACTTCAGAAAGACATATACGTCCAGGGCAATTAACCATTTATCTGAGCGAAACGTTTATATACGCCGGCGGCACTTAAGAGGTTAAAGTCGTATTGTAATTTTAGCGTCAAAATATAACATTATTGAATTCAATACATTGTTATTGTATGGAGGGGGCGATGAAAATTATGATTGAATATTGGGTCACAAGTATGCAAAGTTTGAGAAGCACTGTTTTATATACACTGTTAGCCATTAAAATTGCAACACTGTTAAGGATACACAATACCCTACAAATTTCGAAAACACCGGATTTTTTTTTTTTTTGCATTTTCTTGTGGCTTATGTCATTGGGAAGCTTGCCACCATATTCCAGATCAGATAAAAAACTAGTTAAGATATTTGAAGTTTTCTGATCTTAGATTTCAGTCTCCTTTTAAAGCATTTTTCCTCTCTTAAATTGAGTTAATTAAAAATATTTTTGAGCATAATCAACTCTTTCAGTATGAAATGGTTATTAATTTCAATTTTCATTACTAAAACCATTTCTACTTGATTATGTTTTGAGTTTTTTAAGAGAGAGTTCTCATATTCACTTAATTAAGATAGATTTCAAGATCAATTTTTGTTTTAAAAATAGTTTATTCAACTTAGAAGTTTTATCATTAATTTCTTCCTATTGAGAAAATGCCATGGCTAAAATATTCCCAGGTTTCTATGAGAAGCATTATTTCGAAGAGATGGAATACTACGGTGATTGATGTATCTAAAAATCAGTCCTCAGCTGATACTGCAATTAGACTCCCGAATACAAATATTCTGAATTCAGATACTGCAGATAAAACTGAATATTTCCGCGATGTACCAAACTACGTTATAGTAAACTTTAAAGTACTATATTATAGTATTTTAAAAGCAACAAAAACTCAAACTTGCTAAACTAAACCAATTTAAAACTGAAAAAAATTAAATTTTATGAACAAACCTATTAATTCAATTCCTACTATTAGCTCGCACTGTCTATATATTTATTTATTTATATATTTGTATATTTATTTATTTATCTTGGTGGAATTTTCAATCGTTAATAAAATACATTTTAAAGCGCTGAATTGAGCTGAAATTTTATATACAGGATCATTTTGGATGACAATACAATAATTTAACTATAATTAATAAAATTAATTAATTAAAACTAATTATTTAAAAATTACAAATACAGCCACGTTGGCGACTTAGCGACCCTTTGGCGACTTGTGTCAAAACTTGAAAAGGTTTTTCCTCGCGTATAAAAGCATTCAGTTGGACTAAAATTAAAAGGACAATACGATACTTTAATGATAATTAAAAAACTAATTACCACTTAATGTTGTGATTCTGTCCTATGTATATACATATTTATATTAATTGTAACTATTTAATAAAAAGATAGCTAAAATAAAATTTTTCGTTGTTGACCTAAGTGGAAATTGACTTAAAAACTATTTTTTTATATTACTTGTTTTTAGCCTAAATTAATATCATTATTATTTTGCATATAAATACTTTGTGCTTCAAAACTTTTGCGAAAATCTTGAGTAAATGCTTAAAAGTTATTTTTGATTGGGGACGGAGACGAAAGAAAATAATATAATGCAGAAAAAAAAATGTCTAGTAAAATCTAAAATAATCTAAATAAAAAATCTCAAACCGAAGTTATTGGCACTGATAGTACTTGAGTTTCAGTGAAAAAAACCCACTTAAACAAAAGACTAATCAATGAGATTTAAAAATCACTTAACACCGAGTTCGCATAAGTTGAGGTATTATTGTACAGAGACTGCAAAAATGTACTTAAAAAGTAGTAAAATATAGAAGTAAAAAATTTGCATATGAACAAAAATTTATTTACTTAAAATAAAAATTATCAGAATTCAATATATAAAAATAAAAACAAACGCAATTCAAAATCATTTTTACTTAAATAAAACTTCGTATGAGTCATACGTCTGTAAAATAAAATTTTAATAAACTTTTCCGACGCTATTTAAAAGTTTCCCCCTAAATTTATTATTGCTTAACGTTTTTAACTTGCTTTATCAATATGCTATTTATCAAAGGTTTCTAAGAATAAAGTAATCATAAATTGAAATGTTTTGCCTTTCTTTACTGAATTACTGCATGAAATTTCAAAAGGCACCAAAGAAGAAGAGAGATATAGCAGTCATAAAAATTTCTGAGAATATTAAAGACTGTTAACGTAAATCAACTGAAAAAATGATTATAGAACATTTAAACTTATAACGAAATTGTTTTCCAAACATCGCAGACGATAAAAAAACAAACGATTTTCTTCTCAGTTGTGATTATTTCGAATTCCATTTCAAAGAAATCGAGAAAATTCTATATGTCGAACACATTTAACAAGTTTTATAGACTCTCTTATACAAAAGCTGTATCTTAAGCAGTTCCTTACTTGAATATTGATTTTCTTACTGCAAAAAGAGAATAAAAACATTCCAGAGTCTCACTTATTTCAATAAAGAAAATTACCTCAGAGATAATAGATATCAGCAGCATCGGAATTCTATTTATGTAATTGCTATTTCTCTATCAGTTAATACTATTAACATCATTTTCATGCGATTGCTATTTTTTAAGAAGTAAAAAAAAAAAAGGCATACAATCGCCTTATTTCCAATAAAAGAGTGATAACAATTCTTGAAACGCTGTTAAAAAGTTTTTAGCGCGAAAAGTGTGTGTTCGATTTTGGAAAAACCCATTCTCATTTCGAATTCTTCTCTTTGTGTCTTTGATTCAATACGAAACTCATTTCCTTCGAAGCAAACTTACGCAGACGATAATCTGAGTGTGAACGACGCCGTTCGAAAAAAAAATCGTTTGAACAGACATGCATTTTACTGAATTGACGCTTCATTAAACAAAGTACTTTACATCGACGGGGTTTTCAGATAGAACAAAAGGGGCAAGAATAAAAAAAAAAGTTAAATTTTAGAATTAGAATGAAAGAGAAGCCCTTAAATCTTTTCTCCGCTATTTTTTTTTTTTTGTAACTATCCTTTTAAACAAATTGACCTTTTTTCCCCTCCTTATTTTAAATTCTTTTTATTTCCCATTTCGTGGCAACGGTAGGCTTATGATAATGAGGAGGATTTCGCAAAGAAGGTTGCTTTTGATCATTCAGAGAAAATTGCAGAGGGCAGGAGGGAAAAAAAATCACTTAACATTATCTTTTAAAAGAGAAACCACGTAAAAAAGAAGACTTTTTAACAGGTCCTGCTCAGAAAGTTTCTGAAAACTGTCGGTGCTCTGAGACGAGTGTTGACTATGTAAATGGCTTTAATGAAAACGGAATTCTTTGGCGATTTCAAGAATTTTTTTTCCTACTTCTTCTTTTCTTTCTATCTTACGCAAACGGAATAAACCTAGCCTTTGTGTGTAAGTAGAAAGAAAAAAAAAAGAATCTCGCTAATATCAAATCGCATTTGGCTTGTTTGTGAGAATAGGCGAAAAGGCTTTTGAGGAGGAGTAACGTATTTTTTATTTTTACTCCTCATAGAAACATTGTGAAAGGGATTGTCGTAACAATTAACGGATTACATGGTCGTTTTCACCCTTGCTTTATTGTGATTGTGAAAAGAATTGTGATGGCGCTTCAGAATTGTGAGGATTACGAAGATAAATCTTAAAAGGAAAGGATTATTCTATTCATTATGTAGCAACATGCTAACATACTTTTTTTGCTAGATGTGACAATTTCATTTTCGAATAAATTTAAATTCAACCCTAATGGAACTTTTAAAAATATATATATTTCACTTCTTTTTCAACTCTATCTTGTTTTTTTAATACATATTCAATGTTTACTTAAATTTTTGTATTAGTAGTTGTATTAGTAGTATACGGTTGAAAATATATTCAAACCATTTTATATAAAAATTAAAACTTATTAGAGATGTTTGTTACTTTATACTAAAAAGCATTCACAGAAAACAATATACATACTATTAAATTGTTTCTACCGTTGTAGAAAAAAAATTACCTCGAACTTTGAAGACATTTTTTTCCACGAAGGTCTTTCATCATGTGTGTGTAAATTTAATGTTAAAATAAGGGCAAAATTAGCCTAATTGAGGGCGCAAATATATTCAAAGACAGTGATATTTTCATCGTAATCTAGATCAGCTGTCTGTCACCTACAGGTAGTATTAAAAAATTTCCCCTTTTCAGTTGGAATATTTTCTAAAATTTTTTATAACAGTTCTATTTAAAAAAAGAACAAGCAACAAAATGTATTTTGAAATTGGGGTTTTGCTTTTTTTTTTAAAAATTTGGGCTACTATTTTTAAAAAACTTTTTCCGGAGTTTAGCAATTTTTTAGCTATTTTGCAGACATATCTAGCAATATTTTGAAAAGGTGGAATTGAATAGGTTAAATTTGGCATGACATTTTTAGTTTGCTGATATTGTTTCCCCTTTGATTTGCTTTTTGTTTTCCCATGAAAGCCCTTTTTCTGATATGGACATGCAAACAAAAAACAAAAACAATTGCCCAATATAGTCATAGTATTTAACCCCATTAGTGGTCCACCAAATTTTTAAACCCCCCTTTTAAAAAATTTTAAAATTTTTTCCTTGAAAGAAACCTTTCCCTGAGCAATTTCTCCCCCTAGTTCCCCCTTTGCAACGGCCCGAAAATTTTTCCCAAAGTGAGTTGAAAAAATTGCTCGGAAAAAAAATTGTTTTAAATTTCCCAAAGGGGGTTCTTCGGCTTCCTACGTCTTAAACAAGAGGGGGTAAAGATGGGGTTTTCGTCAAATGATAAAGTATAATTATTTAATTTTATAATTTTTTTTAATGGTGTATAATTTTTTAAAACAGAATAGCAATCCATTTCTTTTACGACCCAAAAAAAAGCGCGAGCAGAAAGGGAAAAAATAAATTAGATATTCGTTTTTTTGAAACAGAAAAATCGGCAGTAATTTTTTAAGGAAAAAGGGGGGGTGAATGACGTCAAAGGTTTTTCGTTTTTTTTTACGGCAACCCTTTACCCTCACGGATTCTTGAAGAATTTTTTTTTAAAGGTTTTCCAAATATGCGTGTGTGGTAAAAGGGCTTTAGTTCCCTGAAGGGTTTTAAAATTGGCGACCGCTGCTCTAAATTAATTAAATACTTGTATTTTAAAAAAAATCCCCTTTTAAAAAACCAAAATTTTTTAAAAGGAAAAGTTTTCAAAGTATAAAATTTTTAAATTTTTTTGGGAAATAAAAAAACATTTTTAAATATTTCAAAGGGCTTAATTTTTTTCATGTTTTTTTAAGGAAAAATTTAAAAATTTTTGGGGGGGGTTCTTATTCCCCCAAAATCCGGGAAAGAAAAAATGGGCCAATGCCCCGAAAATTTAAAAATTTTAATTCTCTTTTTCATAAAATTTAAAATTAAGGGGAAAGAAATACTATCTCAAAAAAAAAGGGTAATAAAATAAAATTTCAAATTTTTCACCTCTTTTGTTTTTTTTTTAAAAAGTTTTACAATTTAGGTTTTTTATTCCCCAAAGCCGGAAAAACAAGGAAAAATATTTTTTCTTCAAATTTGGGTTAATTTTCACAAAGGCAGGTGTTCCAAGAAAACCCCTTTTTAGAAAAAGGGGAAAATAAAAAACCGGGAAAAAATTTTTAAATTTAAAAAGGGGGTAAAATTTAAAAAAACAAAAAAAAAAATTATTTTTTAAAAAAAAACTTTTTTGAAAACCGGGGAATTTTTCTGATTTTTTTTAAGCCAAAAATTCCAAAAGGGTTTTTAAAAAAGGGGGGCTCCCCTTAGGGGGGATAACTCACGAAAGGGACCGGGGCATATTGAAAAATCGAAAAAAAAATTTTTTTTTAAAATTGTTAATTTTTGAAATTTAAACAAAATACATTCTGAAAATAAAAAAATAAAAAACACAGTTATAATATACTTTTGAATGTATCCCGCACTGCACGTTATTCAAAAAATTGGGGGGCGGGAAAAAAAAATCACTTCATTATTTTTTTAAAAAAAACCCAAAAAAGATTTTTTAACAGGTCCTGCTCAAAATTTTTCCGGCTTATTATGGGGCGGTTTTGACTTGTAAATGGCTTTAATGAAAACAAATTCTTTGGCGTTTCCTACTTTTCTTTTTTTTTCATCTTACGCAAACGGAATAAACCTCCTTTTGTGTAAGTAGAAAGCAAAAAGAAAAGAAAAAAAAAGAATCTCCAATATCAAATCGCATTTGGCTTGTTTGTGAGAATAGGCGAAAAGGCTTTTGAGGAGGAGAAACGTATTTTTTATTTTTTACTACCCCTCTGGGGAAACATTTGAAAGGATTGTCGTAACAATTAACGGATTACATGGTCGTTTTCACTTCCCTTTTTGTGATTGTGAAAAAATTGTGATGGCGCTTCAAATTGTAGGATTACTGAAGATAAATCTTAAAAGAAAGGATTATTCTATTCATTGTGCAACAGTAACCTTTTGCTTGCTAGATGTGACTTTTTTTTCGAATAAATTTAAATTCAACCCTAATGGAACTTTTAAAAAATAAATATTTCACTTCTTTTTCAACGCTATCTCGCTTTTTTAATACATATTCAATATTTACTTAAATTTTTGTATTAGTAGTATACGGTTGAAAATATTCAAACCATTTTATCTAAAAATTAAAACTTATTAAAGATGTTTGTTACTTAATACTCTAAAAAGCATTCAGAAAATAATATACATTCTATTAAATTGTCCCTACTGTTGTAGAAAAAAATTCCTCACTTTGAAACATTTTTCCACGAGGTTTTCATTATTGTGTTTTGGTTTAATGTTAAAATAAAGGCAAAATTAGCTTAATATATTCAAAGACAGTGATATTTTCATCGTAATCTAGATCAGCTGTCTGTCACCTACAGGTAGTATGTGAAAAATTTGCTCTGATCCACAGAAAAATTGGAATATTTTCTATAATTTTATAACAGTTCTATTTCAAAAAGAACAAGCAACAAAATGTATTTTGTAATATGGATTATGCTTCTTTCTAAAATTTGAGCTACTACTTTTAACAAAACTCCTTCCGAGTTTAGCTACTTTTTAGCTACTTTTGCAGACATATCTAGCAATATTTGCAAGTAAGTGATTGGAACTATGGTAAATTGGTGGCATGACACTTTAGTTTGCTGATATTGTTTCGCTTTGCCAGTTTGCTCTTGCTTTCGATGAAGCTCCTTTTCAGTGATATGGACATGTAAACAGAAACGTAAACAAGTGACAATATAGTCATAGTAGTCAATCCTATTAGTGGTCCACCAAATATTTAAGGCCTTATTTGGAGCAATTTTCCTTGAAAGCAACCATTCTGAGCAATTTCTACCTAGTTACCTTTGCAACGGCTCCGAATAACTTTTTCCATGTGAGCTGAAAGAGTTGCTCGGAATAAAAATTGCTTGAAATTCCAGCCAATGGGGTTCTTCGGCTTCCTACGTCATAAACAAGAGAGTGATAAAGATGGCAGCCTTCGTCTAATGCATAATGACGTATAATTATTTAATTGTGTATAATATTTTAATGGTGTATAATGTTTTAAACAGAATAGCAATCCATTTCTAACTACGACCGTCAACAAAAGCGCGAGCAGAATAGAAGAAATAATATTAGATATTCGTTTTCTGAAACAGAAAAATCGGCGAGTAATTTTTCAACGCGAAGACAGGGCATGAATGACGTCAAAGCGTGTCGTTTTGTTCACGGCAACCCTTCACCCTCACGGATTCTTGACGAATTTCCTGAAATGGTTGTTCCAAATATGCGTGTGTGGTAAAGGTCTTTAGTGTCCATGAAGTTCTAAAAGTTGGCGACCGCTGCTCTAAATTACATTAATACTTGAAATATTTTAATTACTCGTTTTATTATAACATTTAGTAATGGTAACAAGTACAAAAGTACTAGAAATAAATATGGTAATATAAAAATAACATTGCTAAATATTCTCACCGGGGCTTACGCTTTTTATATCATGTTTAATAAGTGATAGCAATCTGAGATTCAAGTTCTTATTGACCCCAAGATCGTCATTGAGAAAAGCAATGACTAATGCGTGTTAAATTATATTTACTCTCAATTTCTTCACCTGACGTGGTGTGAAAGTTAGAGGTTAGAGTACTATCTCAAGTGCAGGGCTCAGCACCTAACAATAATGCAAACTTTTCAGGCCAATCGTTAGTTTCTCTCATAAGTTGTACGATGATTATAATTCAAATGAACCAGGTATGATATTTTCTTCAAATTTGGTCTAATTTCACAGAGACAGGTGTCAGAACATTCTAGAAAAAAGGGCAAATAGACCGAGAAATTTATTTAAAGAATTAATAAAACATTAGAAAATATCTTTAAAGGCTATTGAATCCGGGGAATCTTCTGTATTTTTGATAAGCGCATAATTCAGCGTTTCATAAACTGTGGGGTGCTCCCCTTAGGGGGGATAACTCACGAAGGGACGCGAGCATATTGAAAAGTCGAAAACAAGAGATTATTTTTAAAAATTGTTAATTTATTGAAATTAAATAAACAAAATACATTCTGACATTATAAAAAATAAAATACACAGTTATAATATACTTATGAATGTATCAGCACTGCACAATGTGTATTTCATAATTAATTTAACAATACTATAAGAACAAGTTTATAATTATCAGTGACCCCATTGGCTTCTCATATATAAAATTATATACAAACATGAATACCTATCTTGACAAATTGTACGGTTTATAATTAATTTCATAGCTGCCGATTCAAAGTTACGCGATTCGCTCCCCAATGCCTCCGTTTTCTACGTAGGCGTGCGCATGAGAGGTATTTGGAGGGGGGAGGGAGATATGGAAATCCTCTGATATAAGTAAATCCTTCGCAAACACTGTCAAGGCCCTTTTATTGCATTCCAAAGCCTTTGGAATAATTTTATGGATAGCAGTGCACAGAAAAGATCGTACTTCGGAAAGACGTATATATACGTCCTGGGCATTTGACGTACCAGTTGAGCGAGATGTATATATATACGCCGGTGGCATTTAAGAGGTTAAAATCGAATTGTAGCTTTAGCGTCAAAGTATAGCGTTAATAAATTCAATGTATTGTTATTTATATGGAGGGGGAGGCTCGATGAAAATTACAATTGAATATTGGGTCGCAAATATTTAAAGTTTGAGAAACGTGGCATATAATTTTATGAATTCTACAACACAATATAAGATTAAAACGTAGTACATGTAGGCATCTGTATACAGTTCCATTCTGTATGCTAATTGGTTTGTACCAGTCTTTTTGGTATTCTTCAGTGTTTTTTTAAACATTTTTTACATACATACTTATTATCCCGCGATCACTCGCGCGGGGTGTTCTGTACACCCCAGCAACAAGAAAATCATCCCAAGATTCTAAAAAGAATACGCAGAACCACGATTTTTTCTGTAGTTGCACATTTTAGGTCATTGAACCTTCAGGCCTGATGCCATCCCTCTTTCTCGAACGATTGGAATGTAATGACCTTCAAAGGTTTATCTGGGGCTGAGAACTCCCGCGAGAAGTTGAGCATATGTATACAGTCTGCTCTGAATGTTTGGAAAATGATTAAAATATTATTTTTCTATATAACTTTCTACTATCATTATCTCATTAATTATAAAGTATATTTATTACTGGTATATACGTTTTATATACTGGTTTATGAAAAAATATATAATTATGTGTTTTAAAATGAAAACTTTGTATGTTTAGTTTAAATTAATTTTAGTCTCATTTGTATGCAATAAATTTAATAATTTTATTTGTATAATAAAATAAACATCTTGTACTTTATAAATATGTATCATAATGACTTAATTTTATTTTCATAATTAAATACACGTGTTTAAAGTTTGGGGTGTTCTCTACACCCCGCGAGTAACGACGGTAGCAAAAACAGGCGCGAGTGACCGCGGGTTATATATAATGATAATCCAGTAACTTTTTTTTTAAAAAATTCGCTTATTATAGTTTGTTTTGAATTTTTATTTTAAGAACAAAAAGGATTTTATAGTTTTTTTCAATTATGAGGATTCAAAAATTTAATTTTGAGAAATAAAAATATTGCGAATCATCTTACTCTATTCAAATCGAAAACTGAAAGAAAACTTCCATGTAATCGAATTCCCGAAATGAATTCGAAATAATAATAATGATAATAATAATAATAATAATAAAAAGAAGGGCTGAAAAAGCTCTAAATATCCAACATATACCGATACAATGATTCCCAATTAATTCAGGGTGGTGTCTTACACAGACACATCCTCAAAGAAAATTTTATTTTACTTTTTATATAAAAAAAAGAGTACAATCAATGAATTTGTTAAAAATAATGAGCAATTATTGAGAAAAAAAATAATCCAATAATCAATACGCAGATACTCTTAAAATAGCAATAAAATGTTCCTTTTTAAAAAAATTTTGTTCAGAAACTTACATGTTTTAAGCGTATTATAAATCTATAAATAAACGCATCCAATTATTCTAGACGTAATTCTTCTGATAATAAAAGGAATCTCTTTTTTTTACGCGATTTCCAATTATGTATTTTCTCTGTCTCTAGACTGATTCGTTAAGTTTCAATTTTTTTTTTAAATTTCTGTGTTAGAGTAATACAATATATAATTATTAAATCCGATAAGATAGATACAGAAGTCTGGAAATACTTGAAAGATTTTGATCTTTACAATATATTGAAACTGTGTATTTTTTTTATGTAACTTTTATTAAAAATTCATGAAACAAACTGCGTTTTACTTTTCAGAGAAAAAATATCTAGCTTATTATTAACGTCGTTTATTATTACAGGTCTTACTTTAAAGCACTTAGCATAGTTAGAAAATTTTTAAAGTTTAAATTGTGAATCTATATTTATGCGACGATATTAAACGAACAAATAGTCTATTTTACCCAGTATGACTATTATTAAATAAACGTGCAGCGGTTCTCACGCATTTTCAATTAACCTCTGCAAAATCTATTTTTTAATTGCTTGATTTTAGAGCCTCGTATTGTGAAGGAACCTTGATAGGCTAATTATTATTACAATTTAAAATGTTCGAAGTAAAGAAGTTGAGATGTTAATGTACTATGTAATAGTGAATTGTAGCTTATATGGTGTTTTGTCAGAATCTGCAAGTTAGTACAAAACTCTCACATTAGAAGTCATGTCGCTTAAGTGAAGTTGATGACTAAGTTTGGAATTGGAATCTGCTTGGTTGTACATTATTTTCTGAGTTAAGGTAAATAGTAATAATACTGGGTATTTTTGTTAGCATTTCTCTGTTATGTTAAATAAAATACGGATAAATCCGCTTCTAAATTATATGCAACAAAAATTTTAGTTCAATCCCGGAAAAGAAGACCTAGCTATATATAGGCAAAATTATTAATTTTATAGATGTATTTTTTATGAAAGAAGAATGTTTTGAGTATAGCTAATTCTTTCTTAAATTTTTGCCTAAAATTTACATTAAATTTTTTTTTTTTAGCAGCATTCTTAAAACAATTCCATATGTATATTCTAATTCAACCGACACTAAATATCAAAAGAATTACCCATTTATATGTTTATCCAATCTTAGTCAGATCCCAAAACGATTGATACGTAAGATAATTTTTGCTGTGATGCAAATAAATAGCATGGTGATTCAATTCTCGACATAAAAAATTATTGCATATAACTTTTTGCGGATTCAAAGAATAAAAATGACCAACATCGTTCGGTATTATCGATAACACATCCTTTCTATCAATTATCCTTTAGAAAAATCCTCATATTAATCAATATAGAAAAATATTCTTAAGTCTATCTATCAATTGAAAGATTTTTCTCCTTTTTAAATTAGTTACACTTCACTTACAAGCTTCAAAGTTATATCGTAAATCGACGAAATAAAAGGCCCAATTTGTCAAAATATATTTTTACTCCCCCCCAAAAAAAATCACACTCCCTATTTTCCCCTCTTAACATTATTACAAGTTCTAAATACTTGGTAGGGGTATTATTAGAACTGTCAGTCTAAATAGTCCGTAACAGCGTTTCAACCCCGTTTTGGGCTCTTAATGCGTGAAGATTATTTCCCACTACGTTTTAGAAACATGGGGGTAGGATTTTTAATTAAAACCTTTTACAGCTTTTCATTTCCTCTATCTTTTTCCCTTTTTTTCCCTCTCCTCTTTCTCCTAACAGCAACTAACTCCCCATTCTGGAAAATTTTAACTTCCGTTGTGGAAGAATTTGTAATTAAGTTTCGGGGAAAAGAGCCGTGTTGTATGTAGTTGTAAAAACGAATGTTATTTTTCCAGGGACAAAAATTGTGTACGTGAATACGTGATTACGTATTTCCGAGATTTTTCGGGCTTTTAACAGCAAGAGATGACTTTTTCTCCTCCAGTCATTTTCTGTTGAGACTTTTCCCTTTTTTTATTATATTTTTTCCCTTCTTTGGTGATTAACCCTTGTTTAAAAAAATGTAGCTTTTGAAAAGTTGTTATAATTATTATCTCTCATTAGTTGTGTATATATATTTCAAAGAGGGGTGTTTTTTAGTGAGGGGTGGGAGATTTTTATAGCACACCGATTAAAAGTTAGCGAGCAATTAAGCTGATTTTTAACTCATTTGTTATAATTTGTAAGGGTAGCTAAAATGTTCCAGGAAAGAAAGTTTTCTAAATTTATTTATGGAGAAAAGGTCCTTTAAGGTTTTTAAAATGTAATCAAATTTCGGGTGAAGCGATGGTAACTGAAGTTATAATTAAAATACAAAGTATTAAGACGCATAAAAACTTCTTTCATATGTTTAAGAAAACTGTTTAAGTGAGAGAGGAGATTTTTAAAACAGAGTTGGAATGTGTTGCATAAATGTTACAGTTGCAATAAATTATTTCTTTATTTTTATTCAGATAGCCTTTCAAAAGTATAGAAAGCAACCTGCTTCACTAGGTAATGCATGATGCTATACATTGCTTAGAAATTATTGATATCTAAGTCCTTGTATTAACTCTTTCATGCTTGGTGGTACATATGTTGTACCATCAATTCTTATTCGTTTATTGCATGGTGGTACATAAAGCGAATCATTTGTTAGAATGCCTCAGAAATTGATGCTAGATGGTACATTCTCTGAACTACCACAGAGGTCAACTAGTAGTTTCCAACAGATGTCTGAAGCTCATTATACACAATAGATTTATGCAGTAGTTCATTCTTTGATCAGTTATCAGTCTGTTGAGAGGTATTTTTTGGAGTTGAGTTGAGTTGAGTTTGGTATTTTATGGCGCAAGAGCCAATTTTGGTTATACTGCGCCAAACATTCACAGGTCTGTGGTCTAGGCGGGAAAAGAAGAAAAGAAGAAATTGGATGACAAGATGGAGGGTCGAAAATAGAGAAGGATCACTGGGGTACCCCGGGGTCGTGACACCCGCGTTTACCAAAGATAGTAAACCCCTTGGGAAAAGGAAAAAGATCCTTCAGGGTACCTCGGGATTGGACACCCTTCCCACCTAAAGAAGGGGGAGCCCCTGAGGGGGTATTTTTGGAAGTGACTGTGTTGTGTATTTTTAAGCGTAAATGAAAGTGATTCTTGTGATATTTGATACACACACACAAATCAGGTAAGTACATATATTATGTTGGCAGCGACTTTCCCCTGAAATCGCTCCCTCACCGTCCTGCCTACCTAAGGGTGTGGGAGGAAACAAAGCATGACCAGAAACTTCCATAATAAATCTTATTTATTATTATTCAACACACTAATCAACCACAAGTTAAACCACAAGAAGAAGCTCTGGGAGTGATGTAAAGAAAGCAATAAACCCTAAGTGAACAAGCGCAAGTAAACAGTTCTATTTAACCTAATCAATCTTAGACTATAAATTCTCAAACCACTAATTTAGTATCGTGGGAAACTCCGTTCTTAACTCACGTTGTGTAAATCAATTAAATCTCACCTTCGTTACCCTGCAACAGATTCTCCGCTCCTTCTACTTTACAATTACCAAACTCTGACTTTATATACTCTAACTAATCTGCATATCAGGGTTTCTTCTTGAGAGGGATGGCTGTGAATTAAACTCGAATGTTAGCCCAACGATTCCCCAAGAGGATAAGTAAGAAGGTCGCGTAAAGACCCGTCACAATGTAACTAAATAAGCCAATATTACAATAATTAGTACCTTACATAGGCATTGCTAGTACGAAAATAGGTGAGTCCAAAAAATGTACTACCACACTATTGAAGGCTCTCTTTTTTACTAATACAAAATGCATTCCACTTATTTTTTCACAATAATGGACATGTTTATTGAACCAGATAGACATCAAACTAGCCACCATGTATCTCAGGGTCCAAGGTTACACACATTGAGGCGGGCACAGTTGACCTTGGTGCCACTGAGTTAAGTTAAGGGCTAATATTTTTAAAAAAACCCAGGAGTTTTTTTTTTTATCTATTACGCTTTCTTTTAACCCCTGGCAATTCCCTTTAGGAGTGAATTAACACAAAATCCGTTCTTAGCAAAGCTCTACTCAAAAACAGAAACATGCTTACCAAATTTCAAGACTGTAGATCTAGTAGTTCAAGAATTCGAATATATATATTTATTTATTTGTTACGCTTACTAACCCTTCACAACTTCCCTTGAGATTCGATTGCTGCGAAATCCGTTCTAGTTGATCTCTTCCCAGTAAAAGAAACATGCTTTCCTTATTTCTATTTTATAGGTTTTATAATTCTGGAGATCTATGAGGAATGAATGAGTGAGCCATTTTTATCCTTTATAAGGGGTGGTCCCAAATTCATGGTACAAACTTTAAGGTTAATTAATACAGGACATGTTACAATCGTTTATTGTATAGGAATGTATGGGCGCAAGTGACGCGGTGAGGTGTAAATAGGGGAATTAAGGAAAAGAGAAATTGAGTTATCGGTAGATTGTCTTGCCGGTAGGGTCAGTAAATGTCTAGTTGTTCAACATAATTAAGCAATTGTGCTGATGTCTGCGATGGAGACTTTTCGCATGTCGAAAAAGCAGATATGCAAATGGTAGCGGCAGAACTACTGTGCGAATGTATCACGCACAGTTTCCTGATCGGCGAATGCGGAATCACAGAATTTTTCAGTGATTACACATCTTCAACTTCGAAACAAATTCGTTCCGCCTCAACAGACATTATGCTGGTCGACGCAGAGCTGTACACAGTCCAAGCTTGGAAGAAAACATCTTGAACGTTGTGGCTGGTAAACCCGATTCAAATACAAGAACTGTTACTCATCACCTAAGTGTGAGACATCAGATCGATTTGTAGAGTGTTGAACGAAAATTGCTTACACCTCTTACATTTTCAAGCTTTGAATACGGCAGACCAGGGTTATCCAACCCAAATGACCTTGCGGGCCACTTCGGAAAAACATTATAATCTCGCGGGCCGCACATAAAAATATGTACCTTATATCAGATTTGGAAACAAAAAAAACATTTATTGGAGTGAAAATTTGAAACAGAATGAACTGTTATTAATGTTTTCATTATTTTTCATGTATACAGACTTAGATAATATAATAATGCACTGATCAAATAATGTTTAAAATATTACAGTGGTCGTTTTCTTAAAAAATACAGTGTTCCTTTTGAATAGATCTTTTGTTACTCCTTGTTGAAATTTGATTGTATTGTCATTCGCAAACGATTAAAGTATACATTCCCTTTTATCTTAACCCCCCCTGAATTTTTTTTTTCAAACTTTAAAACATCTCGGTCCTCTTGTTTTTTTAGGCCCCCAAACAAAAAAGGGAGGAGGAGAAATGAAAGTCGCACACACACAGAGAATCATGTACCATCCATAGTAAAGGATATGCGTAATGCAATTTGGAATTTATTAAAAATGTCATTTATTATAGAAAAATCAAATGTTACTGTTGGATAAAATATAAATCTATTTTAATCTAAAGGACATTTCTATTGTGAAAAAGGATTTATTTTAAAACAAGAACAGGTAACAGGCAAATGCATTGTAAATTTATATATATATATAAATTTCCCCTCAAATAAATTTCAAAATGAAAAACTTTAAAAATCTGATATTTAAAATTTTTTTAAAAGGAGTCGGTGGGCCGCAACTTACTTACTCCCGGGCCATATGTGGCCCGCGGGCTGTTGCCACCGGGGAATTTGAATATTGTCTCCGAATGCTAGTGAGTGTTACAACAATGTACGCTGCAGCTGGACTTCATAGTTCATGAGCTGATGAGTTATTGTAAATATTACACTTGTCAACGACGCTTTCAGTCAACACTTTGTCTTTCCTTTTGTGTCTTATTTTTTGTGTTTGGGCCTCACCACGTCACTTCCGCCCATACATTCCTGTATAATAAATGATTGTTGCAATGTTCTGTACCCCCCTTTAAAGGTATCCACTACGTTCGGAACCATGATTTAAAAAGCATAAATGGATAATTTTCATGATTTTTGTATCCTTAGATTAAAAACATGATAAAATTTTTTTAAAAAGAATATTTTGAAAAAAAAATTTATTTAAATACAATATTTTGGAAAAAATTAACTTAGAATAATTTTTTTTTCAAAATGTTCTTTTATAAAAACCTATTATAAAAATTTTTTGCCTGTATATACCGACCTCTGTACAGTGGCTCAACTATGATTTTTGAAAAATTCACATTATTTTCAAGGTTACAACCTTTTGGGGAAATAATTATGGCGTTTTTTCTGAAAAACCCCTCTTTTGGCGTAAAACATGGATAAACCCACTTCTAAGTTATATATTTAAAAAATTTAGTTGAGCCTCTATACGAGATCTGAGCTATAGACATCAAAAAAAATTTTATAATAAACATGTTTAAAAAAGGGGGACTATTTTTTTAAAATGGGTCATTCTTGTTCATTTTTTTTTCAAAATATGACTTAAATAATTTTTATTAATCTATTCTTAAAACACTTTTATATACATTTTCTAATCAAGTGACACAAATATCAAAAAATTCATTTTAATCTTTTTAAAAAAACGTTCGGAAAACAAACCCTTAAAGTTTTACTAGAATTTGGGACCACACGCTTTTTATATGGATAAACGTGTTTAAATATTGTTAAAGTTAGAAGAAATGTTTTTAATTGGTATGTTTTTCATTTTTATAAAATTACAAACATTTTGAATACTGTATGTAAGAAATTCGAACTCAAATGAACGGAAGGTGAAATGAAATTCAAGTCAAATTTGCAATTTGAAAAATAAATGTTCTTTTACTTATATAAATATGTAGGATGCATATTTTTAAGAATAAAATTAATGCAAAAAATGTTCTTCTTAATATGTGATTCTTAATCTGTACAATTTGAATCATTTAAGTGAAATTTTTATCATTTAATTCAAAAGGAATTTTTGAATATCGAGTTATCATCCGTCGATTTTCATGTTTATGTTTATCCGTTACATTTATCTTCGGTATTTTGAGTTTTCTTGCCAAATTCAATTGCAATCTTATTTTCCTTCGAAAAACGTTTTTTTTCCTGTCTTTCGAGAGTCAATTTCGAATTGCTATTTTTAATACTCCAAGGGCTTTATCATAAATAAAAATCATGGAATCAAATTTAACATTTGTTAATATTTTATTTTCAAATATCAACAATTAATAAAGTACAGTGTGTTTACTGTTAAAGTCTTTTTTTAAAAACGCAGGTCTTTGGAACAGATGAACGTGGATTAGTTCAATTTCTATCATTTTAGAGGGGGAGAAGGATATTATACTTCCTAAATCTTTAATTCCATGGTCAATTCGACGATAATATCCATGATATTTTTATATTATTTTAATGATTCAATCCATTCTGGTAGACATTAGGTTTATTAGACTATATACACAAAGACATGCATACAGCACAAAGTACAATACATAACTGACTCTACAACACCAAAAAAATAATAACTCTCAGATGACTTGCAGCGCCATCTGTTCATTTTACATTTAATTTACAACAAAGGATTTCCTGAATCTCTAACATGAATTTTGGGGCGGATTTGGTTCTGATTTCGAGATATCTCTGTTTTTTTTAACATAAAACATAATCCATTTTTAAAATCTAATTTTACACATAAACTAGTTAAAGAATTTTTGGGATGGAATAATTCTGACTCAGGGTTCTATTGTGAAAGTAATGTTTGTAAACTCATATTTTACACCCACATTCACAACTCATTGAGTTTTTATTTCACCACTTTTGGCATCGTAAGAGTTCTCTAAATATTTACTACTTGAAAATTATATTAGAAAAAAACCCTTATATCATTCAGTAATTTCTCTTTTACTTATAAGTTATTTGTAGTTCAGAATCATGCCAAAAAAAGTCAAAGGAATAGTTGGTTCATATCCAATGTTAAGCCTATTTCCTCGACACAAAATACTTAATGTTGAAACACTAATGACACTATATAGAAAAGTAAATGATAATAAAATATATGGCTGAGAGATGGGATTTGTAATAGACTATATAAAAAGCTTATGATTTTGGGAACTAATATTGATTTTGTCTTTATTATTTTGAGTATAGATCCCATTTATCATACAATAATGGAATTTATATCATCTATAACTGCCAAATGTATTTTTAATGTTTCTGTTATTTTTGGGGTTCTCATAATTCCAAGCCAAATCGTTATCCTATGTAAACAAAAAATTTTTGTAATAAATTAGGAATATTTTCCCATGTGTTTTAACTATGTTTTATTATATTAAGTATGAAGAGGGGATAAACATATTTGGTTCTTACTTAAGTACAAAAAAGAGAATTTTCTAATTATTTCTTCACATGTTCCTTTGAAGAGTTAAGAGCTCTAAATAAGCTTTTGATTTTAAAAGAAATTTATAATATATTAAACAACTAATAACGAATGACTATAAAACTCAAGAGCTAATTTTTCCAAAGGGAGTTCTTTTGTTAGAATGGAATAAAGCGCCATGATTTATCCCAAATAACAACTCAATTACAATAATTTCTGTATTAATTATCTTAAATATCTTATTAAATAAGCACACACTTAGATTCTTTCTTCTCGAAACATCGCATTTCAATTTTAATTGCTACATTTTTTTCAATCAAGATTATCACAATGGTCTACAGTGATTAATTTTAAACTGAATAACTATGTACACGAGAATTAGAGTTTATGGCTTTCTGTAGGAATCCGGATTATACTAGATCCTATTAATAGTTTAGGCTATTCCAAATCTGAGACATAAGTTAATCCACTGGGGAAAGATACAGGGAATTAAGGAATTATTTAATCCAAAGAAATTTATAATCTAGTCCCCCCTCCCCAGAAAAAAGGGGTTGTTTGAGGAGAAAAGTGAGAAAAGTAGTAATCCGAGTCCATGCTAGTTGCATAACAGAGAGGGTTCTTAACCGATTAATAGAAGGTGGTTAAGATCTTGGAAAGATCTAGGATCCATGCCTAAAGATGTGGGTGAAAGGAAAAGAAGACTATCCATGTTCAAAATTAATTTATTGCAAAAAAATCAACAATAAGTTGCGACATGGCCGTCCTTCGATGGCCATATCGTGGGGTTTCAGCGTAAGTTAGAGGTGTGGGATTCTCTAAATGATGAGACATTTTAGAATTCTTAATATGACTTTTATTAAGAATTTAACTTAGATTACTTAGATATCGAACAAATTTATATTAAGTGAGAATAAACCAAAACACGTAGTCTTAATTAACACAAATCGCGCAATTAGATCACTTATCAATATAATTATATTATATCTTCCTAATCTCAATCTCAATAATATATTCGCGTTCAGAATATAATCTTCCTACCTTGGTTGAATACTCAGTGTCTAATCTACTTCAAATATTTCTCCTAATGGTTGTGCAATGGTATGTACCTTGGTTTAAATGGCGAGGTGGCGTCTAGATTCTAGGTAAGCCGTCGATCAACACTTTTATCTTCTCTACACTGAACTTTCTCTAAATTGCCATCATGCTCACTAAAACTTCTACCTTTTTAAAGGTTATCTTATTTGCATCTATGTTTCGTTTCACTTCTTGGATTTGGGTTGGAAAAGATTTGCTATTAATCGTGGCCGTCAAAGAACACAGAGGTTATGTTAGAGGAAGGGCGCATGAGATGTCACAAGGTTCAATCAATCAAAACTAAGAGATGCACCCAATTAAAGCAATATAGAGACAATTAACATGGTACTCAAAGTATGAGAAGACTTTAAATACCAGTACACTTACTTCTGGTTCGAGTACACTACCTTCTTAGTTATGTAATCCAGGGCTTCTTAAACTTTCAATATTCGCGATCCAATATTCAATCCTGATTTTCATCGCGCCCCCCTCCCTACAATAACAATGTATTGAATTCAATAATACTATTCCTTCACGCAAAGCTACACTACGACTTAAACCTCTTAAGTGGCACCTGCGTATATAAACATCTCGCTCAGCCAAAGCATTAATTTTCTGGACGTATATATACGTCTTTCCGAAATACGATCTTTTCTGTGCAATACTATCCATAAAATTATTCCGAAGGCCTTGTAATGCAATAAAATGATCTCGACAATGTTTTCAAAGGATTTAGTTATTTCAGAGATTTGCTCCCCAAAAGACATCACAATCGCACGTTTACGTGGAAAATGGTGGCATTGGGGATCGAATCGCGTAACTTTTAATCGGCAGTTAAGGGATTAATTGGAAACCGTACAAATTATCAAGATATGTGTTAATACTACGCCATGTGGTCACTGGTAGTTATCAAACTTGTTCTTGACTTAGTATTGTTAAACTAATTATAAAATATAATGTAAATTACTGATACATTTATAAGTGTATTATATCAGTGTAAATGTGTATTTCCTTTTTTATTATGTCACACTGTATTTTGTTTGTTTACTATCAGAAAATTAAAACTTGTTTTTAAATAATCCTTTGTTTTCGACTTTTCAATATGCTCGCGCCCCCCTCGCCCCTAGGGGGCGCGCCTCACAGTTTGAGAAACGCTTATTTAATCTCTATTCAATCTCCAGTGACAAATCGTCCCCTTATTTATTACAATTATCAAATAGTAATTATCTGCTTTACACTATAAATTTGATTCATCCCTGTTCTGCTAGCAATCTATCCTATATCTCTCTCTTTAACTTGAAAGCCTAGACTTCATATAGTAGACTTAATTTATACATGTTCACGTTCTCTTCTTCAGAGGGTGTGTTTTAATAAAATAGTTTTTAAGAACCAAAGATTCCCCAAGAGGATTTGTTAACGAAAAGGACGCGTATAGAGTCATCACAAGCTATAGGTAGAGTTGTTTTATAAGCTTTTTAAAAGGAGAGTCTCATATTTAAAAGAATGGAGCTCACAGAATTAACTCTTGTGGATAATAGTTCTTTTTCTAATGGTTTGCATCTTGGCAAATAAGCCTTTGGACACACGGTAAATCAATGAATGTGAGAGCCATTTCATGGTGATATCATCTAGTGGCGGCCATTGCTACCAAATTTTGATGCTTGATTAATTTGCAGATTATATAAGATTTGTCAATGCTTCAGAGCAGCTGTATACGCTAGGTATATCAATGATATTGTAAACAATTACGAAAAAAGGTTCTAAGAATAACTTGAGTGATGTTTTTATTAAGTTAATTTTTGATTGTTTTCTAGTAACTAAAATAGCTGTCCTCCTACTTTAAATTCCTTTGAGAATATTATAGAAGTGTTAATAGATTCTTGCAAAGGAAACAGTTACTATTCTACTGTTAAAAAGTTCATTGGACCATTTAATGATAATTATATTGTTGTGAGCGAGTAAGTGCATGAATATTAACGTCGCACAGTTCAGCTACACGAGAGCATTTGGTGACGGACCACGTAATTTTTCACCATGGTCAAGTTACATGGACGACACTTGAGCTGGCACCCCACTCTCCTAACTACCACACCAACGGGTGGACGTTACAGCTTTCGACAGATTTAACGTGCATCACTGCCCTACATGGCGGGTCTTTAGTGGTACTGGGTTCGAACTCATGACATGCCTGCCATGATTCAATACCTTGACCATTGGGCTACCGCATCCCTATGTTGCTGTGAGATATAAATCTAAATATATATTTGCATGGAGAGAGTAAAAAAAATGTTCAAGTTATACTAAAGCTTAGTTAGGATTTTAATTAATTTAAATGTTAGTTAGTAATCAGTTTAGAGTTAAATATAGACTATTGGAGTGAATGTTTATTAACGTCATACTATAAAGCAACACGAGGGCTGTTGGCAACACATTTCTTAATTCTGGACCATGGCCAAGTAGCAAAGGCGGCACTTGAGCTAGCATTCTTTCTATCCAAACTACTGCGTCATGCTAATCGTAGGAATTTGAATCCTATTTAAAGTATATCAGTCCCTCCAAATGGCGGGACTTCTGTGGTGCTGAGTCTTGAACTCATGATACTCCTGCCACGAATTCGTGACCATAACCACTAAGCTACCACGACAACATAAATTATTTGAATTCGGTTACTGCTGTGATAATTTTCAATTTAATGAAATTTTCTATTAATAATTATCTAACAGTCTCTGGAGGTCTTGGTCTTGCAGCAAAGCATCATCCAAGTGTGTCCCAAACATACTCGATAAGATTTAGATTAGGAGATCGTGCTGGACACTCTATACCCTATATTGTTTCAGCTTCTAGAAAGCTATTCAGAAGACGAGCTGTATGAGCTTTATTTTGCGTTAAAAGAAAGTAATCACCAATGGTTGCAGCGTAAGGTATGACATGGGATCTCAGGATCTCATTTGCATACCTTTAAGTCGTCAAATTGTCATTCCAAATGATGTTCAGGTCAATACGTCCGCCTACGCTGATGCCAGCTCCTACCATAAAACCACCTAGTCTGGACTGTGATCTTTCCTGAACGAATATAGGGTTATTTCGGTTACTCGTCTGTTGCTATACCAAAACACGTTTGGTGTCAAATTCTAAACTGAATCGGTACTCGTCCGGAAACAGCATTTGACTCTAATCACTTTACATCCAAACTTGATTTTCAGCAGCCCAGATTCCTTTATCCGTCCGATGTCTTGATGTCAACGGAATACTTACCATTGACCCAAGTGCATACAGAACATCCACATGAAGCCTATTCAGGTTGTTTGGCTTGAGACCCTTTATCTTGTTGACAGAGTAGAAAGTGTCTTTGAAACCTCGTCGCATTGGCTGTTCTTTTTGAAAAATCTGTTAACAGAGTATATCGGTCATTATTTTCATGGTAGCACGTGAACAGCCTTGTCCTGGCCGACTTCGAACATGCCATGGTTCTTGAAATCTCTTCTACAGTCTTACAATAACACTTCTTGCCAATTTGTTTGCCCGGATTACTGTCTACTAATAATATGCCAAGGTATGAATTCCAGTTGATGCAGTGCTTCTCATACTTTCAATATTCGTGGCCCAATATTAAATCATCATTTTCATCGTGCCCCTCCATACAATAACAATGTATTCAATTCAATAACATAATACTTTGAAACTAAAGCAACAATACGACTTTTTAAGTGCCCCCGACGTATATAAACGTCTCACTCAGACAAAGCGTTAATTGCCCCAGACGTATATATACGTCTTCCCGGAATACCATGTTTTCTGTGCACTGCTATCCATAAAAGTATTCCAAACGCTTTGGAATGCAATAAAAGGACCTTGACCGTGTTAGCGAAACATTTACTTTTTTCAGAAGATTTGCTTACTTATTCCTTTTCTCCTCTCCCCAAAAACCCTCATCAAAATATGCGCATCTATATGGAAAACAGTGGCATTGGAGAGCGAATTACATAACTTTGAATCGGCAGTTAAAAAATTAATTATAAACCGCACAAATTCTCAAGATAAGTGCTAATACAAACCCATGGGGTCACTAGAAATTATCAAATTTGTTCTCAACTTAATATTGTTAAATTAATAATAAAATACATTGTATAGTACTGATACATTTATAAGTGTATTATATCAGTGTAAATATGTATTGTATATTTTATTATATCAGAAAGTATTTTGTTTGATTACTTTCATTATAAATTAATAATTTTTTAAAACATCT
The DNA here is from genome assembly GCA_019973955.1 of Trichonephila inaurata madagascariensis. Lineage (NCBI taxonomy): Eukaryota > Metazoa > Arthropoda > Arachnida > Araneae > Nephilidae > Trichonephila > Trichonephila inaurata. The sequence continues at coordinate 54,778 of BMAV01007189.1, forward strand.
TTTGTTTTCGACTTTTCAATACGCTCGCGCCCCCCTCATAGAGTTATCACGTCCCCCAAGAGTGGCGCGCCCCACAGTTTGAGAAACGCTGGGTTGATGACGTTGTTGAGATGTTTTCCAGTCACTTTTTCTCAAAACAACAGTCGAAAGGTTGAATTTCACCATTAAGACAACGAAAAACAACAGTTTCTACGAAATCACTATTTCTGCTCTTATAACTTTCTTCTGGTTCTTGACGTCATGAAAGCTGATTTGCATATGAAGTTTTCTGCCAAACCTTAGACCAGAGGTTCCCAAAGTGGTTCCTACGGACCTCCAGGGGCCTCCTGGGTCAAGATGTCCGTAGAAAATTAAAATTTATTTGAGGGTCCCTGAACTACGTCAGGGGGTCCGCGCAAGGTTCAATATAAAGTTAAAAAATTTTGATCCATTTTTATTTTTATAGAAATTTAAATTAATAACAAAAATTCACTTGGATCTTCCCGACTGGATGTTGAACCTTTTATGCGTGGACTAACTCAGATCCCAAAACAGATGAATCCATACTAATACAAGGTCATCTTATTGAAACATTCACAAATGAAGGATTTAAACCAATGTTTGAAGTAGGATACCACAAATTCTAGTTACAAAAACAGATCCCAATTTTACATCTTGCATTATGGGTTATTGTATAGAAGTTCTTGACTACTTTCCCGTCTTCCAACATGGTAAAACGTGGATTCAATGCTGTAATAAAATTCATCACAAAAAACAAAACAAAAAAAGAAAGAAACCAACTAAAAATTAGTGCTTGTGGAGATTTGCGGTTGATACTCAAAAAACATTGAGACGACATAAATACACTCATAACATCTCATCAAGTTCATCCAAGTCATTTATTTTTTATTTGTTTACTTTATTTTTTTAAAAAGTTATAATTACAATAGAAAACTCTTCAACAAAATATATATTTTTTTAAATTTGTAATTTTTATACTATGCACTTATGTGGCTTTTTTCACTTGGAAAAGTTTTGACTTTAAAAAGGGGTCCGTGGGCAAGTGTTGACTATAAAAAGGGGTCCATGGGTTAAAAAAGTTTGGAAACCTATTCTTTATACTCTATGGGTCTAAAGTGTAATCCGTTATCAGAAGAAATATTTGAGTAATTTCATTAAATACATGTGCTCCCCTAATTTTGTGTGTGAGAGCAGTGTGTATTACAATCAAAAGAACTTCTTTATTGTAATATATTCTCATTACTTACACATATATAATCATCTAGTAAATAACTATTTATAAATATTTAAGTTTACAGCTTAATCTTTGACGCATGTAATTTTTTTCGTAAAGGTAAAAAACCATGGAATTAATAATTAAAAAGCAAGTAGATATAATTATGTAATCCTTTCATAACATTTATTTCAGACCTTCGCTTTTTTACCCCATAAATTTTTTGAAAGATTACTTGAAAATAAAAAAAAACTCAACATTAACAAAAAGAAAAGAAAAAGATCTCTTGGATAGTTTCAAAACTTTTGAATAATTAATCAGAGGAAATGGATGAATTTTCAACATTTTTTTCGTGTGTCACAAAAATTAAATTTGGTTTATGGATGAAAAAAAAAAGCTATTTGAAAAAATGTCATTGAACGACGGTGTAAAATAAAAGGAGAAGTATCTTTTTTACTTCTTTAATCCTTTTGTAAAAAGCAAGAATGAAAAAATCAAAGAAAAAAAACAAGATTGAATAAAACACGGAAATAAAAGAAAAAACTTGAAAAACCAAGAAATATGAGTCCGACTTTTTTCTAAAATTGATATGTGGGTAGTTTTTTAAAAAATATTTTACATTATTAGGGAACTAGATGCATATTGCATTTCAATTTGGATAAATGGAAACTAATCCCAAAGCAAAAAAGTAAATAAGTAATAAAAAAAGTAAGTTATTTATTTGTATTCTAAATAAGAAAAAATATTTTAAAAAGTTTTCTTTATATATAAATATTTGGAGTAACTTTTAAATGAGGATTCCGTTTTATAAACTTCAAACCATTAATTAATTTTTTAAACATTCTGTTCCTTTTTGCTTTTTCTTTCTTATACGATGTTTTCAATATCGTAAGGTTCTCCCATTTTTTCCCCTGATCTAAAAATGCCAAATGGAATTCGTAATTTTAATTAAGTTACTTAATTACTTATTTATTTCAATGAGTTTTTTTTTCTGAATTAGAAACTCTTCTGATGAAATACTTTGTTCTGGAAAAAATCAGTTCATATATTTTTGAGGTTAACATAGGTTTTTTTTTTTTTGGTTCTTACTTTTTAATGGTATCGGTATTTTATTTAATGAATGGTTTTTCAATTCTTTTTTCAAAGGTATCAAAGAATCGCAAAAAGAAAAAAAAACTTACTCTTATTGAATAATAAAATTTATTTGAGAGAGAGTTCTGGATTTTAAATAAAATATGCCTAGTTACACAAACAAAGTTATAATTTTCATTTAAAACTCAAAAAACAACAATTCAAAAAAGAAAAGTAAAATAATATTGGTTTCATAAACAAAGTCAAACTTCAAACTAAACCCGAATTACAAGTATTAAATATTTATATTTTAAGAAAATGAAATTGTCATTTCATTGAAATATGATCTTTATTAATTAAACAATTCAGATATGACACAAAAATGTTTTGCGCATACATTAGAATACTATTCTTTCCCATAATTGATATCGTGTTCGTGTAATGATATTGAAATTATCTTCGTAAAAAAAATCCAAAAGTAAACTATGAATTTCATTTGTTCAAAAGTTCATGCTTTTAAACCTAGATGGCGCTGCAGTCTAACTATCTGTAAATGTTGTTTTGCTACTAGAATCGTTTAATATACGTAAAAACAACTTTCATTCTGTATAAGATGTTTCTCTCGACTATGTTTGAAAAAGAAACATACATTTAGAGTACATATAAAAAAAATTATATATATATACTCGTTTACATATAACGTAGTATATTAAAAATAAAAAAATTCTTCTAAATATTTTTGATAGAATAGTTTACAAAAAATTATTTTGGAAAAAGTTTTATATAAAAGAGTAGAAATAGAGCAACTTTTATTTTAGTTGGCAGGAAACATAATAATTTAAAAAACTCCAGAGATGTAATAGTTTTCTTCGCTTTGGGTCAGTTTTAATTACTTAAGAAAATATCTATAATCTTCAAAAAATCGATCGTTTGAATTAGGTCCTTAATGAATAAAAATGTCTGAATTTAAATAATGCGCTTTATTACGTAAAATTTTACAATTAAAAAGTACCATTTTTTAAAAAATTCACTAATTCTCCTAATGTATAATTTTGTTTTAAATTATAAAAATTAACAGCGATTTTCGACATCCAAAAAAATGTTAAAAATACTGTTATATATTGAAAAGAAATAAAAATTCAAGCAAAATATTTATTAATCAGTAAATAATTGTACGGTATATGTACGGTTTTTGTCTACTTTATGTATATAATGATTAAAAGCTAGGGTCTTAGTAAAGTCATTTTTCACCATTTGTCCAAATTAGTTCGAACAAAATCTAAAAATCTATTTGCATCGAGATAATAAAAAAGAATAAAAACGTTCAAGTTATACTGAGAAGCTTAGTTGGGATTTTAATTATACTAAATATATATTAGTATTTAGAGTAAATAGTTTAGAATCAAGTAAAGATTATTGCAATGAGTTTTCAATAACATCGCATAACAAAGCAGCATGAGGGCTATTGGTGACGGATTTCTTAATTCTGGATCATGGCCAAGTGACAAGGACGACACTTAAGCTGGCACTCCCTCTATCCAAACCAGCGGTCGCCAAACTTTTTGACCTCACGAACCAGTAAATTCATAATTTAAATCCCACTAATAGGAGTTTGTCAATGTTAAATAGATTTATTAAAAAAATGTGAACTAAGAACGTAATCAATGCATCTTAAGACATAACTTAACGTGATAAGTGAGTATATTCCACATTTTTCTGGGGACCGGCGAAATTTTCTCGTGGACCACAACTTTGGTGACCTCTGATCCAAACAACTACGCCATGCTAATGGTTGGATTTTGAGTCAGATTTATGAGTATCGTAGCTGTTTAAAGGTTGACGATTTGTCAACTAGTTAACTAAATTAGATTAGGTCGCTTGGAATTAGAAGATGTATTGCCTGGACGCAAGTGGTCTAATTTACTAAGAATTCTTGTATCTCGTCTACCTCGCTATTGCTTTCCATATTTAGCTGTTGGTGCATGTCTTAACTTGGTTAACCCTTTAGCGGGCAGTGGCTAATACGTCTAACCACATATTAAAATTTTTTTTATCAAAGCAGCTGTTGGATATTTAGTCTATCTATATGCGTTAATTGAAGCTAAAACGCATAAAAATTAATTTCGGATGACCGCACGATACCTTTTTTTTTGGATTTCATGTCCTCTGGTGGTTAGTTAAAAAACAGTTTTTCTCGATGTAAATGCACAAATTGTATTTTGATTACTATAAATAAAATTTCTGATATTTGAAAAAAAATTCGACGTCTTAAGTATACTTTTCTCTCACCTGAATGAATTAAGCAATTGTACAATTAAATAAAAAAAAGGTTTTATTTAGGTTTTTGGAAACATTTAATATGTGGATAGAGTCTCTAGCCACTGCCCACCTAGAACACAAAAATGACCTAGAAATTTTCGCTTTTTCTCTACTCGAGAGACAGCATTTAGAATCACGTGAGAATGTTGGGGGTGGGAAATATAAACAAATTTTGTTTACAATATGTGGTACAAAATTCTCGGGTCCGAAAATCTTTCATTACAGTTTTCCTTTTAGGAGAAAACATTTGCATATTATTAAGTTTCACAGTAAATAGCTCATCAAATTTGAGAAATAACTAATTTAAATTCTCAAAAATATTACTTTATTTCTAACTTTTCATACTAAAATTAAATAAAATATAAAATGTGGATATATACCAAGTTCAATGTATATTCTAAGTATTCTATATATTTTCTAAGTAAGTATTTTATGTGTTGTACATTTATTCTATTATTATTTAATTACACTTATACTTTGTACTTAATTGTTATTGAAATAGTTATTACATAAATGTTAATTTTTTATAAAAAGTTTAATGTAATATGATTCACTATTTCTGTCCTGGAAACTAAGCTAAATGTCATGAACGTGCAGTGGCTATAACGTCTACCACCACGGGAAAAAACCCACGATTAGATATTTTTTTTGGTGACTAAATAATGTTTATAGAGGATGAGAACATTACATTTATCAATTACTTTTTCACATGTGAATTTTTCAAAAATCATAGTCGAGCCTCTGTACAGAGGTCTGAGCTACATACAGGCAAAATATTATTATAATAGAAGCATTTTTCACAAAAGGAGAACATTTTGAAAAAAAATATTCTAAAAGTTAGTTTTTTGCCAAAATATTGTATTCAAATAATTTTTATTTTTGTCAAAATGTCCTTAAAGCAATTTTATACATGTATTTTAATCTAAGTGACACTAAATATCATGAAAATTATACATTTATGCGCTTTTTTAAAATCATGGTTCCGAACGTAGTCGGATACCTTAAGCTTAATTATTTTTTATAAATAATTTTCTTTTATTAATTAACGCTAATTATCTATTTAGTAATTTTTTTACTGTTTTTTTGTTCCCGATAGTCTACAAAATCAGAAAATATGTTTGGCTGCGTATTGGGGTATGATACCAGAATGGTAGACTTTTGATCCCCTCCACCCCCTTGAAAAATTCTTGTGTGTGCCAATTCCCAGTGCCGTAGGTGTGGTGAGGTAGGAAAAGGTCTATAATATTTATTTTAATATAATAAATGCGGATTTTTAACTTAATATAATAAATGAGGAATATGTATTTACCAACAGAACTAAAAAAATTAAAAAAACAATAAAAAAAACTTACACTTTTAAAACCGCGTTTGAAGCAAAATGCAAGAGATACAAAAAAATAACAGTAGCAAATAATGCATTTGTTATAAAACAATTCAAAACACAAAAAAATAAAACATATTTATCTAAACTTAGTTTTCATTGTTATAGTCAGTAGAAGATTTAGACTGCATACTTCAACCAATCTTGAATATTTCCGTATATAATTACTAACTGCTAAAATATTCAAGCGGTCACCCCAAAATGTCTTGGCGGTCCACATGTCGACCGCGGTCGACGTAATGCCCACCCCGGCTTTAGTGAGTTTCAGATGTTGTATCTCTTTTCAGATAAGTAATCGTAATTTGTTATTATTTATTTGCGTCTCCTGCATATCGCGTTCTTAGTTATAATGCTTAAATTAATAAAAGTGAATTATTGTGAATACCTTTTATTATTTCGTATCTGATATATAATGGCTTCTGAATCCCTATAACGTTCAGATACCCCTCGGGAATTTCACCAATCAGCGAGATCTATACCTAAACTAACTCAAAGAGGAGGTACCCCGACATTTTTTCAACAATTTCATGGTTGTATGTTGAAAAATGCATTTGTAGCTTAAGGTATCCGACTACGTTCGGGACCGTGATTTTAAAAAAAGCACATAAATGGATAATTTTCATGATATTTAGTGTCACTTAGATTAGAATAAATGTATAAAATTGTTTTAAGGACATTATGACAAAAAAGTTATTTAAATACAATATTTTGGCAAAAAATTAAGTTAAAATTACCTTTTTTTCAAAACGTTCTCTTTTTATAAAAAATGCTTCCATAATAATATTCTACTTATATAAAGTAAAGACTTCTCCAGAGAGTTTGAGCTAGGAATTTTGGAAAAGTTCACATTATTTCCAGAGTTACCACCCATTGAAATAATTATCGGTGTTTTTTTTCTTAAAATTTCTCCCCTCTCTTGTAGTAAAATATGGATAAACTCACTTCTAAGTTATATATCTCAAAAATTCTAGTTCAGCCTCTGTACAGAGATCTGAGCTATATACAGGCAAAATATTACTATAATAGAAGTATTTTTAGCAAAAGGAGAATAGTTTGAAAATGGGTCATTCTATGTTCCTTTTTTGTCAAAATATTGTACTTAAATAATTTTTTATTGTAATACTATTCTCAAAACAGTTTTATATACGTTTTCTAATCTAAGTGGCGTTAAATATCATAAATATTATCCATTTATATGCTTTTTCAAAATCACGGTTTCGAACGTAGTCGGATACCTGAAGCTTTTCACGCTATTGTATATACGGGTACTATTTTTAATACATTCTTTTTCACAAGGATTTAAAAGAATAATAGAAGGAGTAAAAAAGAATCTGTACAGTTTAAAACAGAAATAAAACATATTTCGACCATTTTAAAAACAGTAGATTCTTTTCCCAACCATTTATCAAGCTCACTCTCTCCTATGATTTAAAATAAAGCACTTATATTCCTCAGGAAAACTAAAACGTGGAACATTTACTTCCGAAAGGAAGGAGGAAAAATTTTCGAATAAATCCGTCTCAGTGCAAAAATTTCTGGGAAAAAGCTTTTAAAGCGAGAACCTCGCCTTCATGTTCGCGAAAATTCGACACCTCTAGTCCGTCTGGCAACTCCATAAACAACTGCGATACAAATTTCACTGCACCCCTATACCCCGCGCATAAATCCCGAAGCTCTGCACTTACTGTGAAAGTCAAAACTTCCACTGAAAACTTCCCTTCCTGGAAAGTACACATTCATTTCCTCGGTTAAAAATGTACGAGGAGTAAAAAGGAAAAATTCTTTTATACGTCTTCAGTCACTCACATGTTTTCCCTTGGACCAAATTTCTTCTGAAAACTACACCCGGTAACATTTTTCACCGGAACAGTAACCCCTTAAAGAGTCCACTTTTAACAGTTCTTCATACTTTCCCAAAGTCGGGACGTCTAAGTGACTGAAAAGAGAAAGGGGAAAAAAATAGGGAAAAAAACCTATGTGTCTGGATCTGTGTGATGGATAAAAAAAAATTCCAGTAGACATATAAAATAAAAGAGATTTTTGTGAATAAGAAATGTTTCTAGGAAATATACGCCAAGACCACTTAGAGGTCTTTCATGAATCAAGTTAATAAAAAGAAAGCTAAATAATGTATATCGGATCGTTCTGGGGATTAATATTTCATTTATGTACTTTCTGGGAATTTTATTTTTGTTATTTTTCGTTACTCGACTTGCCTACGAGAGGCGTATTTAATCAGTGGAATAGGCTCATATATATATGAAATTTGTTTTTATTCGATTATAGAACTGGTTTCATATTTCGAATATTCGTAGATGGGAATACGTATTTAACGGAATGGCTGGGTAAAGATTAAAATTGATGGGGTTGGTTTGGGTACTGTTGCGCTTAGGAAAAGAGAAAATATGATGATCTTGAGTAGTCCTTGATTCTTATACAATTTACTGTATCGAACGTATTTCTCATTATGTATGAAAGCCCGATTCTCTCTCTTTTTAAAATATATCTTTTTAAAATCGTTTAAAAAGAAACTGAGGGGACTGAAATATTTATTAGTGTTAAAATAATTTCGTGTTAAAGGATATTGCAAAAGAAAAAAACCATATCAACAAAATTAAGCTTATTAGAATACATTTTATTTACATAAATATGCATATATGCATGTATGTTTAAAAAAAATCAACGAAGCAAAAACATTCACTAGAGCTTAATGAAATTAAAAACAAAATTTTCAAGTTTTTTTGAAAAACTAAAAATATTTAGTTTTTTAGTTTTAGTTCCTAACTAAAAATATTTAATTTTTCAGTTTTAGTTCGCTAACAAAAAATGTTTAGTTTTTAAAGAAATATAGTTTCGTAGGCCACCAGTATGACTACTCTGACAAAATTCTGATATCTTGATTTACGCTTATAAGGTAAGTTCTTACACTTAAAACTGTTTATTATTTAATTTATTTAAAAAAAAATTCGGATATACTTGCCTTTATTATAAACTATTTTTAATCGAATCAGCAGCTTGAAGAAAATATTGAACCCCCAAACTGCTTTGGGGGAGAAAATTTTAAAAAATGCTACAAGAGTTTTCTTATTTGTTATTTTTTTAACCGAACTTTAGTGTAAGATTCTTACATTAATATTTAGTTTTTTTATGTAAAAAAAATATAGCAATAAACAAGAAATCAGTTAGTTACACAAATAAAATCTCTTGAATAAAAAGAATTCATATTTTTAACGTACATGATCGTTAGTCCAGTAGCAAATATAATTTCAAGTATTTATTAATATTTATCTTTTAATAACAACACGAGAAAAACAATTGGTTCAGGATTGATTAAAAAATAATTGAAAATTCATCCACAAACATAAAACTGGGCGAGGCTTTGAAAACAATTCCACAGACATCAGCTAAAGCTGAGAGAGCATTTTCTGCAGCAGGGTTATTCCTGGTAAAGCTAAAAACTAGTCTGAGTGATAAAAGCATAGACTTCTTATGTTTTTCTCATATCACACTTTTATTTAATTAACATATTTTTTATATTTTTAAAAAAATGTTTTTAGCTGAATAGATAAATGAGTGTAAATTTTGGATTTCATACGTTTTCAAATTATGTGTTTATTTTATGTTTTCAATTTTTTTTGAAAAATTGATGTATTTTCGAGAATATAGGGAATAACAATTCCGTTCCCGGAAACTTCCGAGAATCGAAAAAGTCGAGAAATCAGAAACCCTATCTGTAGCCAATAGCCTCACTCAGTGGCGCACACAAAGGGGTGTCCTAGGGGTCTAGACCCCTCAAAGCCCTTGATTTTTTTCCCGATTGATTATAATATAATTTTAAGTATATAATACGTAAAATTTAATTAAATATTTGTTTTAATGATTTATTTTATTAATTAATACTAATTATTTATTCAATAATTAGTTTTTTACTGTTTTTTGTTCCCCCAAATCGACAAAATCAAAAGGAGCATGATACAAGAATGGTGGACTTTCGTCCTTGGACCCCCCCTTCCCTTGGAAAACTTCTGTGTGCGCTACTGGCCTCACTTACTTATACTTTTATTTCTATATTTAGAAGTATTATTCACTGTTTCAAAAGCTACGAATATAATTATTATACATTATAATTATTATAAATTTTAAATTTATATATTACTAAAAATTATTAAGTTTATTCAAGCAATCGATAATAATTATCATAATTACTTTTTTGAAACTTGGTTTCGGAAGCTCCTCGTGAGCCACGAGACTTTTGTACTTTAGTAAATGACAACAAGTGACAATGATTAAATAACAAAAATGGAATAATAATAATAATTAAATAATTATTATCATTATGAAAACGATGAGTAAAATAAATAGTATAGAAACAATAATAAAAATAATAATCATAATAAAAAGCTAAATTTTAGTCAATCCATCTTCATTACTTCTAATGTTCATTTTCGTAGTTGCTAATCTTATAACCCTGAAATGTATATTGTTAACAAAGGTCTTAATTCCAGTTCCACTTAATTTTATTCAAAACATGAGTGTGTGCGTTTCCCAACGCACTAGGATTAACATAGACGATAAATCATGTGTGAAAGAAAAAAAGATATTGCTTTTGGCATGTTATTTATACAGGTACATTTTTTGATATTTGAATGTGGAGGGTGATAAAGTTCAGTATGTTACTTGGAGAGATATTTTCCATTTTCGGGTTTCCTACAAAGGAGTGATTCATCTAATTGAAAACAAAATTACTCCTAATCTATTGTCAGGAAAGCTGTCAATGTTTGATATTGCATTTGAAAATTTTATTGGATATATGCCAAATTTTCTTGATATACTGTATGTTGCCAAATGTCTACATACAACTTTTTCGAAATAAATACTGTTATTACCTGGATTTTTTAAAAAATTTTCTTATCTAAGTTATGCCTTATAAAAACGATTTCTTAAAACTCAAAACAACAAACCGTGCTTTTTAAAGGTTAAAACATACAGTAAGACCCCGTTTAACGCTGTTTCGGTTTAACGCTCTTTTTTTAATTGTGGGATTCCAAGAAATTGCACGCAGCGTTAGGCTTCCCGACATCCGAAGCAATTTATCTGTGTTTCATCTTTTCTGTGGTGTTATACGAACGTACTTTTATCGTTTCAAACATTTGTTGACGTTATTGTAAGAATACATTTAGATAATACAACGATTTCTATAGTGACAAATATTAGGATTTTTAGTTTTTATCATGGGTGATAGTAAAAACCACGAAAATAAAGCTACAAAAAGCATTTCACTAGAAACTAAAATGCAAATGATTAGAAGATTAGATACTGGTGAGTTTCAATCTCACATTGGTGCTGCATTGAATTTGGCAAATTCAACAACAAAGACTATTCTTAAGAGTAAAGAAAAAATACTGCTATCGGCAACTGCAACTACGACAAGCTCTGCAACTATAATTATCCGTCCTAGAAATATTACAATGTATGAAATGGATAATACACTTTCTATATGGATTGACGACGAAATTGAACGCAGTATGCCTTTAAGTCAATCTACCTTCTTAATAAAAAGACGGAAAATTAGAAATACCGAAGAGACTGTATGATCTGAAATGTAAACATACTGACTTAGAATTTTATTTATTTTTATAAGTATATTCGCTTATTATGTTTCTATATTTGTAATAAATATATTTTTGTTTTATTGTTATAAAAACATAATTAATAAATTTAATGGCAAAATAACTGATTAATTTTCCACCCATCTTTCCCTAACCCCATTATTTACATGATGAGATAACCTCGTTTAAGGCTGTTTCATATTACGCTCTACTTTGATGGAACGGATACCCCGCGCTAAGCGGGGTCTTACTGTACATAAGAGACGGAAAGTTAAAAACAACTATATTCTCCACTCACAACTCAATATATTCAAAGAGACAGCTAATTGTATTTGAGAGCACAAAAATATATCATTACTTATATACTACAATAACCTCAGTTACGTCCACACGAGTCCATTAACGCAATAAAATCTTTATTTCTGTGGCTTTAATATTATCACAATAACAGAAATTAACAAAATAATATGTTTATACTTCGCTTTTATTGTATTGAGTTTTGGATTTATTTTTCAAATTCTTGGAATCACTGTGTTTGTTTGAGATTCACTCTATTAAAGCATAGGGAATGAAATCCCCTGGCCTAGACTAAGAGCCTCTAAAGGGCCAAGGGTTACCATAATATGCACATGTGCGTTCTCACGTTGCATTGTTGTTTTTAGAATTTAATGCATCTAGCTTTTATCGCCAAGCTCTCGTTTTTACGCCTATTACAATATTGGATTAAAAATATTCAAATATTATAAATAATTGACAAAACTAATAAAAAATTATAAATATTTACTAAATATTATATATTTCTCAACTTAGCAGATTACCTTGACCAATATTCTCTAAGAAAATGTGAAAAATTATTATTTCATTTAAAACTTAACCCCTTCCAGGTTCATTTTATTTCTGGATTATGGATAAAAGAATATCAATTTTTTTATGTATATTTTCAAGCATAAATATCTTTTTAAACATTTGCATACAAAATTTCCTAAAAATTAATGTAAAAAAATCTATTTAAATAAATGAGTAATTTACCTGTAAAGTTGGCTTCCTGTATGACAGAAATCAAGTCTTTAAGGTCAATTCACCCTACTATAAATATAAAGCTTAGAATACTTAGCCTTTACCTTTCATTACAAATTTTATTTACATCTTTTGAACTTACATAAATAAGTATGAAATTACTAATCAATAAATTTGATCTTGTATGATAAATTCGAAAACACGGTATTGCCTCATAACCCAACATCGCAATCTGGACAACAGAATCTTGTTTCTCTTTTCTTCTTCCCTACACTGTCTCTCTTTCATAAGCAAATAATACACTGTCGTGTTGGATAAGTTTTCTTCTCTAGTCAATTCTAGTCAAGGAATTCTAGTCAAGGAAGGTCTTTCAGTCAAGCGGGAAAGGGAGTGCTCAGTGGAAGGACATTTTTTGCAGAAAATTCCACCAAGTGGTACTTTTCAATTATTCGAAACATAAATAGCACATATGAAATAACTTGGAAAGACCGGTTGTGCACAGTGTAAATTTTCATAGTGCCCGATCTACACTCGGGATGAGGCAGGATGGTACGTTTCGCATGCACGTACTCTGTTCGGGAAAAGCCGGGAAATGGTTAACTACGATAATGATTACAATTTTTTTGAGTGATTCTCTTTTTATGGTGTAAAAAGTATTAAATAAGTTAAGTAAGTCAAAATTGCATAAAATAAAGCCTTATACGTTTATTAATCATTTAATGGTAAGACATTTATTTAATGATTTAAAAACCGTTAAAAATAATATAAAGCAGTGCTTCTCAAAGTTTCAATATTCGCGACCCAATATATAATCATTATTTTCATCGCCCCCCTCATACAATAACAATGCATGAACTCAATACTTGCTATACTTACCGCTAAAACTACATTATGGTTTAACCTCTTAAGTGCCACCGGCGTATATAAATGTTTCACTCAGCCAAAGCGTTAGTTTCCCCTGACGTATATATACGTCTTTCTGAAATACGATCTTCTCTGTGCACTGCTATTTATAAGATTATTCCGAAGGCCTTGGAATGTAATAAAAGGACCTTGACAGTGTTTGAGAAGGTTTTACTTATTTATTCTTTTTATCCCCCCCCCCTCCCGAATGCATCTCATACTTGCGCATACGTAAAAAACGGTGGCATTAGGGAACGAATTGCGTAATTTTTAATTGGCAGCTAAGGTATTAATTATAAACCGTATAAATCATGAAGATAAGTGTAATTTTTAAAAAAGTTTTACTAATGATAAGCCCATGGGGTTACTGGTAATTATTAAACTTGTTCTTAACTTTGTATTGTTAAATTAATTATAAAATACATTGTGCAGTACTGATACATTTATAAGTGTATTATATCAGTGCGAATGTGTATTTTACATTTTATAATGTCAGAATGTATTTTGCTTCTTTAATTTTAGTAAATTACTAATTTATTTAAATCTTTTGTTTTCGACTTTTCAATAGGCTCAAGCCCCCATCGTAGTGTTGTCACGCCCCGCAAGGGGGGCGCGCCCCACAGTTTGAGAAACGCTGATATAAAAAAAATATAAAAACCAATAATTTTGTCCAGCTATAGAAACAGTATTAATTAAATCGACTTTAATTTTTAACAATGAAAACAATTGATAAATAATTTATGCTAACACATTTCTTATTATTTATGAACTCCCTGTAATTAATCACTTATCGGATAAAGAAAAATCCGAAATTAAATCTCATCAACAATTCAAATTGTTTCGGTTAATTGATTTGATAATCAAAATTTGAATTCATTTCTAAATTTCAACTGCGTTAAAATATTTTAATGATATGCCTTTTTATGTCTATAAACAAAATATAGACACGTTCTATCTATCTCTCTTCTCTCTCTTTTTTTGACATATTTTGCAGTCATAACTTCTTGGAATGTATGCATTATTTTATAGAGAACCTTTGTTAATGTTTGCAGTTTTTTCCAACATATCTCAACATATCGAAAATTTTAATGCTTGAACAAATATTACTTATAATTGAATATTTTTAATATATTCTTGTTTCAAAAGATTATTTTTCTATTTAAATCAAATTGGTTATTTTTAAATATGTATATTTTTTTTTCATCTTCATTTATCTTTACAATAAGTGAATTTGATTTCTTTTTTTCTTGAAAACTGCTGCAGTGACTTTGAAATTATCCTCTAAAGTGCTCTCATTTATAATAATCACTATATGAAGAATTTACTTGATTTTATTGTAAATTAAAAAGGAAAAAAACTTTGGAAAATTAGCAATTCTCTTTAAAAAATTAAAAATTAAAAAAAATTCTTTGCTTTTAGAATTATTTTTATATATAAAACATTACGTTTTCCTGTAAAGTTCTATTTAGCAACACACACATATTCAATCATTTTACAAATTTAAAATCATCAAGAATAAGTCTGCAAGAAATTTTCCTGTTCAGTTATGTTAATGTACATTATCCTAATTTTTCCTTCGTTTTCTCTTTCCTAAAAAGGCTTTTAAGAACATATTTGGTGGAACTTATTCCTTATTTTTGTTCGAAATTTAACCCAAGTGTTATCGAATTTTTGGTGTGATTTGTTTTAGGTTCTGTAAATATATTTAGATAAATACATCAATAAGATGAAGATATCTTTTTCTTTGAATTTTATTCAAATTGATTAAAATTTTAAGAGTTTTTTGTAGGGGTGTGAATAATTGTTCAATATAACAGCATAGTTTTACAACTATTCGTAGCACCACTTTCTCTAATAGGAATTTAAAAAAAAAATGGTTCCATAAAAGTAAATAAAAAATTCAAAATTTTTTGAAAATTCAGTCAAAGGGTAATTCAAAGATGGTTCAAAAAATCAACCATAGAATAATAAAATTAAAATTTTAAAAAAAATGTAGGATAGTTTAAAAAAAATTAATCAGAGAGTAACTCAAAGATTCAATCAAAAAGTGATTCAATGTTTTAATTTCAATGTTGTTTCAAAAAGAATTTAGAAAATAAATAACAAGGAAATTATTTATAAAATTTCGACCAACAAATAACTCAAATGTAGTTTAAAAATTTAAAATTTTAATCAATGGCAATTTTAATCAAAAGAAAAATAATTCACTAATCCAAAGAAAGATTTGTTATCAAAATATTACAAAAATAATTAGCAAAAAAAAAAAAAGTAAAGATCAAAGATAATTTAAAGATACAATTTATTCAAACTTCAATATCTTGAATCAATATATAACTCAAGACTTCAATCAAAGTAATTAAAAATTGGAAAAAAAATTTAAAATTTAAATCATTCGACAATTTCTTTAAAAAAAATGGAGATAAGGGGATTTTTTGTGGTTTTTATAGACCTTTTAAGAAAAATATTTGAAGAAAAATTTTAAAATTAAGAAAAGAAAACGAAATTATTATTACTATATAAAATGGGAAAAATTCATCAAAATTTACAAACAAATTACATAAACGAGGCCCACTTTGTACAAGACGTTTATGAACAAATTTTCTATTTTTCAATTTTGATGCGTTGCTATGATATTCATTTTAGAAATGACCTTCAGAACAAGAGATATTTTAATTTTTACAAAAAAACTAGAGCACTTTATCTTAGTTATGGTATGAAATTGCTTAAAATAAACTGTGATTATATTCCAAAAGGGACTGTAAATTTGAATAAAATGATCGAAATCTAAAGGGTTTTAAAACCTTTTACTGTTCCCGAATGCAGAAAAAAAAATTGGGGGTAATCATTTTAAAAACTTTTTGAGCAATCGCTATCCCCGTTTGAGTATTTAAAAAAACCCACACACACATTTCGAGTAAAATGCATTTTAAAGTATGGCATCTTTCTTAAGGTATCCGACAACCTTAAAAGTGGGTTTATCCGTGTTTTTTACGACAACAGAGAGGAAAAATTTTAAGAAAAAAACGCCGATAATTATTATTTAAAATTGTTGTAATTCTGAAAAATATGTGAATTTTTCAAAAATCATAGTTGAGCCTCTGTACAGAAGTCTGAGCTATATACAGGCAAAATATTATTAAAAAGAAGATTTTCACAAAAAGGAAACATTTTGAAAAAGGTTTTCAAGTTTTTTTTCCCGAAATATTGTATTTAAAAAATTTTTTTGAAAAACCTTTTAAAACAAATTTTCTTTATTCAATCTAAGTGCACTAAATACCATGAAAATTATCCATTTATTTTTTATAATCACGGTTCCGAACGTGTCGGATACCCAAAAGTGATCTGCATACTCTTTACTAAAACACTTGTAGTTTTTATTCTAGTGAATGGAAAATAATAAACTTGGTATTTTTATAAAGCTAATAAGATGGTCTATAAAACAAAATCATAAAAAATTATCAATTTTCAGCAAATTTACAATTTTAGCGTAGTCGGATACCTTAAGCAAGAAATAATCAAAATTACTCATACTTATCAAAAGGTACATAATTTCATAAACAGTATAGAAAGTAATAATGAAAAAAAGAGGGCTAAATAGCCAATAAATACAACCATGCAATTTTCTGTACAGCAATCTGTTGCCTTGACAATAGGTATTATTCCAGAACTCTCTATGGATCGTTCCGCACATACTCTACACCCGGGGGACCTCCTCTCATTCATTTGTTTAGTCACATTATTATTATTTTCTTTCTCTTATCAATACGTGATCGAACCAATAAGCGAGACACGCAAAAGCACTGAATGATCACGAGGGCAGGTATCGTTTGTGTCCACCCCCTTGTCCACCCCCACCAATTTTTTTACTCTTATTTCTCTTTAAGGAACGAAATCGTTCTGAAAAGTACCCATTTTCTCCAATACTTCTCCCGAATGATCTAATTAACATGCATGGTTTGAAGCCTCGGATCAGTTGATATATTAAAATGTCTTATTGATTTTGATACTATTAAGAGCCACGGTTTGACGCTGGAGATTACACCTAAGCACGCTATCTTAGATGGTGTGATGGACAAGAAAAATGGCTTAGGGTATAATGAATGGGGATATACTACTGGATATCTATGTCTCCCTCTTTTCCGTAATTGTTTCCTCCTTCTTTCAGGTGGTGTTTGTTTTGTTTAGATGTTTGTTTGAAGTTGTCGTGGATAGACCTATTAGAAATAAGATAGATTAACAGGAGATGGGTATTGTTTGTGAGGTTGCTTGAATGTCTATTTTTTGTAAATAAATAAATTTTGTTGAAATATATTTTTGAATATCACGTATTTAATAATATACTTTCAAGCAATTAGGGTGCTTAATATATCAGCTGAAGAATTGAAAATTCAATAATTTGTTATTGTATGAAAACTAAGATGAAATATTTTGAAAGGCATTCAATTTGAATTAATTTTTTTATCCAAATGTGTTATAGATATTGCACATAAAATACGAAAATTCAATTAATATAAGTATATTTAATGAACATAATATGCGTACATAAGGAAACGTAAGGGTTATACATTTCGTGGAACCTTGGAACTCTATTACCCCTCATCATAATAAATTGAACAGGAATAATTTGTTGAAGTTCTTTTAAAAAAAAAAGCATAATTAAATCAGTGCAATAACGCTGGTGAAGGGGGGGGTGGAAACCACCTCCCGTTGTTTAGTTTCTTTTTCCCCTTTTAGGAAAACGAAGAAAGAGTAAATCTCCATGACAGCAAAGCCCGTCTTTCAACCTTCTGCCGCATCTTGACGGAATGAGGGGAAGGGATATATTTTTTTTTAACAAGGATTAAGAGAATAATATTTTTAAATCCGTTACACTTTCCTCTAAGATAATTTTTGGGGCGGTTATTGAAAGGAAGTTTTTAAAAAACCACTTGGAAGGTAGAGGAGTTTGAAATAAGATCATAGGGGTGAAGTTGCCACACTAAACGCGATCAAAAAATTGCATGGCGGGGGGGGAATAATTAAGTGAGGAAGTCTTGCAAAAAAAGACAACTATGAACAATAAAAACTCATATTTTTAATTCTATCAAACTTTCATCCTTTTCAGGCTGGGGGTGTTGATACAGTGATTAAAACTCTCTGGGGGCTCTTAGAAAAGCTAGAACAAATTGTCGTGGGAATTTCCCCATAGATTCATTTGAAATCTGTGGTAACCGGTTGAAGAAATTTTCTGATTGTTTTTTATGGAAGCGGGGAACATTAAAATCTTTATGCAAAACTTCGTTCCTGACAAACCAAAATGCGTTTCGCCCCGCAGTTGAATGTTTTGAAAAGTGTCAATTTTTCGGTGAGTAACTACCCCCCTGCCCAGATGGGGGAAACGTACAACATGATGGGCGAAGAATGGCTTTTGATAATTGAACCTTGTGCCCAATGGGAGCGCCGGGAAAATCAGCGTTCAGAGTGCCCAAATTCCGCCGCCGGTGGGCGGAACGGATTTAAAACAAAGTTTAATTTGTATCAAGTTTTAAAACCCGATCTTTATTCAGAAACCCCGGGGACTGGCTGTTAAAATTAATACCGAAAATAACTATCACCCGGGGTTTAGCTTCTGAACTTTTTCATGGCCTTGGCAGCTTATTGGTCATGGTCACGAACTCTTAGCTGGAGTTTGTCGAGTAACGGGCTCCAGTCATCGTTCTACAAAAGATCTGCCTTATAGAAGGGCTGGTGCACCTTAAACCTTGAAAAACTGATTTTCTTGTTAGAGCTTAGAAAAAACATGATGGATATTGACAACTGACCTGGTGGATGTGAGCCATGGTCAAGTAACATTAAAAACATTAGAGCTGACACTATATTCTCTTAACTTCCACAACAACCTAGTGGCCGTGGTAGCCTAGTGGTCATGGTCACGGACTCATGACCGGCATGTCGGGGCTAGTTCCACTAAAGATCCGCCGTATAGAGAGGCTGATACACCTCAAATCTTGAAAAATTAAAAATTCTCCTGTTACTGCTTAGAAAAAACATGATGGCTATTAGCAACTGACCTGGTGAATTTCAGCTACTATCAAGTGATATTAAAAACATTAGAGCAAACTATTCTCAACCCCAAAAACCCATCTTAGAGGCCGTGTTAGCCTATTGGTCATGGTCACGGACTTGTGACCGGCATGTTGGGCCTAGTTCCCCCCGAAGACCGCCCTAAGAGGCTGATGCACCTCAAATCTTGAAAAACTAAACATTCTCGTTAGTTCTTAGAAAAAACACGAGCGCTATTGGCAACGGACCTGCTGAATTTGAGCCACGGTCAGGTGACATTAAAAACATTAGAGATAACACTTATTCTCTTAACTTCCACAGAGCATCCGTGGTAGCCAAGTGTTCATGGTCAGGACCGGATAGTTGGCCTAGCCACTAAAGATCCACCGTATAGAGGGGCTGGTGCAATTCAAACCTTAGGAAAAAAAAATTCTCCGTTGTGCAGAAAAAAATAGGGCGGCAACGGACCTGGTGAATTTGAGCTACTGTCAAGTGATATTAAAAACATTAGAGCTGACACTATTCTCTTAACTTCCACAACATCTGAGAGGCTATGGTAACCTAGTGGTCATGGTCATGGACTCGTGACCGGCATGTCAAGTCTTGTTCCACTGAAGACCTGCCGTGTAAACGGGCTGATGCACTTTAAATCTGTCGGGGCTCAAAGTCCTCCCGTTAATGTAGTGTAGTAAATAGGTGAGTGGACTGGCACTCAGGTGTCATCCTCGCACTTCACTGTGGTTCAAAATTACGAGGGCTTTTGCTAATATCCCTCGTATTGCTGTAAGCGCTACGTTAATAAGAACTCTCTCAACCACAACTGTTTCATTCTACCTGTGGAGAAATCTTTTTTAATTGTGTATTTTATTGATTTTTCGGGAGAAATGCGACTGTCGTAAATAAAAAGGTACAGTGACATACGTTTAAAGCGAAAACACTTACGACGAAATATCAGTTAAAACGAAATAATACAACGGTCTCGGCAAACTATTATGCATTGTCGTGCATTTTTTTTGCCCACGAAAAGATTTCCCTTCTGAGAATGAACAAAATACGGAAAATACCAGCCACGCAGGCTAGATTTAAGAAAGATGTGAAATGAAAGAGAGATGTTTTTGCATGTTTCGTAGAAAGGAAGCTAACTTGGCTTTGAAATATCCTCGGAATATATAGCATGTGGTGCGAGCCAATTTTATTCATCAAATCTACTTTCACTCTACAACCCTACAAAAACCAAAAATATCTAATTTCTCATCAGTAGGTTTTGAAATGCGGTGACAAATACATCGCAGTATGAGTAAAAATCAGTGAGTTTGGTTCGTGCCCCTCCCTAATTTAGAAGAATTTTTTTTACCAGCACAATGGCAAAGAGCTCAAGGGAAAAGCAAATTTCTATTTCACTTAAAAGGACGATGGAGCTTCTTAAGACTGTTGATCAAAAGAGGTGAAAACGGAAATCTGCGATGATTTTGTTATGGCTAATTTTTGTATCAAATTTAATTAGGTTCTTGTGCATGTTTTTGTCATTGATTTTTATTAAATGCAGGCATATATACATATCTATGTAAATAAAATGTACTCTAATAAACTTAAATATGTTTAATATATGTTTCCTTGTGCAATATCTTTAAACACGAAAAAATACTTCAGTCCCCTCCCCCCAGAGTTTCGTGTTAAACGATTTTCACTGTGTATGATAATTAAATATTACATGAAATTTTTCTTTCAATTAATTTGCAAAGTTTTCAAAACTGCTAAAAACTAATCATTTTCTATACTAATCTTTGCATATAAACAAATGATTCATTTGGGGAAAAAGAAAGACAAATTGTAAATATATATATTCTGGGGTGTGTATATATATATTCTAACATTAAATTCATTAAAATATCTTTTAAAATAAAAGTGAAGCTCTTTAAGACCCCTCCGGGTATTTAAGTACTTATACTTCTTTTAATATCAATTTGAGAAATTGGTTAAGATCTAACTTTTCACAAGCATATTTAACTTTTTTCTCCATTTCAGTCGTCACATCTCTTTTCTTAAAAGTGTTTTATTTATCTTAGTAAACTTATCTCTTTTATCTTTCAAAAGGACTAGGCATTGCCGGAAAAAGAAATTTTTGCTGTTGAATTGCGCTAATTGAGTTTATTGATTTATTCTCCCCTTTTCTCTATTTTTATCTGCAAATTATAAGGTTAAAATGGAAATAAAGAAGGCTCTTGATTTACAATTGTTGCGCACTTATAGAAATGGAAAAGGTTAAAAAGTTCCCAAAAGCTTCCATTAAAAGCAAGTGGTTCGTGACATGTTGACAGCTGAATTTCTTTGTAGAACTAACTCCAGTAGAAACTTTACTGAGACAAGTTCTTCCTTTTCTATCTAACCGTTAGCTCATGGAAATAAAACTCTTAAAAATAGTTTAAAGTTTGGGATTTTCAGTGGGAAAGTTATTTATTTTTAAATTTTTGTTTCATAGTTTATGTAATTTTTGATAACAAGTTATCACAGTGGAAAATTCCTAAAGTGAAACAACATTATGTTATAATTTTTTTTTTATTTTGGCATTTTGTTTTTTTAATTCAGTGAATAGACAGTATATATTTGTTCCAAAAACTTTATTCATTTATTAGTTGCTTTTTTTATGTAGTATATGTACTTATGTTTAACCTAGTTATCCCTGAAGGCTTTTATAAACAGGGCTTCGAACCGTAATTTTTTTTTCGTTCCGGTTCAAATAAAAAAAAAGCATCGGTTCATTTCCGGTTTTCGTTTTGACAGAAAAATAGCAATTTTGGGTTCAGTTCCGATTCGAAGCCCTGGTTTCGTTCTTAAAATTTTAACGATATTGTTGCAGTGATCGCAGCAGCCAAAGAGCCATGGTCATACATTCGCGGCAGGGTGTGTTATGAGTTAGTACCACTGAGTGGTGAGTGAATATTAACGTCACACTGTTCAGCTACACGAGGGCTTTTGGCGACGAACCACGTAATTTTGAACCATGGTCAAGAGACGTGGACGACACCTGAGCTGGTACTCCCCTCTCCTAACTACCACACCAAAAGGGTGGACGTTTCAGCTCTCGACAGATTTAACGTGCATCGCTGCCTTACAAGGCGGGTCTTTAGTGGTACTGGGCTCGAACTCGTGACAAAGCCAGCTACGATCCGATACCTATACCACTCAGCTACCACGGCCTCGTTAGTACCCTGAAGACCACCGTGAAGAATTGTTGATGCACTTTTAATCTCAGTTGTGGCTCAAATTCCTCTCATTGGTGAGGTCTGGATGTTCGGAAAGGTGGTACTAACTGATGTGTCATTCTTGTCACTTTACGAAGTTCTAAATGACGTGGTTCTTTGCCAAAATCCCTTGTGTTACGATATAGTGTGACGTTAATGTAAACACTCATTCACATCATAATTACAATATAATAGGAATACCCCTTCCAAGCTCATTATTTTTTTTCTTCATAACTTTTTAAACAAAATAACACCATTCGCATGCAAAATTCTTAAAAATTAATACAAATATATATATATATTTAAATAAATGAGTAATTTACCAGTAAAGTTAGCTGTCTGTGTGGTAGAAATTATTAGACTTTGGAGTCAATTCATACTAACTATAAACATAAAGCTTAGAACACCTAGACTTTATCTTGAATTATAAATTTATGTACATCTTTTGCATTTGCATAAATTTGATCGTGTATAATAAATTCGAAAACATGGTACTGCACATATTCCAACATTGCAATCTGGGCTGTAGAATCGTTTGTTACTCTTTTACCTTCTTCCCTTTACTGTCTCGCTTTGAGCAACACTACCGCAAATGTTTGGGATTTTAATAGGAAGAATTAATTTAACTAAAAGGAGAAATAGCAATAATAATAATAATAAATAGGTTACTCAAAAGGTTATTATGAATATTTATGCAATAAATACTGGTCAATCGATTCTAAAAAACCATTCTGATTGGATCTCTACTGAGCGAAGGAACATGCTTTTCAGATTTCAAGTCTGTTCGTCTGATAGTTTGAAAAAGGGAATTTCATCCATAACACATCAACAACGTTCCATGAGATTTGATTTCGGCGAAACTCATTCTTAAAGGATCTCTACTCAACGAAAGAAACATGCCCACCAAATTTCAAGTCTGTAGGTCTAATAATTTCAAAGATTTCGTTCTTAGAGGATCTCTACTCAATGAAAGAAACATGCTCACCAAATTTTAAGTCTATAAGTCTAACATTTCTGGAATCTCATTCTTAGAGGATCTCTATTCAACGAAAGAAACATTCCACCAAATTTCAAGTCTGTAGGTCTAATAATTTCAAAGATCTCGTTCTTAGAGGATCTCTACTCAACGAAAGAATCATTCCCACCAAATTTCAAGTCTGTAGGTCTAATAATTTCAGAGATCTCGTTCTTAGAGGTTCTCTACTCAATGAAAGAAACATGCTCACCAAATTTCAAGTCTATAAGTCTAACATTTCTGGAGATCGCATTCTATTCAACGAAAGAAACGTTCCCACCAAATTTCAAGTCTGTAGGTCTAATAATTTCAGAGATCTCGTTCTTAGAGAATCTCTACTCAATGAAAGAAGCATTCTCACCAAATTTCAAGTCTATAAGTCTAACATTTCTGGAGATTGCATTCTATTCAACGAAAGAAACGTTCCCACCAAATTTTAAGTCTGTAGGTCTAATAATTTCAGAGATCTCGTTCTTAGAGAATCTCTACTCAATGAAAGAAACATTCTCACCAAATTTTAAGTCTATAAGTCTAACATTTCTGGAGATTGCATTCTATTCAACGAAAGAAACGTTCCCACCAAATTTTAAGTCTGTAGGTCTAATAATTTCAGAGATCTTGTTCTTAGAGAATCTCTACTCAATGAAAGAAACATTCTCACCAAATTTCAAGTCTATAAGTCTAACATTTCTGGAGATTGCATTCTATTCAACGAAAGAAACGTTCACCAAATTTTAAGTCTGTAGGTCTAATAATTTCAGAGATCTCGTTCTTAGAGATCTCTACTCAATGAAAGAAACATTCTCACCAAATTTTAAGTCTATAAGTCTAACATTTCTGGAGATCTCGTTCTTAGAGGATCTCTACTCAACGAAAGAAACATTCCCACCAAATTTCAAGTCTATAAGTCTAACATTTCTGGAGATTGCATTCTATTCAACGAAAGAAACGTTCCCACCAAATTTTAAGTCTGTAGGTCTAATAATTTCAGAGATCTCGTTCTTAGAGAATCTCTACTCAATGAAAGAAACATTCTCACCAAATTTTAAGTCTATAAGTCTAACATTTCTGGAGATCTCGTTCTTAGAGGATTTCTATTTAAAGAAAGGTCTAACGATTTCGGAGATCTCATGATGAGTGAGTGAGTCGCTTTTTTCCTGTATATAAGGTGTCCCCGAATGTTGTGTACAAACTTGAAGGGGAGGTAGAGAACATCCTGAGGAGACATAATTACATCGGAAAGAATGGGAGCAAATGTAACCCTAACGAGAAAGAGACACAAATCATTAATGTCAAATTGCAGAATGTAGTGTAATATGCTTTGTTACAGAAACAAAAACAATAATAAATTTAAAGTATGACATTAAATCATCACAGGCGGTGTTTGAAATTCCTGACATTGACATATATGCACGTAAGACACCGACGTGACATGGATTGCTGGACATGTTCGAAAATACCGGGCGTTTCACGGATCATAGCAGCAGCGATGAATATTCGTGCCACCAGGTCCATTTCAGAGTTGACGGTCGCGTCGTCAATCGTGGCTATGAAAGATCCATGTTCCGCAAAGTTCTGATGCACCCGATTGAACGTTTGAGGATTCGGTTGCGGCCTTGTTGGATATTTTTCCCCATGCAATCGAATAGCAACACGTCTATTTCCGTTCACAGGGCTATAGTTTAAGTGGATATCTGCCAACTCGGCGTTCGTATAACGATTCATGTTCATCACACGCTGTCCATGTCTGAAATGAGAAAAACACACATGTCGATCTGGCGAGCTCACGTACAGCGTCACCTATCGCTTTCCGCCCATGCTTTCCTGTGTAATTATGGCTCCTCATGATGTTCTCAACCTCCCCTCCAAGTTTGTACATGGCATTCGGGTACACCCTGTATATACAGTTACAGACACATCAACAATCAATTGTATTGAACTAGATGACTCATTAAAGTTTAAATATTTTATTTTGTATTTCCCTTCACATTGAAATAAAATTTTATTCAACAATTATTTTAAGAAATAAACCGTATTTATATAAGAAATAATTATAATGAATGTCCCGAAGAATAATATATATTTCACTATATCCTGCTTTCTCCCTCTCATTAAGATAAATATTTTTTTAACTAACTGGTTCCATCCGTATTTTTATTTTGTATGAATACAATAAGAATATGTTTACAAAAACAGGTAGGGTCTATGGAGAAGATTCTAAATTTTCATGGTACTGGGAAAGATATATGAAAATCAAATTGTTCAAATTTGGTGCCATAATATTGACATTGAAGTATTTTTCTACCTCAAAAATTTTTTCGATTTGAGTCCTATTTCTGTACATAAACATGTACTATATACGAGTAAAAATTGGAGGAGTTCGTAAAAAAGCAATCTACAATCTTCAAATTCATGGCGAAGAAGACTATGGGATCAAAAGAGAACTTTGGGATGCGATATCGAAATATTTTCCTACCTGAGAAAGTTTTCCAATTTGATTTCAATTTCTCTACAAATACGTATATCGTATATTTTCAAAAATCAGAGGGGTATATGACTTTCCGATTATTGGTATAAGGATTCATAGAATAAAAACTGTGTAAAATGGGAGAAAATGTTTCTAAATTTAGGCCTATTTATTACCATATATGTATATTATACTATCATGAAAATTGAAAAGATTTAAGAGAAAGAAGCGAATGACTTCACACCTATCGTAAAAATTTTATGGAAAAAAGGGTTACGATTGTATTATTAATATTGAAATATTTTCCTGCTTTAGAAGTTATTTTTCAATTTCTGTCATACTTCTTTACATATATGTAGAGACGTCTTAAGGCATGGGCCAACCGGGCCCAGGGCCTCTCCTTTATGGGGCCTCATTTTGTTCTCGACTCAATCTTAACAAGATCGAACGAACTCATGACCAGCGTGAAATGAATTTGAGTCTATATATAAGTGCCACTGAAGACATACCGTGTAATGAGGATGATGCACGTAAAATTTGTCGAGGCTAAAAGTCATATCGTTAGCGTGATGGGAAGTTTCGAGAAAGTTTGCCGGTTCAGGTACCATCCTCACCACTTGATCTCGGCTCAAAATTACAAGATCAATCACAAATAGCCTTCTTGTTGCTTTGTAGTACAGCGCAGGGCTTCGAACCGTAATTTTTTTTGTTTCGGTTCAAATAAAAAAACATATCGGTTCAGTTCCGGTTTTCGTTCCACCAAAAACAACGGTTTGGGGTTCAGTTCGGGTTTTCGTTCCTCCAAAAATAAAGGTTTTGGGTTCGGTTTCGGTTTCGTTCCTCCAAAAATAACGGTTTTGGGTTCAGTTCCGGTTTTCGTTCCACCAAAATAACGGTTTTGGGTTCAGTTCCGATTTTCGTTCCACCAAAAATAACGGTTTTGGGTTCAGTTCAGTTTTCGTTCACAAAAATAACGGTTTTGGGTTCAGTTCGGTTTTCGTTCCTCCAAAAATAAAGGTTTTGGGTTTAGTTCGGTTTTCGTTCCTCAAAAATAACGGTTTTGGGTTCAGTTCAGTTTCGTTCCACCAAAAATAACGGTTTTGGGTTCAGTTCCGGTTTTCGTTCCACCAAAAATAACGGTTTTGGGTTCGGTTTAGGTTTTCTTTCCTCCAAAAATAACGGTTTTGGGTTCAGTTCCGGTTTTTGTTCCACCAAAAATAACGGTTTTGGGTTCAGTTCGGTTTTGTTCCACCAAAATAACGGTTCTGGGTTCAGTTCCGGTTTTCGTTCCTCCAAAAATAACGGTTTGGGGTTCAGTTCCGTCTTTTGTTTCTCCAAAATAACGGTTCTGGGTTCAGTTCCGGTTTTCGTTCTTCCAAAAATAACGGTTTTAGGTTCAGTTCCGGTTTTTGTTCCACCAAAAATAACGGTTTGGGGTTCAGTTCCGAATGAATAATTTTATATTACGTATATTCTTAGTTGCAATAAAATTATAATTCTCTATCACAAACAAAAAATATAACTCTATCAAAATTCATAAAGAAGATTTTTAATTTGTACACTATGTGAATTTTTTTTGATACAATTAGCCAGCATGTATGATATGATAGGCGAGTATTGGCATCGCTATTCATTATCAAAATCACCTTTGTCAATCAGGTTCATGATTCTGTGGTTTGTGTATTTAAACAGTCTATAAAAACATCCATGGATGATCGCATGCTGCTACCCTGAAAATATAACTCAGATGCTATCAGTGGTATCGGTGATATTTTTCTTAAAAATCATCTAGTTTATTCAACTAAATTAAATCTGTCTTCTACAAGTAGTTTCATGCGAAATTGAAACAGGAAAGAACTAGATAACATTAAAAGAGGCAGTCGAAAAGCAATGTGCATGTAATGATGATGATTATATGGTTTACGTTAAATTAGAAAATTTTGATAAGTTGGCTTCAGGAAGAAAATGACTGAAAATATATCGAACCAAAATAAACCGGTATTTTTTCCGGTTCACACTTCTGGTTTTAGTTCCAACAAAAAAAAACAATTTTTTCTGGTTATCAGTTTAATGATGAAAATGGGTGAAATAAACAAATCCACCGATGAATGGGCATGAAAAAGAGAACTACTTATCAACCACATGCGAAAATGTCGAAAAAGAAAACGTAGTGCATCTGAACAATTGGATTCTCTTTCCTAGAATAAATATATCATATGTTTTCACTTCTATTGTAGGGTCGTAAACACATAAACAATTTTTTTATGTATATAATTTTTAAGAAATTGATCACAAGAAAGTCTTTGCGAAAAAATTTCTTTGTATGAAAAGAGTGAGCTGATTGAGTGCTCCAAAGAGTAACAACATTTTCTTCAGGTTTTTAAAATTTTTTTTATTATTTATTATTATTATTATTTTGTAAAACGATTTTGGAATATTTACTGATACTTTAGTCCACCACTTGGTTGTGGACTTTGCCAAGAAATTAGCCATTTCGTTTCCAAAAATTCCAGTATGGTCACGAAGAAAAGTAAAAGGACACTAAGATATTTGTATTCTCAAGAATTTTAAGATTCTTTTGAATTTCCCCAAGAACATTAGTGCAAGATGAAATATTTTCAAAGAGTTTTTAAGGAAATCCGAACACAAATCAAATATTGTTTTTCGAATAAATTTTCTGTATTATTAATTTTTGGAAATTGTCCTTAAAAATCATATATTTTCATGCGTATACTTTATACGCCAAAATATTTGTTTGGTAAAAAAGGGATTATTATGTTATAAAGTCAGAATATGTAATAGTTCGAGGTTTTTTCAATTCCTACTATTAGTTCACTACCTATATATATTTATATCTTGTTCGAATTTTCAATCCTTTATAAAACACTTTTTACTCATCCATTCAAGTTCAAATGCATTTTTTTAAACTTTTAGTGGATGACACTTGATATTAATACAGTTTTTTCAAATATTTTAATTCATTAATTAAATTAAATTTTTTAATTTTAAATTTATTCTGGGTTATTTCTAAAGAAGTTACAACTAGCTGCAACAGATGGCACCAGTAACGTTTTTCTAATGAAGTAGGAAGTGACTTAAGAGAATTACATTTCTTGTTTTATTCAAGTAAATGTCCCAAATTTAGTGCTTTATATTAAGCTAAAAAAAGCATTTAATTTCACCATTTATTTCCAGTATCGCTTTTTCTTGGCATTTTTAATGCATTTCAATTACAACTACATAGTGATTTTTTTATCATTTAAAAAAAAAACTTTCTGATTTCTTACTAGAAAATGTTATAGATTAAAAATCGTTTTTTAATCATGCTCCAGACATTCCCAATTTTTTTTTGAGAAAAAAGAAACAACACACACAGGCGGACTAAAAAATCCATCCAATGAACCTACATACAGAAAATATATAAGAATTTCTTTCCGGCCTAGAAAAACCACGATCCATCTTAACCCCCCCCCCCCTCTGGAACTCCTCACAAAAGTAGCCCCACCACCAATCATTCTTTACATCTTGAAGACAGATAGTCACCAAACGAAAACTTCACCATCCCCTCAAAGAATAAAAAAAACCACAAGAATCGAACCCAAGAACTTTCCTTATTCCGTCTCCTCTCGTTAAACAACACACGGGTGTTTAAATAAATATAAATCATTCTTTGAAATCCTTTCTTTTGAAATTCATGAACAACTTACAGGGACGAAAGAAGGACTAGGAATGTACCCCCACGCAAAACAAAAGCACTGTTGTATTCATATATATCTGTAACTCCGAGTGATTTACTAAGTGCGGCATCAATCATTCTTCTGGTTGTCCTCATGTATCATAAAAAACCCCGGACTCTGCTGTTTTTCTATCTGTTTATATCCTTAATTCGATTTCTCTTTTTCTTATTCGCTGCTCGCATTCGGGATGACTTACTGTCGCTTTGAATCAAGGATTGGTAACAAGTTGCTAATGTACATACGATTGCTCGGTCGAGACAATCCGGATTCGGGAAAGATTGATCTTAATGGGGTTTTAATCCTGTTGAGGTAGAGCGACAGGGGAGTTTGTGCTGTCTTTAGCTGTTGTTGTTTGTTTTGGGGTGTTTTTGAAGTGGTATTCCAGTTTAAAGTGTTATATTTTCCCTTTCTGAAATATGATGGATATTTTAATATAAGTTTAGAAAAGCAGTTAAAGTATCCGACTACTCTAAAATTGTGAATTTCACCAAAATTGACAAATTATTTTACGATTTTATTTCTTAGGCCATCTTATTAGCTTTATGAAAATACTAAATTTATTACTTTCGATTCACTAGAACAAAAACTACAAGTGTTTTAGTAAAATTAGTTGCCACTACTTTAAACAAGATGTCAGGATTTTTTATTATTATTATTGAAAACCATTATAAAATTCTCGTGCAACACAAAGTATCACACAGGGCTTACAAAAGTAAGTATAAACACATATTACAAAGGAAACGAAAAAAATTAAAGTCATGAAAGATTACAAATATTTACAATAAATTTACAGAATTTTTCAAAAGCACTTCTGGTAGAAATAAGGGGGTGAAAATTCGAAGGCCAATTTGTATTAAGTCTCTTGAAAGATGTCATACTTTAAAACGCATTTTACTCGAAATGTGTTGTTTAGAAAATGCTCAAACGGGGACAGATATTGCTCAAAAATCTTCGAAAATAATGAATTGAAATATTTTGTGTATGTTCTCTATAATAGTAGAAGTATTTTAACCTTTAAATTTATCAATCCCTTATGTGACTATAATCACTATCTTTTTAAACAATTTCATCTAATATCTAAGATAAAGTGCTCTAGTTTTTATAAAAGTTAAAATATCTCGTATCCTGAAGGTCATTTCAAAGAAGAATATCAAAGCAACACAGCAAATTGAAAAATTGAAAAGTTGTTCATAAACTTTTTGTACAGAATGGGGTCCGTTTATGTAATTTTTTGTAAATTTTTACCCATTTTTTCCTATTATAGTAATAATAATTTTTTTTCTATTTTCAATTTTAGCGTAATTTTCTTAAAATGTACTAAATAAATCTAAGAACCACAAAAAGTCCCCATATCTCTATTTTTTTTGTTTAAAAAAAGGTTGTTTCAAGTAGTCGGATACCTTAAAAGACTTTCTCCTATGGAAAAAATATTCAATACTTAACCCGTAACTTCCAAATTTTTTAAATTTCTATGAAAAAATTATATCAGCTAGTTCTCAAGTAATAATAAAAAGGAAAAATATATAAAAAAAATTAAGCTGTTTCAAATTGAATTTCAGACATTTTTTTTTGTTTGTTGCAGGAGTGCAACATTGCGCAGTAGTGCTGTATTTTACAAACCTTTTTTTTTATATGAGGATTTTAGGTATTATTCATTGTTATAAAAATTGTTTAGCCTTACATACAAAGAAATTTTTTAAAGCAGTTATTGACTTTGTTGTAACAAAGTCCTACTTGCCACTTTTCGCACTCCAAATCCATAATTTCTCTTGGGAGCGTTTCATCTCCATGGAATTTTATTACTTCTTCATTCAATGAAATGTTTTCATTTTTCCATAAAAAATTATTTGTCAATGTTTTATTATTCTTAAAAGTTAAATTTTAAAAAAATGTTTTTTGACTGAAATATTTCTATCTAATTTATTATCATCATCGGATATTTTTATATTCTGAATTGTATTTTGTGAACCAATACTATTTTCACAGTCACTATCCGAATCTTCATTTGATGACACACAATCAGGTAAAAATCAACATCATCGTCAGAATATTCAAGACCATTCTCACTTAATTTGTCCGAATTATTCATATATCCATCAATTTCACATCTTGGGTTAGTATACGCTTTTTGGCCATGTTAAAATGGTAACAAGACCAATGTTGCAGACCTGCAACGTATAATTAAAATCAAATTTCTTTAAAACTTTTTCCATTAGAGAATCAAAATTACTTTTAAATGAACATAAAATGTTTAAATTTCTTACCTGGTAATTTATTTCGTCAATAAACAAGAGGAAGCATAAAATATAACGGATTCTTTTTATAGCAAAAATACAGTTCTTGAAGCATCAGAGATTTTTATAATTGTTGTGATTTCTGGAAAAAATGTACTTCCATCTAGTGACAAAATTAGCATGTATTTCGTTGCAGTAATCTTTTTTTTTCTTCAGATAAGTGATCTGTAGGTATTTAAAAAAATATTGAATCTGTGTTAAATTAAAATAAATCATATGTTACAGAAATGCAACAGTGGGAAGTTAAGGGTTAAACGGTAGAGTCCCAAAAACTCGGCACTCGATAACCTAGCAGTCCGAATAACTCATCCACACCTTTGCACGTTCCATTGTCATCTTCGTGATAGCTAGAGCAAAAAAACCGCAGAGTGCAGACCGCAGTACGGCAGACAGTAGAACAGTAAGATTTTTTTTTTAATAGTAGCCAGTTTTTGCAATTTGCAATCGATTCGTCACCATAATTTTGAGTTGCAGTTAACTTGCAATACTTTTCAACTATATGTACGACGGGATTTTATTAGAAGCAAGATTCACGACATGAGGGGGAGGGGATGTCTGGAGTTACAACCACAAAGCTACCCTGATTTAAAATTTTATTAAATAACTTTTGTAAGAAAACTTGTAAGGTTCTCAGATCCGAGCCTAGAGATAGGAGGAAGAAAAGGAAGACTAGCCATGTTCAAAATCACTCAATTTATTTGTAACACAATTAACAACACAAGTTCGACGAATCAAAACTAAGAGATGCATCCAAATGAAGCAATGCGTAGATAAATAACGAGGTACGTGAAGTATGAGAAGACTCTAAATACCTGTACACTTAAGGTATCCGACTACTGGCGACAACTTCTTTTTAAAATAATGGATATAAGGAGATTTTTTTTGGGGGTTAGATTTATTTAGTACATTTATAGAAAAAAGGCTAAAATTAAGAAGAGAAAAATAAATTATTACTACTAAAATGGGAAAAATGGGTAAAAGTAAACAAAAAATTACATAAACGGGGCCCGCTCTGTACAATTAGTAAATAAACAAATACTCAATTTTTAATTTTGATGTATTATTTTGCTATTCTTTTTTGAAATGACCTTCGGGTAAGATTATATTTTAGTTTTTACAAAAACCAGAGCACTTTATCTTAGTTACTACATAAAATTGCTTAAAAAGTGATTATATTCACATAAAGAATTGTAAATTTTGTTATAAAACAGTGATTGATAAATCTGAAAGTTAAAACAATTCTACTGTTATACAGAACATACACAAAAAATTCTAGCAAATTATTTTCAAAACTTTTTGAGCAATCGCTGTCTCCGTTTGAGTTTTTCGAAAAAAAACATTTTGAGTAAAACGCATTTTAAAGTTTGTTATCTTATGTAAAGTTATGGCATCTGCTTTTACTAAAACACCTGTAGTTTTTGTTCTAGTGAATAGAAAATAAAAAACTTGATATTTTTATGAAGCTAATAAGAGGGCCTATAAAATAAAACCATAAAAACAAATTGTCCATTTTTAAAAAAAATCTTGATTTTAGGGTAGTCTTATATCTTAAAGTTCGAATACACTGTCTTCCTAGCTATCTAATCTCTATTTAATCTCTAATGACCAAATGTCATTTTAATTATTACTATTATCAAATATCTGAGTTACACTATAAGTTTAATTAATCACAGATCCGCTAGCAATCTATCCTATCTCTATCTTTCTCATTAGCTTGAAAGCTTAGACCAGTAGCGCACACAAGGGGGGGAGGTCCTGGGGATTCGGACTCCCCCCCCAAAGTCCTTGATATTTTTTCAGATTGATTATAATTCTAAGTATATAGTACGTAAAATTTAATTAGGTATTTGTTATTAATGATTAATTTTATTAATTAATGCTAATTATTAATTAAATAATTAGTTTTTTACTGTGTTTTGTTCCCGAAAATCGACAAAATCAAAAGGAGCACGATACGAGAATGGTGAACTTTCGACCCCGGACGCCCCCCTTGAAAAATTCCTGTGTGCGCTACTGGCTTAGACTATATATATACTAGACCTAATTTACATATAATCACGTTCTCTTTTTCAGAGGTTGCGTTGCAAATAAAATAGTTTTAAAGGACCAAAGATTTCCCAAGAGGATTTGCTAGTCAGAAGGACGCGAATAGAGCCGTCACAAACTTGTTAATAATAGAAAGATTATCTTTAATTTTGAGTTTAAGGAAAGGTTACCCTAAAAACGTGAAAAATATTCTTCGCTTGTGTATCTTTTCTGTTGCTTTTTTGTGTCTTATATACACAATTGCTGTAGACTTTTTTTAAAA
This sequence comes from Trichonephila inaurata madagascariensis, assembly GCA_019973955.1. NCBI lineage: Eukaryota > Metazoa > Arthropoda > Arachnida > Araneae > Nephilidae > Trichonephila > Trichonephila inaurata. The sequence continues at coordinate 89,396 of BMAV01007189.1, forward strand.
ATTAAAATAAAAACTCTTGAAATGTTCGTCTTACATTTGGAAGCTTTTTGCACTGAAACTTAGGCTCAGAAATATACCTTTACTATTTGGAAAAAAAACAAAACAAAAAAAAAAAGTTTCGAGTCATAAATTATAACAAAAACAAAAGAAAACGTGATGTATGACGAAAGTTTAGACAATGCAATGATTTATTGTGTGGCAGAATCCCATTCAAGTTAGCCTCAGTGGGGCCCAACTGTACTCCAGACAAACAAATGATCAAAGATCCCAAAAAGTTTACAATGTTGTACTTAAAGTTTATAAATCAAATTCTCTCTAAAAACAAACACATACACTATATATATAATTAATAAATACATTAAGCTATATATTTATTCCATTACTTCAAGTTTTTGTTCTGAAATATTTCAATAAATTTTCTTTTAAAAAGATAGTTTTTGAACAAGATAGATTTTTTTTACAAATGTTTTACGGATTTAAGAAGAATTTAGTAATTTTTTTAAAGTTTTATTTGTATTAATCTTGCATTAAAACTCACTTTTTTAATGATGGACCTCATTAGGTCGAAAATTGCTCAGATGAAGAAAAAGACATTCTGATTGGTATTTATGTATCAAACACATCCACACCGCAATGTTGTGAGGTTACACATGGTTAATTTAAATCCCTTTAAGTCAGCGTTTCTCATATTGAGGGACGCACTCCTCTTAGGGGGGAGGCGAGAGCATTTTGAAGAGTCGAAAACAAAAGATTATTTAAAAAAATTATAAATTTACTAAAAGTTAATAAACAAAATGCTTTCTGATATAATAAAATATAAAATACACATTTACACTGAAATAATACACTTATAAATGTATCAGCACTTTGCATTGTATTTCATTATTAATTTAACAATATTAAGTTAAGAACAAGTTTGATAATTATCAGTGACCCCATGGGCTTGTTTTAACACTTATCTTGATAATTTGTAAGGTTTATAATTAATTCTTTATAACTGCCTATTTAAGGTTACGTGATTCGCTCCCCAATGCCACCCTTTTGCACGTAGGCACGCGTATTTTTATGTTTTGGGGGGTAGGGGAGGAGAAAAGGAATAAATAAGCAAATCCTCTGAAATGAGTAAATCCTTTGCAAACACTGTCAAGGTCCTTTTATTGCATTCCAAAGCCCTCGGAATAATTTTATGAATAACAGTGCACAGAAAAGATCGTACTTCAGAAAAACGTATATATACGCCCATAAAATTAGTGTTTTAGCAGAGCGAGACGTTTATATACGTTGGTAGCATATAAGAGGGTGAAGTAGTATTGCAGCTTTAGTGTCAAAGTATAGTATTATTGAATTCAATACTTTGTTATTGAATGGGAGGGGAGCGCGATGAAAATGATGATTGAAAATTGGGTCGCGAATACTGAAAGCTGGAGAAGCACTGCTTTAAGTAATACCTATAATAATATTTCAGAAATCAGGTATTTAATTTAAAATTTCATTTATTTTGTTTCTTTCATGTGGAATTTGGATTATTCTGACTTTAGTATGTTTAAGGTTTGCCCAAATGAAAAGGAAACACATGCGATTGCGTCAGAATGAGAGCAGCTATAGCAGAACCACCAAACAGGGACACGGAGAACAGTAGGAAGTATACACCGCATACAATGTTTAACTGTGAAACCTGTTAGTGGTAGAGGAAATAAATCGAAAGTAAAGCCGTGTCATATAAGGTTGCGTCCAGATAGGAACAACTTGCGGTAGTACGGTTCCTGATTGCAGGAGGTGAGTTTAATGCGGACATCTATCGATGGATAGTGATAGCCTATGGCGAGCTGTGTTTAGGTCGAACGTCTTGGAACAATTGGTGTAAAAGTTTTCAAGAAGGGCAGCAAAGGATATCGGATATCCATGATAATATCCACCCTTCGTCTCCAGTGAAACCAAAGTAACTTAAAAAAATGTGTTGTGAAATGTTAGAACACCAACCGTACAGTCTGGATTTGTCTCCCTGTGACTTCTAGGCATTATGGCCAATTAAAACAGTATCACGTTTCTATTTGGATGATGAAGTGAAGGGAACTGGACAGGTCTTCTTCAAGAAACAACAACGTTCTTTCTAGAGTGAAGACATAGACCTACGACAGTAACGATGGGACCTGTGTTACAACCCCCTGAGTGATTTCTTTGGGTTTCCAATAAAATCATTATTTTTATTGAATTTGTCCACTTTCAATTTGGGCAACCCTTTAAATAAAAGGTTTTAAAATGCCCCAAAAAACATAAAATTGTAACTCAACTGATATGTAGAGCGCGGTAGCGAGTAGCCTTAGCTTCATAGACTAGAGAGGCAACTTTCAACTGACCCAGGGTAAAAGTGCCCTTATAAACAGAGTAGTTGCAGCCTAAAGAATTTGCACTTTGCAATGGCGGCCCACGTTGACATCTTCAACAATGAGCAGGCTGCCTAACCTTGCCAAGGAGGCCTGAAATTCCCTTCAATTTTCCAATAGCTTTACCTTACTGATACTGATGGATAGCGATGCTCAATACTGATACTGATGATGACCTCCCATCCAGTTAAGGTATCCGACTACGTTCGGAACCATGATTTTGCATGGCAAAAAATTAACTTAGAATAATTTTTTTTCAAAATGTTCTCCTTTTGTGAAAAATGCTTCTACTATAATAATATTTCGCCTGTATATAGCTCAGACCTCTGTACAGAGGCTCAAGTAGAATTTTTGAAATATATAACTTAGAAGTGGGTTTATCCATATTTTACGACAACAAAAGGGAGCAATTTTAAGAAAAAAACTCCGATAACTATTTCAATTGGTTGTAACTCTGAAAATAATGTCAATTTTAATAAAAAAAATAGTTCAGACTCTCTGGAGAAGTCTTTACTTTATATAAGCACACACACACAAAATATTATTATTTTAGAAGCATTTTTTATAAAAGGCGAACATTTTGAAAATAGGTTATTCTAAGTTAATTTTTTGCCAAAATATTGCATTTAAATATTTTTTTTGTCAAAATGTCCTTAAAACAATTTTATACATATATTCTAATCTAAGTGACACTAAATATCAAGAAAATTATCCATTTATGCACTTTTTTAAAATCACGGTTCCGAACGTAGTCGGATACCTTAAGATGCACTTCCTTCCAAATCTTAATTGTAACCACGTTATTTCAACGCCATAGCCAAACTACGTACAAGACATTATAAAGAGATGAAAATACCCCCTGATGGCCAAAGAAGTTGCAATGTTGGTCCTGACTGTCCTGACATTCAACTTTCTCCTAATCATGTTTTTAACTGTCCGTCTATATTGGCTAAACTCCATAATTTAGACTTAAACCCCAAGGACCATTAACTGCTTTATTGGCCAAGGGTCGTCGACATAGCAAGGACCATTTTGGACGCCTTCGATATCATTTGATTTTTCAGCACTGCCTGGACAAGACAACAGCAACAACAGTAAGTGTAAAACTATAACCAATCCAGTTGTGGTATACAAGTCCACAACCATTCTAACTACTCTGATTGTGATATATAAGTTAGTAACATTTTGCTACATTTTGAAGATTCATCATAATAAAAGGTAGTATTTGTAACAACATCACGAATTTACCTGAAAATTTGAATATTCTTCTGTCTGAAAATAATGCATTTGCATAAAATAATGCAAATTTGTATGATATTAAGCAAAATAGCCTCAGAGAGAGGATGCAACAGCTGACTCTTTTCTCACGTATGCCATGGACTCTCATATGATAAATGCTGTTCTAAAAATTACTTTAATGGAATTTTTTAACGGAAAGATAATTTGTTGGATTTAAATCCATTATTATGTGTATAAAAATGTATGAAGTAATTGCAAAAGTTACTTCCTTCAGTGTTATTAAAACTGCATCTTAGTAACTTTCAGCATTTACTTAGACTTTTGAGTTCTCTACCATTTAAATTATCAATTTTTTTCTTCAACTTTACTGTTTAACCCCTCTTTTAATTAACTCTCAACATAATATATTTGAGTAGTTTATACAAGCGTTTTACACAATTTAGTAAAACTAAGTTCTATATGTTTCACTCCAACGAAACACAGTTAAACGTTATTTGAATAACGAAAACTATATAGTTTCGGGAAGTTGAAAATAGTTATAGAAGAAATAATTTGTGATTCTTAATTGGTTAAACGTAATGCATTTTTTTTATCTTTTTCTAAATAATTCGTAGTCTTTAAATATTTTTTTATTTAGAAGCCATTTTTTAATAAAAGAGAAAAAGGACATCTTAAAAAAAACTTCATTATGTTTCGTCAAAGAGTGATTGTTTAGATATAATTTTAATGAACTTGGGTTTTAATAAAAATGCTAAAAAGAAATAGTTTACTAAAAAATTCTCTTTTACATCGACAAGAATTTTTGAAAACAAAAATTCTTTAAAAAAATATGAAATGAAAAATAAATTTTAAGTTATAAATAATTAAAGATTGTTTTTAAAAAATTAATGAGTCATTGCTTTTGTTGAATTTTTCAAGTTTTTAATTAAGAAACCAACTTTTATTGGAAGTATACGAAACGTTTTCTAAATATATAAAATATTCCTTTTTTTATTTCACCCTCAAAAGGATTTTTGCTTTTGGAAGATTTGTCCAAGAAGTACTGTTGTTATTCATCGAGTACTTGGTATAAGTTTTATCTTTATTCTACTATCTTTACTATCGATATACTTATCTTTATCTACTATCTTTACTATCGGTATACTTATCTTTATCTACTATCTCTACTACTTATCTTTATCTACTATCTCTATCTACTACTTATCTTTATCTACTATCTCTATCTACGACTTATCTTTATCTACTATCTTTATTCTTCTATCTTTATTCTAGGCAGGGCCGCAATCACTCTATGACGGGCAGCCCACACACAATGCAGTTTAGAAACACAATAAAAGTTACAATGATTTTTAACAGCCTTGTCTGCTTCTACGTCACCGAATTCAGAATAAGAGACCAAATGTTCTGCACATATGTTGTCGCGGCCCGAAGGTCGCGTGTGGAAAAGGATACTGGAAAGAATCAGACATGATCTTAAAAATAGCTACTTTTATTCTATCTTTAACACTTTATAAATAATACACAACTTTATAGCTTAAATCTGGGAGCAATCTGAAATCCTAACGCTTATTCTGATATACAAGATTATTGAAAATCCCTTAGCTTCAGTTAGAGTTCCTCGTAATGGTCCTTCTTGAAACCCGATAGCTCGGTCAGCTCCAATGTTATTTACTTCCAAAACTCCTTGTGAATTCTACGACGAATATAAATTTTAGGACGCTCGACCTCTCAGTCGCAGTTCACTTCCTCTTATTCTTACATTTCGCTCCATTCAAATATAATTTTGATGTAGAACACGTCAGGGAGAAGGGGGGCTCTCTCCTCTCTTTCTCTCTCCACCAAACTCCCGAGAGGACTTTCGGCTCACTATATATTTAGAGAGCTCCCCTGCCTCACAGTCACTGTACTTCTACAAACCAACTTTTTCCAGACCATCTTGGGATGCGAACATTCATCACAGCGGTCAACGTTACTAATCCTATCCCATCTGGGCAAGTAACTAGGGTTTCTGATTTCCCGGGTTTTTCCATTCCCGGAATGTAATTTTCGTTCCCGAGATTCCCGAAAATACATTAAATTTTCAAAAAATTTAAAAACAAATTGTTTTTAAATAAAATCAATATTAATTGTATAAAATAAGGATACATATAAATTCCAAAATTAATACTTATTTATGTAATGAGCTAAAAAATACGAAAGAATATATAACACAAATTGATTATTCATTTTTAAAATAGGATTTCAGAAAGCATAAGCAATTTATACTTTTATAACTCAGCCTAATTCTAAGCTTTCGGGAAAAACAATCGGCAGCAAAAAATTTTTTCCTTTGGCTTCAACTAACGTTGGAGGAATTGTTTTTACAGCCTCACATAGTTATATAATGTTTGGTGATGCATTTTCAGTCAAATCGAACAACTGCATCTCTTGTTTCATGATTTTGTTGAAACTGATACTTTTTTGGTTTAAAAATATAAAACTTTTGTCTTAGGGTAAATTGCTTCTAATTTTTTCGTTCAACGTCAGAGGGTTTTTTTTTCAAAACCCCATCCCCCGGGCAAGGTTGGATAGTGACCCCTTCTTCGCAAAAAAGGCCTTGTCCATATCATTTGGGCTTATCTAACCAAAAAATTTTTACCAGGAATCGCGAAAAAATGACATTAACTGCATTCTGCTTCGTATTTTCCCCCAAAAATTGGGTATGTTTAAGGGTTTTCCGATAGTTGGGAACCCGTGTTTTTAAAAAGGCCATAAAGGGATAATTTTTTTTGTTATTTAGTGTTATTTTAGATTAGAAAAATGTAAAAAAATTGTTTTAAGGACATTTTGAAAAAAAATTATTTAAAATAAATTTTTTCGGCAAAATTAACTTTTAGAATAACCTTTCTTAAAAAATGTTCTTTTTGGAGAAATGCTTTATTATAATAATAAGCCTGTATATAGCTCGGGACCTCTGTACAGAGGTTCAACTATGTTTTTTTGAAAAATTCTCATTATTTTCTGAGTTACAAACCCATTGAAAAAAAATTTATCGGGCTTTTTTTCTTAAAATTTCTCCCCTGTTGTCGCAAAACATGAATAAACCCCAATTTCTAAGTTATATTTTTCAAAATTTAGTTGAGCCTCTGTACAGAGGTCGGGTTTAAATTTTAAATTTAAAAAATTATTATAATAGAAGCATTTTTTAAAAAGGAGAAAAATTTTGAAAATGGGTCATTCAATGCCCTTTTTTTTCTACTTTTCTTTTAAAAAATTTTTTTTTTGTAATAATTTTCTTTTAAACTTTTTTAATCTTTAAATGACACTAAATATCATAAATATTATCCATTTATACGCCTTTTAAAAAACCCGGGTTTCCCAACGTAGTCGGATTTCCTTTAACCTTATTAAATTAACGATGGTTTTCTAAATTTTTGGGGAAAAGAATATTTCATATTTTTTGCAAACGCTGAATTTTTTTCGTTCAATTTTCCAATAACGAAACAAAAAAACACCTTTTGCAGTTAGCAAAGTTTTCATTTTCGACTGCATAATTTTTCTAAGCCAATTTTTTCTGGTTTTAAGCCTGTTGCAAAATTTTAATCCCAACCCAAAATCCCCATTGGGCCATCATTTGTTCTTTTTTTTAATGTCAGTTAATGCTTTTTAAAAAAAAATGACTTTTTTTTCTAAAAAATCTTTCAAGCATTGCCAACAAACTATTCCAACGTGTTTAGGTATCCAAACAAACCAATAATTCTCAGGAATAGAAAAAGTACAGGAATATTATAATTTCCCGGGAAAAAAGCCCTACAAGTGACCTTCATCATTGAGCTAAAGAGATTTTATTAAGATAAATTTTTTTAATAAAGCTTAATTTGTTGCTATGAAAATCGCTATAATTGTATCTTTCGATCTCCTTCAAATGTAGGTGTTTAAACGAAGTTTTCACCACCTACTTGAAGACCCTCATAAGTAAAATTACCTCCCCTTAACCACCCTCTTTTAGAATATTGAATGCTCCTCCAAAAATAGCCCCTCGATAAATTAACCAGTAGAAACTTTAACGGCCCTTTCCACTCCATTTCTAGTACACTAATCCAATTTCCTATCCTAATTCGATCGCAGTCCAACGAACAATACTTTCTGACGCAGGTATTTTTGGGAAAAGTCCAACAATAAAGGGGGAACCCCGAGGAAAATTCCTGGGGCCCGGAATGAATAGAAAAGATGCTGCGCCCACGTAATAAAAGTTTTAAGCGTGAAGAAGGCTGAGAAAAGTTTTCACAGAGAAAATCGTTTTCATTTTGGAAGACTGAATTATGACGGGTGGAGAGAATCGTTAAGATTTTAAGGCCTGAGAGAAGAAGTGAAGTAAGTGAATTGGTGGGTGTAGGGCTCTAACACTTATGTAATTGGCTTAGAATTTTTGTTGGGAATGACGTGTGAAATTTTTGCCCAAATTTTTAAGACCTCCGCCCTTTTATTGTTTATCTTCTGCTATAATTTCAGTTGTTCTTTTTTTTAGTAGATGCCTTTTCTGCAAAATTATTTTTTTTTCAATTCCTACTATTAGTTCACATTCTCCCTATATATATATATATATATATATATATATATATATATATATATATATATATATATATAAAGTCAGGCCTACTGGTAAAATGAGGAGGGCATCATCTCTATAATAACGTCTTTATTTTGGTTCAATCACATAAAATCCAACATGGCGGCCCTTTGGCGCCCAACCGAGTAGAACAATAGACAACAATTCGGCGAGGAGTCACCAGATAAGCCTTTTCGAGTATGCGTTCTCCTTCGTCAGCGCTCGCTCCACCTTTAAATAGGCTTATTTACCCACAAATCTCTACTCGATGGTAAAGAGTTCGCTCTATTTTCATTTATTACTTACTTAATTTTGAAGCTAAACTTTTCAAACCTGACACACACACACATATATATATATATATATATATCTTGTTCAAGTTTTCAATCTTTAATAAAATACCTTTAATTCATCCACTGAAGTCCAAATACATTTTTTTTAAACTTGTAGTGGATGACCCTTGATGTTAATACAGTTTTTCCAAATATTAATTTATTAATGAAATTTTATTTTTTTAATTTTAAATTTATTATGCTTTATTTCTGATGAAGTTATAACTAACTACAACAGATGGCACCACTTAAGTTCAAATATATATTTTTTTTAACTTGTAATGGATGACACGATGTTAACACAGTTATTTTTTCAAATATTAATTCATTAATTAAATTTAATTAACTAAAATAAAGAAACATTTGTTGACTTAAGTAGGAATTGACTTTAAAAAATATATATTTCACATGTCTTGTTTTAACTAGGGAGGGAACCCTCTGACCTCCTAACAGCCATTATACAAGTGTTCATATTCATTGCTTAAATTGTAAAACTACTGTAATTTATATATATTATGTAGTTCCCTTTATTTGTTCTTTCTTTCCTGCAAAAATCGTTCTTGGCCATCCTCTTCAGTTAAATTCATTGCTAGAGTAGCAACACTTCATTGATAAAGTTTTCGGATTTTGATAAACTTGAAGCTCTTGCAGCTTCCTGGAAAGTTAAGCATTTAGTTCCGTTGATTGTTAATAAGTCTTCGTATGGGACAATACCTTTCTTCTCACGCAACGATTCCAGTCCAGGCAATCATTGCGATATTTTTCTGCGAAAGCTTACAATAATGTACTATCGCAACTGTATTGTCGACATTTTATGAAATGAAGCATTATTGGTGACATTATACGACGCATACGAAATTGAGGTTGCCAACTTGTCGAGTTATCTTGAACGTTGGCATTGATGCGATAGTACGTAGTAAATTTATTACAGCATCACGAAAAAATTTTACTTACAGAGCGATATGTTTTATATTAGGCATATTTTTTCTTAAAATGTGTATTTAAAAGTATCATTTATGCCTTTTTAGGTAAATTTTTATATAATATAAATTAATTTATTGAACAGTAAATATTTGCTTTTAATACCATGTATAATGGGGTGGATTGAAAACTTTTTTTCGCCATTTCAAAATTTACATAAGTAGAAAAGATGCTGCCTGGGATATAGACGAATAGAAAAATAAAATAAATAAATTTTTATATTAAGTATTGCGACGAGGGGAAAGAAATTTAGGTATTTGAGTTTTTGTTTATGATAAAAAGACTGTGCTCGCAATTTGGAGTTTGCAGGAGTAATTTGAGTCATTAAAGCCAGCAGGCATTGTTATAAAAATAATCACTTTTTACTTATCACTGAACAGCTTATGATTAATTCAGGATTAATAACAATGGGAGCAATCCTCATTATTTTCCTAATCTTCGTTTATCCAATGTACCCTAATCTCTTGATCCGTTTGTAGATCACTTCTCAGCCCTATACTCTACAGTCCTCTTCAAGTCAGAGTCTTTATTATTTCCAATTCTCCGAATGGCTGTTACAGCTCGAATGATAACTTGAGGACGAACGACTCACTATCAACTATTAAGGACTACTTACTTACGATTCACGACTAACGATCACGATTAACTTAACATACCCTTGCCAGGGATTAAATAGCATTTACATTAGCATAAAATCAAGTCATCTCTTCCAACCTCAGTTAAAGAATAATTTTCCCAAGAGGATTAGTGGAAGGACAGTGGATTGAACCAGTCACGCATTTAATAGCTTCTTTAGTTTTAGCTTTAAAAAATAATAATCTACTGTATCGAAATTACAGTTCACGATAAAGCTTAAGATTGAAAACTACTTGGACGGACGATGTGGGGAGAGACAGAGTTGGGTTATGAAATGTGTGTTACAATGTACATTGTACTATGAACTACTCTGTACTCATTTATCAGTAATTATCACCTTTTGGTTATTTATATTGTAAGAAAAAATTGTTTTGAGTCTAAAATCACATCTAACCTAAATTATGTATTCTTACATTTTTTTTCAAAAAATTCAACTCCTAATTAATAGCAATATTAAATTTTGAAATAAGTTTTTAAAATTATTTTTCTCCTAATCTCCAATCCATAGAACATCTTTTCCGCATAGGTAGGTTTAATAATAATTATTTTTAATTCATAATTAATTTTAATTTAATGATAATTTTTTTCTCCGTAGTATTACGATTCACCCTAATGTACACAAGCTATTTTTAAACTTTTTTTCAGGGCTTCGAACTAGAACTGAACCGGAAAAACCGTTATTTTGCTCGGAACGAGAACTGAAACTGAACCGAAAAAAATATCGGTTTATTTCGATTCGATATATCTTCAGTCATTTTGTTACTGTAACCAACTTATCGCTATTTTCTAATTTAAAGTCAACCATATAATTATCATCACTATTATGTCCATTGCTTATCGATTTTCTGTTTTGATGTTCGCTAGTACTTTTCTGTTTCAGTTTCACTCGAAACTATTTGTATATATAGAAGGCAGATTTAATTCAATTAATGAACTAGGAGTATAGATGATTAAGATAAGAATTAAGAATATGCATAAAGTAAAGTTATTCATTCGAAACTGAACCTAAAACCGTTATTTTTTTCAGAACGAAAACCGGAACCGAACCGAAAACCGTTATTTTTTTCAGAACGAAAACCGGAACGAACCCAAAAATCGTTTTTTTTTTCATCGGAATGAAAACCGGAACTAAACCGACATTTTTTTCGAGTTGAACCAAAACGACAACCGGAAAAAAAATTACAATTCAAAACCCTGATTTTTTTTTTCAAAACTCTGGATGTTTTTTTACAGATTTCTTACAAAGTTCATTTTTAAAAGTAAGCTTTCTAACATTCGTTCTAAATTTTAAAAGCTCTTCGCATGTTTTGAAAGGAAAATAGTTGAATTATTTCAGATATAACGTAACAAAAGAATAAACCCCTTTTTTTAAAATTAAAAGTGAAAAAATAATATTTAAGATAAAATTTAATAATACACAGATATACACTGTTACATTATCGATGGATTCTTACTTTCATTTAATCGATAGATATCGATAATTATTTAAATTTATGCTTAGGAAAACGTCTACTTTAAAATTAATTCCTTAAACCACTTTAAGAATAAATCTTCCGCTTAACGACTTTCAAGGGATTTAAGGAAAGAAATAGTCTAGTTGAAGTAATAGTAAACGTAATTAAGTAATAGTAAGTGTAGTGAAGTGTTGCAATAAGTATTATAATGTATTTCTTCTTAAATAGAATTCTTAGAAAAATCCGGAAAAAAAACAGAAAGTTTTTCATTTAATATTTAGATACATTTTATTTCATAAACGTTACACTAAATACAAAATTGTGATTTTGTGTACTAATTATCACACAAATATATAGCTACATGTATTTAAGATTACATATACTTACCATGAGATATTTAAATATACATTAGCTATATATTTTTGTAAAAAAAAACATGCATAATATTTTACATTTTCACTAATTTAACTTAAATTATAAATGAATAATTTAATCGAATAAACAATGTATAAACATTAGTTTATTTCAGATTTCAAATGTTTATGGAGAATTAATTATTAGATATGGTTTTGTTTTATTAAAATTGCACCTAGAACAGCACAACGGTTATTAAAGAAGGTGTGCCCCTCAGGGGGCTCACCTTCTTTAGGTGAGTACGGGTTTCAAGCTCCCGAGGTGCCCTAGTGATCTTTTTCTTTTCCCAAGGGGTTTAATATCTTCGGTAAACACGGGTTTCACGTACTCGGGGTACCCCAGTGATCCTTCTCTATTTTCAACCCTCCTTCTTGTCATTCAATTTTCTCTTTTCTTCTTTTCACGTCTAGATCACAGATACGTAGAAATGTTTGGCGCAGCATAGCTAGAATTGGCTCTTGCGCCAAAAAACCTCAAACTCACTCACCCAAAGAAGGTGTTTTCTCGAAGGAGAACCCGATTCCCGAAGGTGTTTTCAGGAGCGTATAAGTAACAAACTATCTTTTTTTAAACTATTAGACCCCAGATTTTAAATTTGGAAATCATGTTTCTTTTGGTGAATAAAGATCCGTTTACAGCGTGGATTACGGAAATCGACTCCCAGGGTGGTTACGAAGGCATATAGATAAAAAAAAATCCTGTCTTTCAACATTACTTACTAACTTGAAATTTGAGAAGCTTGTTACTTTTGTTGAGAAGAGATCCTCTAATTGGTTGGTATCCCATTCCTGTAGAAGTCATTGTTTGAAAACAAGTTGGAAAGATATTTTTAATAATCCAAAATGTAAAACGCTAACATAAATACACCCTCTAAATTCTACGCAGGCATTTCCCTGCGACAGTTGTACGAACAGCAAGACCTGGTGTGTGACACTACTACGCGGAAAGGTCAAATGGACTTGGTGTAGACTTTCCTGCTCCAAGGGGATTGGAAACAACAACAACAAATTCTACGTTTTAACGCAATGGAATGAAAGGTACACGCATACGTCATTGCAAAGCAGCAATAAGCTGTTCAAAACTGACTAAAACTGGTTCAAAGAACATTCGAGGACCGTATTTATACTATAATGATAAAGTAATCGTTATTCTATAGAATGCCTATAGTTAAATCGTATAATACAACAATTTTACATTCTTTAACTGAATTCTCTAGATATTTCATGAAAAACCTAGTTGTTCTATGAAATAACGGATTTCACACTTTAACAGTAGCATACATATGTCGCAGGAAAATGATGAAATTAGGAATTTCATCAAATCCCTTAGGGAGATGATCAATTGACGGGAGATGTTAAAATAACGTCTCTTCAAGGTCATTTCCCTGATAAAAGTAAAGGATTTGAACAAATCCCTGATCTGTTTCAGTGGAATGATGAAATAATATTGTCAAGAGATTAAAAGTGTTTATTTAACAAATAGGGTGCATTATTAGACGTTGAAGTAAGTAATGCAACAATAGTTAATGAAATACAAATTATTTATTCGAAACTAATTAACAAATAATTAAAAAATTAGGTCGGTATTTTTTGATGTTTAACATCTTTCCTCTCGGTTACTTACACACTAAAATATCAATCCATATGTTAATCCTACGGTGCCATTTTTTAAAAAATATTGGGATGACATTTAGGGGATCGATAGTACTACGTGTATGGTTAGGAAGTACAAGGACTCGAGCCCCCAGGTGTCTCCCCAGGGCAGCATTTTGCCAATGCAAATCCTGACTAGTTCATTATTTCATTGAAACAGTTCAGGGATTTTATAAAATCACTTACTTTCATCAGGAAAAGGACTTTGAAGAGATGTTATTTTAACATCTCCCGTCAATTGATCCTATTCCTTAAGGATTTGATGAAATTCCTAATTTCGTCAATTCCATGCGACATATATACCGAGAGAGGTTATATGCTTTATTTTGACAGGTTTCAAAGATCTTCATTAATGCATTCATTAATATATTTTTCTGTTTTAAAATTAATGTACTGAGATCTGATGCCTTAAAAAGAAAGTAATACATCATTGTTTTTATTTTTAGAACAGAAAATCGATTCCCAGATTCTCGAGATTCCTAAAACTTATCCCAGAGAGTATAAAAAAAGTAAGAAGGAAAATTATGAATAATTCAAGTTAGGTTCTTTTATCTCCATTTCTGGTTCATTAAGCTGATTTAATGTTAGTTTAAGCATCAGAAGAAGCAAATTAATGTTAATTTCTCTTTTTATGAGCAGCGGCTTCTTTAATATTATTTTGTTCATACAGCAAATAAGTTATCTGTTTGTACATTATCAGCTGAAATCTGTGAAAATCATACAGTCGATTTAGTAATTATTTTGATTATACAGAAAGAAAAGGGGATTTTTTTTAATGTTGGAAGATTCGCATGACTGAATCTTATAAACACTGATAAAATTTTTTTGTTTGTTTATGAAATTTCAACACGGTTAATTGAGTAAAATTTCAAAATTTAATTTTATAGAACTATCTAGTGGTATATGACATGCTAATAAAAACTTTAATTTTCACTCGTATTTTAGTTCTCGTATAAACTGACCCCTCCCCAAGAAAAAATTAAGGACATCTTACACAACTGATTGTATCTTATCTCTAAATTCATACATTTACAACAAAATTTTCACATTTTAGAAATGTTTTGGAAAGTTTTTATTTTATTTTATTAAATTATTATTATTATTTTTTTTTTGTTAAACATTTTAAAAAAAATATTTTTGTCGTATTATAAAAAAAATAAAAAAAGTAACAATCTAAGCATGAATAGGGCAAAAAAAAAAAAAACCAAAAAAACAATCTTTATCATTGAAATACAATTCTAAAGACGATTTTTTAATGATCCTAATGAGATAATTACTATAATCCTAATGATTTCTGCATGTATTAAATGATTATTACGTTTATTGATTCTATTATAATTCAAAAACTGAGAAATTTATATTAATTTTTTTTTACTTGTTCAAAACTACAGAAATCTTTTGAAGAATTTAAAAGTGTTATAAAGATTATTTTTCATATATTTTATTACCGTACATTTTTTTTTCTGAAATATGATATTTTTTGTTCTTATATCATTTTTATTTATATTCGGACTTCTACTAATCCTCTTGGGAAAAATACTTTTTTTAACTTGTGGTGCTTTCTCCACTATTAACGCGACAACTGAACAACTGAATCTATATTTATATATCAATTAACAACTGAATCTATATTAACAACTGAATCTATATTTATATATCAATTCCTAATCTAATAGTATCCGCACTAGCCTTATAGTTTAGATGAATTAGCATACCGCTATTTCCTGAGTAAACAGCTACGGTCCTTAAGGGCAGTCGGAAAGGTAAAATCTGATTTTTTTGACAATTTGAGATTTTTACATTTTCAAATTGTACAGATTTTAACCTTTCTAAAAATACCTTTACTTTAACCTCTAGGGCAATTAGAAGCCCTAAAACCTATTTTAAATAATCGTTGAAACTGGGCCACGCCCATTTTGACAAGCGAAAAAGTAAACAAAGTTTTTGTTTTGCTTAAAAATTGAGCGTCTGGTATAAATCAAAACATTTATCTTTTATTGTAAATTGAACCTTTTTTTTTTTATTTCCTAGCCCATTAGAAGCCTCACTGTATTTTTAACGGTCAAATCAATGTTTGTTTACACTTGCAAAACTGCGTTGTTATTTTTTGAATTCGCCGGTATTCATTAACAACATTAAGCGTAAACTTCATAAAATTTGCTTTAAAATATCGAGTTTACCATGCCTAGAGCATCAACTAAAGTATTTAAGAAACGAAGAGGAGTTTTAATAAAAGGAAGATGCAAAAAGTAATGATGGTTGTGTAGAAGGCATTTCTACTGTTCCCAAAAGAACTGTGCTGAGGAAAGAATTTTGCTGATGGTGCAAAAGCCTTGTACCAATGAAACTGAACCATCTGCCAGTGAGGAGAAAAATTCTAAATATGGATATTTCATATTCGGATGAAGTTTTTTCTGGTTTCAGAAATGTTATTGTGGACATTAACCTTTTAGCTTGTGTTTTTTTGAAGCTGTGAAATGTTTAAATTGTGAAAAACAGGACTCAGATTGCACCTCAATGAAAGTAACTGTGGTGAAGCTGTGAAGTTTCACTTAAAATGTCCTTCTTGCAAATATAGTTACACTTTTAAATTCAAAGAAATGTGATAGTTCGAGAACTATGAACTCAATACCGGCTTGTGTATGCTATCGATGCATAGGTAAAGGCGCTGGAGTCTGCTAGGATGTTTTGCGGTATCATGAATCTTCCCCACCACCCACAAAATTCTCGAAGTACAACAAAATTTTACTGCAGGCAACAAGAGAAACCTGTGAAGACAGTATGGCAGAAGCTGTTCGTGAAGCAGTTGATGAAAATGATGGGAAAAAGGACATTGCTGTTGCTGTTGATGGTAGCTGGCAGAAGCGAGGTTTTTCTTCGAAGAATGGCGTGGTGACAGTCACGAGTGTTGATACCGGCAAAGTTATTGACGTTGAAGTTTTTCAAAACATTGTATTTGTCCGAACAAAACCAAGCACCTTCAAAATTGTAGAGAAATTTTGAAGGCTATAGCGGTAAGATGGAGTTAGCTGGAGCTCTATCCATTTTTCAGCGTTCCCAGTCTCTCTATAATGTTCGCTATACAAAATATTTAGGAGATGGGGACTCTAAGGCTTTACTTCATTGTCGAGAACAATGTATATGGTGACCATTGCTCTGTCGAGGTTAGAATGCATAGGTCATGTTATGAAAGAATGGGGACACGTCTTCGACGCTTGAAGACTAAGATGAAAGGCCAAAAACTTTCTGACGGAAAACCTTTATGCGAAAAAAAATAGATTGACAGAGGCAGAAATCGACCGTCTGCAAGCATATTATGGTCTAGCCATCCGCAGAAATTTGTCTAGCGTGAAGGACATACAACAAGCCATATGGGCAATATTTTTACACAAGCTATCGACCGATGAAAACCTCAGCGTGGATTTTGTCCCTCTGATACAGATACATAGTGCAAATTTAAAAAGGCAAATTGCTTGGGGAGACTTATCATCACAAAAATAGTTTACCTGTTGATGTTGTGGAGGCCATGCGACCTGTTTTAGGGGTTTAGCTAATCCAGAATTGCTAAAAAGTGTTTACATGGAGGTACGCAAAATCCCAACGAAAGTGTAAATAATGTAATATGGTCTCAAAGTACGAAGAAAACATTTGTACAAATAGAAGTTCTATCATTGGGTACATATGATGCAGTTTCCTCATTTAACATGGGAAATGTATCAAAACTACAAATATTGAGGAACTATGCATTGAGCCTGGTGATTACACGATACAGGCAATGGAGCGCCTCGACAAACTGAGGCTGTTACGAGCAAAATACTCTTGTTTACAGAAAACAAAGGAAGTTAGGAAAGAAAAAGACTTAAAAGGAAGAGAGAAGATGATGAGATACTAAAAAATGCTGATAATTTAGATTATGGAGCAGGAATGTTTTAATAAAAGGTAATTATACATTAAAAATCAATTTTTTTCAAAATGTCAATTTTTTAAAGTTCGATGTTCCTTTTCTTAGAAACTATTGTTCAAAGATATGTAAATTTTTATGATATATTTATAATGATGGCTAATATATACTGAAATGAGCTTTTTAAAAACTCAAAATTTATTTTACAAATTTTTTATGTGAAAAACGAGTTAACTTAAACTATGTTTGATAAAATTTTTATAAATTATGAAAAATTCAAAATTAGCTAAAAGCTCATTTGAGTATAATGAGGAATGTGTATTTTAATTGTATGAAAAATTTCAAGCATGTACATATAACAGATTTTGAGAAAATGTACCTCGAAAACAGCCAATTTAACATGTCGGACATTTGTCATGTTTCGGACTACCCTTAAAACGTCAAGTCAGACTTTAATCTGGCTGGCACTGGCTTAGGCAATGCTCCGTTGGTCTCGGCCCACTTTTGACTTATCTACACCGGCACTGTTAGGCTAACTCCAAGAATTAATACTCCTCTTCTAGACTTTATCTCACTTCACTTAGCGATCACTTCTAGCATTACTTCTCCACTTAGCGACTCTCGCGAATGCCAACATTCCAATATATATATAATTCCTAATTTGCATACACACGTTCTCTTCTTGAGTTGGTTGGAAAAAATTGCCATTTTGGCCCCAAAGAATCCCAAGAGGACAATTAGTGGAAATCGCGATAAAGCCCCGTCACAAACTGTGATTTTAATTGAAACCGATTTCCGGGGAGAGGATTTGATTTTATGTTAATGCAAATTTCTATTTGTGCTAGTCGTGGAGTAGGCGGGGTGATGAATGAAAATTGATCCTAAGCGGAAAACATAGTGTGAGCGACCGGTGGTCATACTTCATAATACTAATTCCAAAGGGAAGGATTCAGAGATAGATGAAAGTCATTCATCTTACGGCTGACGATTAAGCAAGTTGGCAACGAGAGAGCTCATGAGAATTAATTAGATAAGTGTTTATATTTATCTAATAAAATTAATAAGTTTTATTGCTCTTCTGGTTTAGTTATAAGAGTGCATTCTCATTATTTCTCATAAATTCTCATAAGTGTTGAAGGCTAAATAAAAGTGTTTAACTTTAGATAATGTCTGTTTCTTACTCGAAACCTCTCACACTAGCGGTCGAAGAGCCACGACAAAGTGGTAAGACTGTATTATTATGTGATGACCGTTGTCCATGTCTAGACTTAGGCCTAATGCCATAAACAACCATTTAGTCGAAAGGCGGCCATCGTTTGGTCCAGTTTATGCCTAGGTTTTTAAGATTGTGCACATTTATTTGTTTCAAATTACCGTTTAGTACAGCGGTACTCAACCTGCGGCCCACCGAGCCTTTTTAAGTGGCCCTGGTCATGGCCAATTGCTCTGAGAAATTTACTTATTTAAGAGCATCGAATTCAAAATTTGTTGGGAAATTCTTTCTTACGAAATGAAATATATTAATTTTGCTTCTTGCTGTTGGTGTCGTACGGGTACGAATTGATATTCTTTTTCTATTTGGAACGGCAACGGTTAGTAATAACAGACAACAGTGGAGTAGCGACCATTTTATGGGAGGAACTAATTTTTGACAATTTTTCATATCTTGCAAGCGAAAAGTATTCGAAGAAAATATATCGTTTCCAAGGCGATTGGGAGGGTGACTATTTTGTAGTGAAAAACAAACATGGATCAGTGATTTGTCACGAAAGTGCTGTACTTAAAAAATACCAATAAACAGGAATCATTCAATGACACTTTTTCTCGAAGCTCTCTTTCAAGAAGTGATACGTATGCTTTCTTGAATAGTCTTTGCAACAGCAACTAAGTGTTTTGTCAGTGGTAATATCACAGCGGTAACAAAGATCCTATGAAATTTGTTATATTATTGGTAATCATAAGAAACTGTTTACTGATGCATAAATTGTGAAGGAGTGTTTCTTAAAGGCTTCTAATTTAGTGTTAGTAACAAAAATAAAAAAAGAATAATTAAAAAAAGCAAAACAGAAGTTATAATACTTGATAAATTTTTTCCATATTTTATCAATATTATCTGGCTTTAAAGCTCCCCCACCATTTATCCTCATGTTGCAGTGCCGCCCGTGTGAAATAACTAACATACATATGCGGCTCGCATGAAATAGTTGACATATGTATGCGGCCCAGCAGAAAAAAAGGTTGAAAGTACCCCCAGTTTAGTGTTTTTGACAATGCAAGCTGTAAACTGTCTACTTTTAAAAATCTCAGGTAGTGCTTACTATTTCAAATAGGCTCATGGCATCAAAGAATCTTAAGACGTCCCTAATTCCATGCTATCTAAATTGTTAGATATACTACATTTTTTTAAAAATGACTTTTGAATTATATCAAGTTTATTTTCATTCCATGCTTTTGTTATCCGTTCACGAACTGTATTTAGACTTCAAAAGATAAGAGCATTGCACATTTCAGGTTTCTTAGTAAAAACAAGTAATATAATTTTTTATAAGTCATTTCCAACTTCGTCAGCAAAACGTCAGACACCATCTGTTGCAGAATTAATTTAAAATTAAAAAGTAAAATTTAATTAATGAATTAATATTTGAAAAAAAAACTATATTAACATCAAGGGACATCCACTACAAGTTTAAAAAATATATTTGAATTCGAATGGATGAATAGAAAGTATTTTATTAACGACTGAAAATTTGAACATATTGAAAGTTTTCACAATCCACCAAAGTCTTTATTTAATTTTTCCATTGTATATAAAAGACAGATTTGTTTTTACAATTTCAAAGATAGTCTTGCTCTTTTTAAAAACACTGACCTAAATGCTTTTGTTGTTTACTTTTTATAGATAATGAGAACTAAATGTCATCCATTATGTTTTCTGACAAAGACTGGTACAACAAAAGAAAACTTGGAAATTATCCAAATTCCCAGTTTGATAATTATAAGACAACATTTTCTTTCTTGAATAATAATCTTTTTTCGTCGCATATATAAAATTACCAATAATTAAAAGGATAATATTTTGAAAGCATTCAATCTTCTAAATTAGAAGTCAGTAATGCATTTTAAAGCATTAAAATTATTGTACCGAAATTATATAAATTTAAAGGAAAAATTCAATGTAATAAATAATGTAATGAGTTTAAATTTCTAATAACATTTTCATCTTATTTAATTATTTTGTCTCTTGTACATAAAATAAAACATACTTTCCGAAAAACATAAATTTACCTCGAGGCTTTCAAAAGTAAATTTGTTAAAAATAGAAATTATTACAATTTACATATATATAAACTCTGTTAGCAGATTAACAATCTTAGTTCTTTACTTGAAAAAATAAGATTTTCATTACGCATTACAACATATTTATACGAGGTTCATTTAAATAAGATGAGTTCATCAGAGTTTTTTTACTATGAGAAAAAAAGAGAAATAATGAAACATAAAGAAATAAATTTAACAATAATAATAACGAATAAAAGTTTAAAAGGGAAAAAAAAGATTAAAAGAAATAGAGATGGGAGGGAGGGGAATAACAGAGTTAGTTTTACGGGGTATTAACGTAAGAGGAAATAAAAATATAAAGTAAAAATACATTTTTAAAGAATATAAAAAATTCGAATATGAAATTAAAATTTAACTAGATACTAATAATCTAAATTAAAAATCCGTCGTTGTTGTTACTAATACCGCTTGTCTAACTATGTCTGATAGAGTCTCACGAAATTCATCGCAGCAAGGGCTAGATGTACGCCTGTCGTTAGCCGTAGCTTCGAGCACCATGTTGGTGACAGTACGTTTTAGCTCGGTTTTACCTCAATTTTGAGGGAGAACACCTTAGGGGTGGTCAGGGGCCTCCCACCTCTTTTCCCCTTCCACCAACATCACGAGAGGACTTGTGGATCGACAGTTATTTAGAGTACCCCCATGCCGCAAAGGCACCCTTCATTTACAACAGCGCTTCTCAAACTGTGGGTTGCGCCCTCTGGAGGGCGTGATAACCCTATGAGGGGGGCGCGAGCATATTGAAAAGTCAAAAACAAAAGAGAGAGATTTAACGAAATTATTAACTTACTGAAAGTAAACAAATAAAATATATTCTAACATGAAAAGTAAAATACACATTTACACTGATATAATACCTTTATAAATATATCAGCACTGAGCAATGTATTTTACAATTAACTTAACAATACTAAGTTAAGAACGTTTATAATTACCAGTGACCCCATCGGCTTTTCATATATAAAATTATATACCAAAATTAACACTTTTCTTGATAATTTGTTCGGTTTATAATTAATTCCTTAAATACCGATTAAAAATAACGCGATTCGCTCCCTAATGCCACCCTTTTACTCGTAGGCTAGTGTATGGTGCAATGCGTGCTGTACATTAGGGCCGGGGAGTAGAAAAGGAACAAATTAGCAAATCTTCTGAAATAAGTAAATCCTTAGCAGACACTGTCAAGATCCTATTTTTGCATTCCAAAGCCTTTTGAATAATTGCAGATTCAAAACAGAAAAAAATGATTTTGGGA